>QEPC01007984.1:133993-154064 GCA_003113815.1 Sphenodon punctatus
GGGATGAATCAGCACACAAAGAATTCTCACTTGGAAAGCAGAGATGAGGTGAATAATCCAATGCTCAAAAGACAGCCCCCAGCCAGCCTCAAAACATATTTGGCAAAAAAGCAGGGAACAAAGGAGAAAAGAGAGATTAGATAAGAAGAAGAAGAAAAACAGTGATGAGGAAATTGAATGTATGTGTGAAGGACTGGCACATTAAGAGGGCCAAGGGAGAGAGGCAAAATGTAGAACGTCCATAAAATTCTTGTTATGCATGAAGGACAGCGTTCTCTTTCCAAAGTTACAAAAAAGCAAGGGCTTGGTTATTTTGGATTTGGTACTGACTAACAGGAAAGATATGGGTGAGAATGTGAAAGTGGAAGGTATCTTAGGAGAAAGCAATCATGAAACAACAGTTTTGTGATCCTAAACAAAGAAAAGAGAGAGTATAGCAAAGTTCAGACAATTGATTTTTAAAAAGCAGATTTCAACAAACTTAGAGAGCTATAAAGCAAGGTCAGATGGGGCTAAAAGAGGGGTGGGGAACAGAGGACACCAAGGCCAAATGTAGCCTGTTGCCTGAGACTAGTTTTTATTGACCCCTTTCCAATTCCTGGACCCCTGGATCCAGTTCCTACCCCTAAGCACTGAAAGTCTTGGGTTGGGGTAAGGAAGCAGAGATAATGACATACACTCAAGGATAGTGAACAGATCCATGGCACAGATCCGTGATTTGGACTCTTCTCTTCCTGAACACACCCCTTAAACATCCCTGCCCCAAACCTCTATGCAGGCCTCAGAACTTTTGCTAATTTCAAAGTGTTCTTATTTATTTATTTATTTATTTATTCAGTTTGTATCCCGCCCCTCCTGCGAACAGCTTGGGCGGCTAACAAGTTCTTCACCCCAATGCTAAAGAAAAAAAGAGTATTGGAGGGCTGGAGATTCTGAAAGAAGTAATAATAGAAGTACAACTACAAACCATACTGATGCAGAGAAAAAAATTGGAAAAATCACAGAAGACCAACAAGGTTACTCAAGGATCTTTTCAATATCCTGAAAAGTAAAAGGCAACATGCAGGAAGTGGAAAGAAGGACATGTCACTTGAGACTATAGCAATAGCACGAGTGTATTGGGACAAAACCAGAAAGGCAAAGGCACAAAATGAGTTGTAGCTAGAAAGGGATGTTACAAAAACAATAAGATATAAAAACATACTACAAGTATGATACAAACAAAATGAAGATATGAAAACTGTGGGTCCACTTCTCAATATTGAAAGAGTTTCAAATAATACAAAGAAGGCCAAAGTGTTCAATGCCTACTTTGCTTTATCCTTTTCAAAGAAGTTACGCTATTATGTGAACTAACAAAGCTGATATAAAATTAATGGGAAGGGGACATAGAACAGGATAACTAGGGAGCACACAGAGAATACTTGGCCAGTTGTAATTAATGAAAGTAAACACGGCCATATGGTATGTGCCCAAGGAACCTGAAGAAGTTAGCAGAAGAAATCTTGGGACCATATCTATTAGGGATGTTCAGGAGGGAACATTTTCAGCTTCAGTTTCATTTTGTTTGAGAACTTTTTCTGTTTTGTTATTTCGTTTCATTTTTATTTCATTTATGTTTAAAATTGCATTTTCCATTCATTTCAATGGGCATTCATGACTTTGTTAGGGAATGGGAGAATGCAGTGTGATCTCAGGGGGCAGCAGAGGATCATTGGAAGGGAGGAAAAAGCTGCCTGTGACACAGGGAAGTCTGTGTCCGGTAACTTCTCTAACAGATTTGAGTCACTTAAAAGAAATTTAGTAGGTTTCTACAGAGACAGGAGACTTAAATGATTTGGAAACAAAGGAGGAATAGATCTGCTCTGAATAGCTCTGAAGAACCAGAAACTAACAAGCAGACAACAGCTGCAGTCGTCCGCATCGCCTGATATGACTTTCACAGTGTCCTCCCTCCCAGTGCACCTCCAGGTTCTGGCAGCACCGAACAAAACCCTATCACAGGAATGTGTCAAGTGCTGTGTGATGTTTCAGTGCTCCTAACTGGTCAGAAAAGATGCCAGTGATGCTCTCCTTTTCCCTCTCCCACCCTGGTTTTAATTGATACACTGTTTGTTTTGCCAGACAGCCTCACTGCAGCAGTCACTGTCAGGCAAAACTTAAACAAACTTTTGTTGGTTTTTTATTCTGTTTATGTTTTCTGTTTAACTCAAACAAATATTTGTAATTTTGTTACAAATGTTTTCTGTTACAAATGTTTTTGTGAATTGTGTTTTCTGTTTACCTTAATTACAAGATTTTGTTTGAGTTAAACAGAAAACATAAATGAAATGCACATCCTTACTAGGACTGATACTTGCTTCTTGAATTCTTGTTTTCTTGACTCATTCTTGCAAAAGAGAGCAAGCAGAGGATTTCCCTGACTCTCACAGAGAAAAGCGAGAATTTTGCCACCCCACCCCCATGCACACGCACACGCACACACACACACACACACACACACATGCACACACACTTCTTGTGTTTTTTTTGTTTTTTTTTAAATTACCGGGGTGCCTCGCTCCAAGTCTGGGGCTGCTCCGAGACTGCTCTCCACCCTCTCCAGTTTTCTGTGAGAAGAGTTGATGAGGCGAGTTCTCTGAGGAGGCAGCCACTGCACAGTGAACATTTTTTTTTTAAAACTGCATGTACAAAATGGCCACTGGGGATGTTCTGTCCTATTCCAAAATAGAGGAGTTGGGGAGCCATGGCAGCAGTTACAGGCAGCAGAGGAGCTACTGTGGGAAGTAGAAGAACCTTAAATTTTTAGTTGAATGATTTATTGGAAGATCAGAAATGCTTTTCTGGGAGGGGAAGAATGCCACATACCCATTAGGTTTGTTAGGTTTAACTAGCGCCTTCACTTATTTGCTATGGGCAAACATTCATGCATTTGGACATTTTTCTCTGAAAGACTTATGAGATGACTGCTCTTTCTTTCTTTGCCTGAATGCCTTTCTTTGAAAGCAAAGAAAGGCATTCATAGAAAGAAATTACTGTTCACTGTATGTTAATTTTATTCTCCTTGTGAAAATGGCAAACAATTAAATAAATGGAAAATCAACAACTTGAATAACTACAGGCCAGCATACCTCAAAAACATAACTATTGTATTTACACTGGGGCAGGTCTGCATGTTGATTAATAGAATCACAGAATAGTAAGGCTAGGAGGAACTCCAAAGGTTATTTAGTTCATCCCCCTGCAATTGAGCGTGAGCCATTAGCAACCTGATAAAACAGGCTTATCCTGTATTTCTTTTCCAGGATCAGTACACTTTTGCACTACTAATATGCATTGGAGTGAGTTTGGACTAAAACCGAGGTGAGGAGGGGGTGCTGACCCACATTAGCTCCATCCCATATCTCTAAATGTTGTGGGAGAAAGTTGTGGGATGTCCCCTGCATCCCCCTCGATTATTATTTCATGCTGACATGGTATCCTTCAAAATAATTTGGAGATACGCTCTCGACAAATAATTATTATGAGGGATGTTATGTTTGTGCTTCAGGCCAGGAGCCCAAGGGAACCCTTCCTAAAGAGAATTGAGACAATTCACTTGTGAAAGGTACCAAGTTCTCAGCTGTAGCAAAGGGATACCTCTTTTCAGACACTCAGTAAGTGGGCAGCAACAATAAAGACTATCCCCAATAGTGTTCTGGTTATCCGTGATTAAAATGGAGTTCAAAAGGACTACTTTGAAAGGATAACTGAGGTACAATGGCATACAGCCCTTGGTCTCTCCACTGAGCTTTCCAATAAATAGGAAGAGGGAGATGCTCAAATACACAATTATACACACACAGCAGCACCATAGAGCACTACTTATTTAGGATGGAATAGGACAGTGGTTCAAAAACTGTGCTCCATAGTGTCATATTTCAGTTGAGAATGTAGGCAGACTTACAAGATTTGGCCCAGGCAGAGTAACAGCAGAATCAGAGCAGACACATGCAGATTAGGCACAAGACAGAAAAACTCAGGCAGGAGCAGGTTCATTTCAGGCTCAGGTACAGGTTTGGGTCAGAAAGGCAGGAACAGGAAGCATTGCTCCACCCATTATCCTAGTCCTGCTAAGTGAACCTGTATACTAGAGGCAGATAATCAGCAGATGAGGTGAGGGGAAGGGATGCGAAGAATGGAGGGGCCTTATTTGGGATCAAGGGTCCAGGTCCCAATGCCACAATAGTTGTATGGAGCCAACCTCTACTCAGAAATGCTGGGGCTTCAGGTTTAAGACCCCTGATCCTCACACACACAATGGCAAATGATCTACAGCTGGTTCACAGACCTGACTGGCTACTGCAAAGTGGGTTTCAGTCCCCAACTGGGCTGGAACCATAACCGGGGAGAGGATGCAGGCATGAGGCGACCATAATGCAAATATGCAAGTCATAGAGAAGACCACTATGCCCCTATGTTGTTGGTGGCAATATAAACTACACACCAGTGCGGCCATGGCTATTTGACAATTAGCATGCACCAAGGCCATTTCTATGTCAAGCAGGTGCGTCGTGGGCCAAGAGAAATTCTGAGGATTGACAGTGGTTCATTGCTTCAAAAAACTTGGAGAACTCTTGGTGCAGAGAATCCCCAGTCAGTTGTAACAAACTGTAAAATTGCCTAGTGCTCCCAAAGCTGTTCAAAAGTATCATTACCAATTGGGTGGGAAGGATCTGGCTCAACATTTATAATGATGATATATATGGTATATTGTTTCTTAACTAAAACTGAGGGTGGGAAACCTGTGGGCCCTGGACTAAATGGGGCATATGGCTATTTGTTTGTTTTAATTTCCAGTTCCTAGATCTGGCCATAGATCCTCCAGTACCTAACGCACTAAAATCATGAGCACAGGGGAGTAAAGCATGTACACAAGGACAGGGGATGGGGATGATTCCATGGAATACACTGAGGATTTGGTCCCTCCCCTATCTTCCCCATTCCTGAGCACATCCCTTAAGCACTCTTATCCCCAGTTCCTATCCAGCCGGCTTTTACTAATTTTCTAAGTGGCCCATGTCGGAAGGGGAAGTTTCCCCAATCTTGCTATAACCAGGGACCTGTGTTCACTGTGTGTTCCCCCTGGCTATAACCTATCATGCTTTTGCATCCTATATCTTCATGACATAACTTATTCCTGAATCTGTCCTCTACCATTCATTCTGTATTATAGCTACTCAACTAAAGTGGCACAGTCTTTCTGTAGATATATGATTTAGTTGATTGGCCTGTTGTAATAACATTGCCAAATATTTTATTTCTAATTAAACTCCTACAGACGTGTAATCCTCATGCCGCATTGTGTCAGAAAAGGATGACTTTTTTTTATCTTATGTTTTTAAAATGAATTAAAAATATCTATAAACCTGTTCTACATACTAATGTTTAATTTGGCATGATTTTTCTCAGGCATGGGGTTGCACTGACAGAAAAGAACATGTTGGCTCTATTGAAATAGAAGTCCTGACCCTGCTACTTTTCCATGGCTCAATTCTGTGAGGTACTGAGTACTCTGTGCCAGTCTAGCACAACACTGAAGACCATGCCTAAATTTGGCCACATGAATAGTCCCACTGACTTCTATGAGAATTCTCATGTGCATAGAGGTTCGATATGTTCTTAGTGCTTGCAAGATCAGAGGTCCAATATGTTTTTGTTAGGTGACTTTTTAATCTCTGTAAAGAGAAAAACCACTTCTGTTATACTTAAAGTCCTCCAGCTAGGGTTTGTGTTGGACTTAAACTTAAATTGCTGCCACATAGGAACTCTGTGTAGAGGAAAACTTCACCCCGAGTCTACAATCTTGCTAAAACCACTTACTCCAAAGTAAACTCATTAAACTCAATGGGGATTTGCCATTGCCTTCGATGAATGCAAGGTTGCAACTTCAGTGGGAACATGCAGGAGGAAGCGGTTTCAGGATTGTGGTTTTAAAAGAAATGAAGGCTGCAATTATGAATCCTAAATGTGCACACTGACAAATCATTTACATAAGAGATAGCATTATCACAAATTTCTGCTACGGATATGGCTTGTTATCCAACTGTTGCAATGTCTAATTTTGATGTTTCATTTTCCTGCTTCTAAAACATTAAACCATTACATGTTAAAACAATTTCATTAGTGACAAAAGCAAAGTGAACCATTTATGTTTCATTCTCAAATATCCAGAAGGGCTGATTAGGATATTTCTCCTGAAACATTTTCCTAACCAAAAGGAAAGGGTTTTGATCATTTGTTTGTTTTGTGTATGGTTGTGTTGTTTTGTTTTTTCAAAAATGAAGTGTTCCGTGGGGAATAAAACTTTGTTTCTGAATAAATTTTCCATTTGGAATATGTTATTCCAGATTAATTCAAAATAAAATCAAGGTTAAATAGTACATTTGGGGGCAATCTGAAATGAAGACAGGCCCATAAAAAAAGAAAGTCCAGAAAGGGTTGCCAACCCCACCCTCACAAAGATTCCCCTCTCCCACCTGGCTTTTGCTAAGAAACAATGGGTGATTTCCGACGTTACGGGCACCCGAATCACCACAGTGGATTCCCAGTGGTGGCGACTCATCTAACAACCCCCCATGGCCCCAAGAAAGGCCCCAAACAGACGTGATGGGACCGGGACCACGTCAGGGAATCGGGCTACCAGACCACAGTCCGGGGCAGCACAACAGATGTGACGCCAATCCCGGGTCATGGTCAAAACACCCGAAAGGCTCTGGGGAGGGGCGGGACACAGACATGGCCAGCTGAGGGCAAACACAGCCAAAAGCGCCTACAGGGAATGCCCACACAAGGGAAACGGGAAGGGAGGGGAAGAGGGAGAAGAGCCGCCGACGCAGCACACACAACAGGCACAGGGAATATGAACGAGGTCACAGTGGAACACACAGCACAGACACACGCCCAGGCGCGCACACACCCTCATGGGAAAGGAAGAGAAGGGGGGACACAGCGGGACAGACAACATACACGGCACAATGGGCACAGGGGGGAGGGGGCGGGGACATGGGGAGAGGGGGAACCAGCCCAGGGGCCAGGGCAGGACACAGGGAACAGCAACCAGACCCCCACAACAGCACAGCCTGTACGGGCACCCCCACAGCTACAATACCAGTCCCATAATGGGGGGACCCCTCAGGGGCACAGCACAGGCACAGGGGGAGGCCACACGGTCCAGGGAGTGGCCCGGGAATGGGCCAGGAGGCTGTCAGGGAGCCCATGCGCCGGCCAGGGTGCGATGGATGGGACAGAGACAAGCCAGGGACAAAGAGCAGAGCAGCCCTTCCACAAAGTGCCCCCCCCGGGAGGACACCGGGAGGTGCATTCCGGGGTCCCCAGCACCCATCAGTCACAGAGGCACCCAAGGGGTTGGGGGTGGGGGCACGGGCACAGGAGGGATCGAGGCCAGACCAGGAAGGACAGCAGCACCCAGGGTGCCGGGAGCCACCTCGCCGTTCAGGAAACAGCCACAGGAGACGACAGCCACAGAGCAGAACACCACTTGCAGAGGCAGATGTGGGGGCCCACAGAGGGGGCACAGGTGGCCAGCCAGGTGCACGAAGTGGGGCCACTGAAGCATGCCCCGATGGTACCCCAGTGCAGACATGTGGTGGGAGACCAGGGAGTATGCCTCGAAGGGATCCTGAGAGGCAAGCCCCACCTGCACATTGGATCGGGACCACACACCAGCCAGCACCAACACCTCCACTTCAGAGGGCTTCGACAAGACATATTCAGCAGCTGGGGGGCCACAGAAGGTGACCCAGCTCCAACAGGCAGTGATAGATCACCTCACGGGACCGCTGGTAACCTCGGGCCCTGTGAACACAACCAAAGAAGGACACACCCAAGGCAGAGTCCCCCTCCGTGAGACAGGCCATGTAGGCATCCAGGCTGAACACAGAGAGGGCAGACATGGTCTCCGCCGTCAACCACCCCACATGCGAGCACCTGATCTCTGGGATACGCCCGTTGGGAAAGGGACACAGACCTAGCATCTCATCATGCAGCCAGAAGTCGTGGACTGCATGCACCACATAGCTATAGTACCGCAGCCCAGAGCTCATACTCTCGTAGGCACCCATGAGGCTGTCTGGGCAGCTCAAAAGCAATTGCATGGCCAGGGAATGCCACAGGCCACACAGGGCCATGGTCTCGTGGAAGGTCCAGCTATGCGGGGGCCCGGGTGCGCTGTGGCCCAGGAGCCCTGGGGAAGAGCAGCCAGTCATAATAATCCAGCAAGCGGCGGATACGAAGTGCAAGGAAAGGACCACTCTTACACAGACCTCCTGTGCATCCAAACCACCATGCATGTGTGCATGGCCAGGAGTGCTGCCAGAGTCCAGAGAGCCCATCACGGGTGCAGGTGCTCCAAGGCCGGCCTCAGGGCCCAGCAGGTGTCTAGGGTGGCCCGACAGGCCCTCCTCTGTGCCCGGGGCTGGACTGCTGTGCTTCACGAGGCAACCGACCAGCTCCAGTGGCAGAGGGAGACCATGGGGCACACTGTTCTGCTTGCAATGCCCATTGACCAGCAGGTATGGGTCACGGAGTGGGCACAGGGGTGTTGGCCCAGGACTATAGCCCAATGGGATGAGGCCGCCTGGAGATTTCACTTTCAGATGGACATGCGCATCCTCCTGAGACTCGAGGAGCAGTTAACACCCTGGCTGGAGTGGCAGGACACCCCCATGCAGGCCCCCATATCCATGGTCCAGAGGGTGGCCATTGGGGTCTGGGCCCTTGCAACACCCGACTCCTGCCACTCCGTCTCGCAGCACTTCGACGTTGGGGTGAGCACCGTTGCCGGGATTGTGTGGGACGTCTGCGAGGTGGTGGAGGGCATGCTGCTGAACTGAGTGATTCAGCTGGTGGACCAGGAGGCTGTGATGACTGACTTCGTGGCTGGTGGATTCCCCAACTGCATGGGCACCATGGACGGCACCCACATAGAGATCCTGCGCCCATCCGCTAGGAAGGCCTTGGAATATGTCAACCGACACGAGTGCCACTCCCTGCAGCTTCAGGCAGTCGTGGACCACTAGGGTCAGTTCATAGACATTTACACGGGCCACTCTGGTCGCAACCACAATGCCCGAATCATGACCATCTCTCCCTTCTATGCCCGGATGTACCGCGGAGACTTCGCGGACATGGGGATGACCCAAATCAAGGGGGTGATGATGGCCCCCTGCATCCTGGGGGTCCCAGCCTACCCACTTACCCGCTGACTTATGAAGGCATACCCAGTCTCCAGGAACCCTGCGGAGGTGATCTTCAATACCCGCCTGTGTGCAAGCAGGACCGTGGTCAAGAGGGCCTTCGGGGCTTTCAAGCAGCGCTGGAGGAGCCTTGTGGGCCACTGAACTACATGGTTGAGACCTCCTCCCTCGTGATTGGAGCCTGATGTGTGCTGCACAACATATGCAAGACCGAGGGGACTGCCCTCGACTACTCTGTGGCCCGGTGCCCTCCTGGCACCGTGCCTCTCTATGTGAATGCAGAGAACCCACGGGAGTACCGATACACAAAATGCATCTGTGCCATCCTGGTGAGGCGGATCAGCCAGGAGGTCGAGGGCTGAGGCCGCCCATTCCCCCACCACCACTCCAGGGCCCCCAGAAGCACCCTGGCTGCGCCCGTACACACCTATGCACTCCCAACCCTGGCCCACGAACAGACACATGGAGGTGACTGTGGTGCCCGCGCATTTATTGTTTCACCCTTCTACGAGTCATCCCCCCTCCCCCCTGTCTCTGGGGCTTCCCTTGCAGCCACCCAATGGACACTGTGGAGCTCTGGGAACTCCCCTCCCCCCCGCGCTGTCTGTGTCCCCAACAGTGTCCTGGGAGGCCACGGTGTCCTGAGGGTCCGGAAGTGGTATGAGGGCGGGTGGGCCTGGAGCCGGAGGGGGCTCCCTGGACAGCAGCTCCCTCCAGAGGCATACAGGGACTGGTAGGAGGAAGCGCAGCCCCAGAGAGCACGCCGGCAGCTGGGGCAGTGGCGGAGGCGGTGGGGACGCCGAGGGGCCCAGCATCGGGCCTGGGGCAGGCATATTGTCTGGCATGGTGGCTGCCATCACATAGGCACTCATAGTACCCACGGGTAGGAGCAGTGAGGTGCCTATTTCATGTGACTGGACCATCTTTGCTGAGTGCTCCTTGACCATCCCGTCCATGGCCTGTTCCAGCTGCCCAAACACCTCCACCTGCCTGCTGTGCTCCCAGTGCTCCTGCCTCCATTTGAGGCGCACCTCCACCTGCAGCCTCCGGACCCTGGCCTCCACCTTCTACACAGCCCTTTCGGTAGCCGCCTTCATGCGGTTGATGGCCTCGATCATCCTCTCCCCCTGTTCTGTGGTGGAGTAGACTATGTCCTCTGCCTGATCTTCCCTGTGGTGCCATACCCATGCCTGGTGCCCCCTCATCTGTTGGGCCGGGGGTACGGGTCCGCCTTGCTGGTCCCCGGCGGGTCGCCCTGTTGGGATGCATGGTAAGTGATGGTTAGCCTCCCTCCTGCACTGCGGATGGGGGGGCCTGGGCCCCCCTTCAGGAGGGCAGCTGGTGCCCTCCACCAGCTGCCCCCTACAGCTGCCCCAACCCAAGGTCTGGTTTCCCCGTCCTGGCTCCCCACCCCACCCCTTGTCATGTTGTCTCATCTGGGGTCTCTGGTTGCTCCAGGGGCTGATTGCCTCCGTCCCCCTCACCAGGCTGTTGCAGGTGCCATGGCGTGCTGCAACCTATGCAGGAATGGCGAGGGATGGGTGGGGGTTGGCGGTCTGTGCCCCTCGGCGGCCCCCGGGCCCCTTCTTCGGGGTCTGGGATGTAAGGGGGTTGCTGTGGCTGGGTCATGGCCCACGTGCCCCCTTCCCCCCCTTGGGCCTTCCCCCCCAGTCCATGTCCTGTACCACCCACCTACTTACCCTCTATGTTGGTCTCGGAGCCCTCTGAGGCCGGGCCCTCGGTGTGGCTGTGGTCCCCCTGTGTCCACTGGCTGATGGTGACCAGGGTGCCGGCCTCAGATCCTCCCGATATGGACATCATCTGGGGGCTCTTGGGGCTGGTGCATGAGGGGGGCCTGCTGGTCCCTGAGGTCCTGGTGAATTCCTCTTGGGGCGTGGGGTTCCTGGAGCTGGTGTCTTCACTGGAGGCAGCAAGGGGAGGGGGTACCTTGGCCTGTTCCCTGCCCTGGACCACTGCGCTCCCCACGAGGTGTAGAGCAACTATGGACCCCTTCATGTGTAGGATGCAGTCTAGGGCGTCATAGTAGGGGGCGGTCTGGGGTCTGTGCCTGGACCGCCGGTTGTTGTCTTTAATGGCCTTGTACCCCCTCTTCAGCTCCTTGGCCTTCTACTGGCACTGGGCCACTGTCCTGTGATACCCTGCTGCCTCCATTTCCCGCACGATCTCCTTGAAGACGTGCTCATTGCGTTGGTTGACCGCCAGCTCCAGCTGGTGCTCCAGGGTCCTCCAGATCTGAATAAAGTCCTTGGATTCCCTGTGCTCCCATTGCCCCCCTCGATATGGCTGTCTCCCATGGCTGCCCTCCAGGACACGGTCTTCCCCCTCCTCTTCCTCCTCCTACTCCTGCTCCTCTGCCTGCCCTCTGGCCCTCTCCTCCGGGGGCTCGGGATCCCGGGCCCATTTCCATGTCTGTGGGTTGTAAGAGGGGTGGGTTGGTTACTGGGTTGTCACAGCTCCGGGTCCCTCCCCCTCTCCTCCCCCCACCGGCCCACCCCAGAAGGCCTACTGGTTTCCCCAGAAGGCCTACTAGCGTCTGAAGCCAGCAGCCACAGCCGGCACTGAAGCCTCCGGACCGCCAGAGCTCAAGGAAGGTACGATCCCTGGGTGGGAACTTGGAAGTAGGGTGATCCCTGGGGTGGGTGGGGTGTTAAACCCACCCCACCCCAGGGATCATACAGTACATGTACTTAATACTTACCGGCTGCTGCTGGGACGGCCGCTGGTGCTGGTGGGCTGGCTCTGGGTTGCCGCCAGCAGCCCGGAGCCGCAGTAGGGGACACTTAGGGGAATTTTTTTGTTTAAATCCAGGCTGGGCAGGGTGGGTGGGGGGTGTCCCGCCTTCCATCCGCGCAGCCTGGGAGGGGGAGGGGGAGGGGGGAGGAATTTTTTTATTCCATTGATTTCAAAGGGGACAGTGCCCCATTGAAATCAATGGAATAAATCCGGTACCGGTATACTGGATTTAATCCAGGAATCAGGTTTTTTGGAAACCGGAATCTGGTAAATCCGGTACCCGGTAATTGCGCTGGTGTCCCACCTCTAGTGGTGGGACAACAGAGGGAAATTCCAGTTTCAAATATTTTTTTTCACTTTCAGTTTATAAGTTTTATGGATTTAATTTTACTTCCATATTTAAATCCATTAAAACCTATCGAATGATTAAAAAACAAACAAACCTGTGCACTGCAAAATGGCCACCAGACCATTCTGCATATATGCGCCTTTTCCAAAATGGCACCGACAGCATTGGTGCCATTTTGGAAAAGGGCAGCCAGCCCAGAATTAAAGTTTCCCCCCACCTCCATCATCCAGGGCCTGTATTTCCCCTCCCAGGACCCTGAACTGTTACTTACTGGCCTTGGAGGGCTTGATTGAAGCACCGCTGATGCTGTAGGGGCTCTGGCAGCCTCCCTCACTGCAGTGATCTCACTTCTCTGGATTGCACATGTACAAAATGGCCACCAACAACTTGTGATCAATTATATAAAATGCTGCTGACAGATCTAACAGGATCAGGAGAGATGACCAACCCTGATGCAAGTCATGGTGAAGGTCATCGACCAAAGCCACAAGCACAGTCTCAGTGCCATAAACCTGGAGAAAGCCAGACTGCAAGAGATCTAGAAAACGAATGTGGTCCAAAAGCTCCTGTAACTGCTGAGCCACCACTCATTCCATAACCTTCCCTAAAAAAGGAAGGTTAGAGATCGGCAGATAGCTGGCAAGGGAGTCAACATCAAGTGATGGTTTTTTGAGCAGAGGCCGCACCACTTCCTCTTTGAGGCAGCTTGGCACTCTGCCATCCCAAAGGGAGGCGTTGATCACCCCCGCCAGCAACGGCCGTAGCGTCTCCGAGTCCCAACTGGCCTTTACCAGCCAGGATGGGCACAGATCTAGTTCTCAAACGGTGGCCCGAACAGCTCCAAGAACATCCTTCGCATCAGCCGGTGACACCGACTGAAACTGATCCCACAAAACAGGACCAGATGGGACTTCCATGACTTCTGGTTCACCCATTGCAATAAATGCAGCATCGAAGGTATAGTGAATCTGGGTGATTTTTTCCATGAAATAATCAGCAAAATGTCACAGTGGGCAATGGAAAATTCCAATTCCAGATGGAGGGATGCTGGGCTGACCAGACCCCTTACCACGCAGAAGAGCTCCGCTGGATGAGATTCTGTGGGTGCTATGAGGGCAGAAAAGAACTCCTTCTTTGCTGACCCCACAGCCACGGCATAGGCTCTTAAGCTGGCCCTATGCTGCAACCAGTCAGTTTTAGCACACGATCGATGCCACTGTCGCTCCAATCGCCAACCTTCCCGCTTCAACATCTGTAGATCCGCAGTGAACCATGGTGATCTGCAGAGTTGATGCAAAGGGAACAGATGCCTAGGAGTCGTACAGTCGATGGCCTCAGTCAACAATGTGTTCAAAAAAACAACAAGGTCATCAAGCAAACGGACGTCAAGTTCAAGGGGTAAATCCCCCAGAGCCTTCTGGAACCAATCAGGTTCCATTAGTCTCCGGGCCGGACCAACCGACTGCTTCCACACCTCTCCAGGGGAAGACATGCACTGGGAGACTGGCCTAAAGGAGGTAATGATCCGTCCATGACAAAGGCACAGATGACACCTCCCCCACCAACGGAGCCCCCACCTCAACGCTGGTACAAATGATCAGATTGAGGATATGCACCCCATCATGCATCGGGCTGATAACCACTTGGGACAGGCCCATGAGAGCCATGGCAGCCATGAACTCACACTCTGCCCCCCCCCCAACACTGGTGTTGGCGTGATATTGAAGTCCCCCAAGACTAAGGTCTTTGGAGACCGCAATACCACATCCAACACCAGCTTCGCTAGAGCATGCAGGGAAGCTTCTGTACAGGTAGGTACACAGTATACTAACAGAACTCCTCCTGCCAAATCAAACACAAGATGGAGGTCCTCAATACCCGATACAAACTGCACTGAATACCTCCTCACAAGTTCCTAAAAAGAATGGCTACACCATGCCCCCCCCCCTTCCCTCCGGCCATGGCTGATGCTGCACCGAGTACCCAGCTGGAACAATGTGAGTCAAGATAGGCCCTGACTCAGTGTTAAGCCAGGTTGCCTTAAGACACATGAGGTGTGTATGGTGCGTGGGTGTGCATGCTCCCATGACCCATGCACCGCCCACCCTGTCCACACATGAGGCACTCTGGGAAAATCCACAGTGCCCTGTGTGGGGACAGGGTGGGACAGGGCATGGATAGAGCAACCATGCATGGGGCCACTGATATGCAGCACACCCACACACGCATGGCGCCCACATGTCTGCTCCACGCAATGACCATGGACCCACCACCACCTTTCTTATGTAAAATCACCCAGTATTTGAACCTTTGAGCTCGGGGTTCCCAGATCACAATTTCAAAAATAAAGTGTCACTCTGGAACTCTGGTGCAATGATGGATGAATGGATGGATGGATGGATGGAGCAAATATGGTTTGTCCATTATGTATTATGGAGCTGTGTGGCAATTTCAGATGTGAGCAGACCACTAGGGTGGGGGCATGCACCAACAAAGTCACAGGAAGCAAACAATGCATGTAGCCAGGGGTCAGTTCAGGCCAGAAGCTGAGAGGCCAAGCCAAGAGCAAGTGCCAGAGTTAAAGTCTGTAAACAGAGTCCATAGACCAAATCACACCAGGTCAAAAAGCCAGGAGGTCATATTGAGGTAGGGGGAAAGGGTAATGTTGGAGCAAGGCTTGGAAGCTGGGCTAGGAGCAGGGCAGGAGGAGAGAGCAGAGCTTGGCAAAGGCACAAGGCTCAGGCTGGAACAGGAAAGGAGCACACAGTTGAACCCAGATGCAGCACAAGCAGAAAACTCTCTTGTTTCTCAGACAACTTCCTGGGGCAGAGTGAACAAGTTATGTAGGGGCTCTGGCCCATTAGGGATGGCCCTCTCCTATCGAATCTGGAAGATGCATTAAGAGGCAGGAGTAGATGAAGAGGTTTCCCTATGCCTCTTTTACCTGGATGCAGTGGATGGAGCAGTTGAACACCTCCCTTTGAATCCAGCAGATCTGACTTCTAGTCCCATGGGAACCAGGGGTCTTGACACTGTGGTGCTCTGAACTATAGCTTGTCTGTTATGCTCCATGGTGGTGTGGGGTTTTGATGTGAGATGTTCCTTAAACTAAAGGGCATCTGTTAACCCTACACCTAAGCCAAATCCCATATGAGTCAATGAAAAGACTCCGATTGACTTCAGTGAGGTTTGAAGTGAGTACATCAGCACCCCTTTGCCAGACTACTACACATCTGATCTGCAACACCCCAGCTATTTCTGACATGCCCCTCTCTTTAGCCAAGCCTGCCAACTGTTGCAAATTATAGGGTGGTTTTTGCAAAGTGGACACATTTCCCTTAGGGAACTAGCATATGATGAGACCTAGATCTAGTATAATAGATAACTCAGATAACAAAATAGATCATTTAGGGTTTTCCTAACTGCCTAATTTTTTTTCCATTTTCACGTCTCTATTGACTTTAATGAAGCTCTCTGTAAGCTGCCACTACAGAGTACAGAGGCATTCACATGAAAAGCAGGAACGCAATAATTATTTGTTAATTGCTTTCTATAAGTGGCTGTGTTGAAAGTGTAAGGAGAAATTCTTGGGTCTATCTAATCTATCTCTCTAGCTTTAAAATAATCACTGATATTCAATATACCGATATTCAGTGTTTACATTATAAGAGTACAAAATTCCAAGTGTTTCAGGTGCTTCCCAAACCCCACTTTTCTAAATGGTTTTGCATTTAAAAAGGGATTCAGTAATGAGTAGGTCATTTAACAGTAAAAGTATCAAATAAACTGGCTCCTTCAGCCAAGAATTTGGAAATTGTCCAAAATAAATTCCTAAGGAAACTACTAGGAGTTTCTCAATCTGTCCCCGGTGCAGTAGCAAGAGCGGAGACAGGAACATTCTCAATAGAAAGTTTACGCAAATTAGCTTTTGTCAACTTTTGGGTGTGAATTATTCATCAAGATCCGTCATCACTATTATACCAATGTCTCATAGAGGAACTAACCAATACTGCTTCGATAATATACCCCTGGATTAGTTCATTCTATAATTACCTTTCCAAAATGGGGTTTTCCATAGCTGCATTATGGTAACTGACCCCTCTTCAACAAAAAATTCAATTAAAGAACAGAGCTCTGGATATAGGAAGTCAGGAAGATCTGGGTGTCTTGTCAGCATGGAAGGTAGCTCCTGGTTTGACTCGAATTAAGACAATATTTGGTTTTGAAAGTTATTTGGATATACTTGACTCCTCAGTATTGCTAAGAAATTTTACTTTGCTGAGGTTTCATTTAATTGAGACAGCTATGGTTCAGGGTCGATGTCGGGCTATATCTAAAGATTTGTGGCTATGTTTATGTCATAATAGGAAGATTGAGACAATAGATCACATATTATTTACTTGTTCTTTGTACTCCCAACTTAGAGAGACCTGGATATCCCCACTTCTGGAGGGCATTCAATGTTTGGATGATAAAGTCAAATTGGAAAGAATATTGAGTCTCACACAATTGGATGAGCTCAAGGCTGTAGCCATATATATTCAAATTTTCTCTAAACTTAGAGTTCGATTCGAGGCAGAACTTAAAGGTACCAACTAGCTGATTTAGTGATATGGATTAGGTTTAGTCAAATGGAATTGCAACTGATTAACACTAGTGTTGATAAGCTACTAAGAAAAATGTGTTAGATGATTGTCAATATTTATTGGGGTGGATTATGTTTCACTTGAAACACCCTTCTTTTATTATGTGAACATCCTGTTGAATGATCAGGTTTATAGATAAGTTTATTTTCCTAAATTTTAATTTCTGCTCTGTGCACAGCTGTTTATTTGTGTGATGTATGTTATTGAAGATTAACACAATGAGTGGTAATAGACGTACAGCCTCTCCGCCTCATTCTGGATGTCGCCCTGCCCACCCCCTGCCATGGCAGACAGCCATGACTGCATATTATAGGCAGCCATGACTCATGGCAACCTCCCAACATCGGTAGGGGTTGGGATGGGAACACGTTCCCACCCGGCTCGCTTGCTCTGAGTCTGCCCCAGCCGGAAGGCAGCTGGGTGCAGACTGTGGGCCCGGCTCATACCGGCTCATACCTGTGGGCCCGGCTCATACCTGGCTGGGGTAGGAACTGGGCCCGTATCTGGTGGGCCACAAAGATGGCTCACTGTGATGCTAACCCAACCAGACTGCACTGGACCATTGTCACATATGTGTTTACTCCATGCTGCACAATAGCTATCCCCTCCAGGGCTCGGGAGTCTTCTGTATATATGACTCTTAACATTGCTGAGAAGACTGGATAGCTAGGGATGGGTAATGTGCAGGCTCAAAACTTTGCTAGACTACAGCAAATAAAAGCTATTATGCCAACGTTGTATTTTGGCCTGTGTGAAATGAGCTCATGGTTTCACTCAAGGTCATAGTACAAAGTGCACCATGACAATCTGCACTAAGTGGCTTCCTTGTTAGAAAAACAGCTGATGACTTAAATAAGTTTGGAGAACTACTTTACTTGATCCTAGAGGAGGCCTGGAGGCATATTGGTGGTGTGATGTCATGACTGCTACCTGTGTTATGTCTATTCTGTAGAGTAAAAGAGGACTCTTTTTCCAGTTCTCTCATTACCTATAGTAAAGTCAATTTACTGTTGAAAACCACCAGGTACCAACAGTCGAATCTGTCTTTGGATGAATTGAGTGCAGGGTATTTTCATGTTATGATATCCAGTAGGCCAAGTAAAGGACTCCTTTCCCAGAATCCATCAGTAGCATGATGTCAGTCATAGAAATGGCAATTTGCATATGTAGTGGTTCTGCCTGAGGATATTCCATTTTTGACAATGTCTAAAAATAATATCTATTCAGATATCCCAAAAGAAGGAATTATTTTCTTGATGCAGAATCTGCCATTCTGCCAAATAATCTATATATGTATGACAGCGATAGGGCTTGTAGCTATCCATTTTCACGTTAACATGGTTTCTTGACTCTTCCACAGACTTAGTGTTGGAGTTGTTGAAGTTTTACCTGTGAAAAAAATTGAGAACAAAATACAGGCCCTGTTAGCCTCAAATGTATTGCATTATGTTGCTTCTGAGACCAGTTTTGAAAATATGCCTTACTACAGAATATGTCCTCTGCTATTTCTCTAACTGAAATTGATACGCTAATTTGTAGGTGAATCAAAACTATATGGCAGAATTCTAGAGCACTGCACACACACACACACACACAAATCTTGGTGAACAGTATTTGGTGTCATGACAGTAATTTGACATGCTGCAAAGCAAAACACATGTGAACAGGGTCCTACTGCTTTTATGCCAAAGGCACTTTTTCAGTATGAGCCAGCTGATATACTCTTAGCTGTTATCGCAGCTGTGGCAAAAGCTTCAGATAGGGCTTCTTATTTCAGTTCACCGAGTCAATAAATGCAGACTTTTATAGGAGAGATTTTTGAAGTTGAACATAAATGGACAGCATGCTCCATCAGCTGCTTAACCGTAGTAATACTGGTAGCCTTCAGCACCGGTCCAAGTCCAATTTGTTTCAATGGGACTTGTGCCAGTGCTAAAAAATAATGCACTAAACAGCCAGAGGATCATGTCCTCAATCTTAATTAGCATACATACAAGAACTGCAGCAAACTGTTCATTCCACCAGCTAGCTCAGTCAAACTAACCCTCCAGGTTTTCAGCCACTTCTTTATTAGGCTTGCTGTATCTCTGTATGACAGGCACAAATAACCCCCCCTTGTTTTTCAAGGAAGCATTTTTTTAAAATTCGAATGTGAGCCCCAAAGCCAAGGAGAAATACAAAGCTTTGTGAGCATGGTGTCCTCTACAACAACTAAGATTAAAAGTGGTGCAGATATCATTGCAGCTCCTGTAAAGGGGGGAGAGGCCCAAGAGGAAAGAGATGATGTTATTGTCATGGGGCTCTGCCGCCGTCACCAGGTCACCCCATTTCCGGTGCCAACCCCAGCGCCCCTTGTGACCCCACCCGAACAGAAGGGTGCGACAGAGCCGGCAGCAGAATCAGGGCTCACGGCACCCCCATCCCCAGAAGCAATTCCCATGACAGCAGCTGCACCAGCCCCATGTAGTCCAAGGGTGGAACCTAGGACCCTGCGGCGCTCAGCCTGTCTGCAGGGGATGCCTCCAGCTGCAGACACTAATGACAGGGCTACTTAACCCAGAGCTGGCTTGTAGGCAGTGCTGGTGATCAGGTTTTCCTGTCTGGACTAGCCCAGTAGCATTGAGACACTAAGTGATTGTGTTATTCCCTGTTGTTCCTAGTCTGGTCTTGAAGTGTGTTTGGTTATAGGTGTGTAGTGAGTTTACCTTCTTGTTTTCCTCCATCCCTGTCCTTTGAGTCTGTGAGTGAAAGAGTGAGTGTGAGATTGAGAGAGTGTCCCCCCAACCTTCCCTTTCCCTGACCCAAGGCTCCTTCCCCTGCCCCCCCCTGGTTTGTGAGACCCCCCTCCCTGCTCCCTGGGGTGCTTGAAGGTAAGTATGTGTGATAGGAAACCACAGGACCCTTGCATCCCCACACCTGATGATGATAGGAGCCTAACTTCTTTGCACTCTCAGCAGTCCGAAGGGTCCAAATACTATCCTGATGGGTATTTATATCTAGAGAGATTCCGAGGGGCCCAAGGGGTACCGTGTACTTGGTTGAGAGTGGTTGAGCTACCTGTTTCC
>QEPC01007984.1:160486-189959 GCA_003113815.1 Sphenodon punctatus
AAGGACAGAGCCACGAAAGCCAAGAGAGTGAAGTGAATCCAGCAAGAGTGAGTGGTCAATAGTATCGAAGGCAGCAGAGAGGTCAAGGAGGACAAGAATGGAATAGAGGCAATTGGATTTGAGGGGGTCAATGGAGGAGTTGGTGGAGAGGAAGTCGAGGCAGCAACACGTTCAAGAAGCTTGGAATCAAAAGGAAGGAGTGAGACAGGATGGTAGCTAGAAGGGTCAGAGGGGTCAAGAGTGGACTTTTCAAGGATAGGCGAGACAGTGGCGTGCTTGAAGGCAGATGGAAGGAGCCAGTAGAGAGGGAGAGGTTGATGATGTGCAGGAGGGAAGGGGTGACAGTGGGAACAATGGAGGTCAGGAGGAGGGAGGGGAAGGGATCAAGGGGGCAAGTGGAAGGGTTGGAGGAGGAGAGCAGGGAGGAGATTTCCTCAAGGGAGGTGGGAGGGAAGGAGGACAGGAGAGGAGCAGGAGGACGGAGAGGAGAGGGAAGCGATGTTGAGGCGGATCTTGTCTATCCTGGAGGTGAAGAAGGAAGCACGATCCTGAGCAGAAAGGGTAGAGGGAGGAGGAGGACAGGAGGGCTTGAGAAGGGAGTCACAGGTGGAGAACAGGTGGCGAGGGTTCCGAGAACAGGACTCAATGCGGGAGGCATAGTAGTTCTGTCTAGCGAGGGTGACAGCAGAAGTAAGGGAGGAGAGACAGAATTTGAAGTGAAGAAAGTCATCATGAGAGTGGGATTTGCGCCAAAGGAGTTCAGCAGCACAGGTGCAGGAGCGGAGGTGGCGGATACTGTGGGTGAGCCAAGGATGGGGGTTGTGTGAGTGGGCAGGGTGGGAGGAGAGGAGGACAAGGGAGTCAAGGGTGGTGGAGAGAGAGGCATTGAAAGCAGAAATGGCAGAGTCAGGAGAGGAGGAGGAGAAGACTAAGGGGAGAAGGGGGTGAGAGAGGAGACGAAGTCCGGGGGGTTAATGGGCTGCAGGTCACAGAAGGGGCATGGAGAAGGGGAAGGGGGACAGTGGGAGACATTGAAAGAGGCAAGGAAGTGGTCAGAGATGCGTTGAAGGAGAGATCAGAGACAGAGCAGCTCTTAGAGAAGATGAGGTCAAGAGAATGGCCGTTAGCGTGGGTGGGGGAATTGGTCCAAAGGTGGAGGCTGAAGGAGGAGGCTAGTGAGAGGAAGCGAGAGATGGAGGGCTGGGAAGGGACATCAACGTAAATGTTGAAGTCACAAAGGATGAGAGGGGGGGTATCGTTGGAGAGGAAGAAAGTGAGCCAGGACTCAAATTCAGAGAGAAAGGAAGCGAGAGACCCAGGGGGGGCGGTAGATGAAGGCGACACAGAGATGATGGGGGGAGTAGAGGCGCACAAAGTGAGCCTCAAAGGAAGGGAAGGAGGGGGGGGGGAGGAGAAAGTGGCTGGAATTGACAGGGGCATGACTAGTGAGAAAAGGAGCGACCCCCAAAGGAGACGAGGGTAGCTGTGGTGGCAGAATCAGAGGGGGGGATCCAAGTTTCAGTAAGGGCAAGGAACTGGAGGGAGTGGGAGAGGAAGAGATCATGAATATAGGGTGCTTTATTGACAGAGGAGTGACAGTTCCAAAGGGAGCAGGAGAATGGGAGCTGATCAGGGGGAAGGCAGGGAATGGCGATAACATTGGGAGAAAGGGGGTGGTGGGGCAGGTGAGAGATAGGGAGGGTGGGGGAGGAGAAGGTAGCCAAGGGGGAGGAGGAGGTTGGAGAGAAGTGATGGGCTGGAAGGGAGGAAGGTGCAGGGGGAAAAGAAGTAGAGGAAGGAAGGAAGAGGTAGGGGAAGAGGGGAAAAGGAGGGGGAGGGAAGGCGAGAGATTAGGGCAGGCATGATGGTGGGGAGGATAGGTAATAGAGAAGAACGAGGTGGAGAGTGGCTGACCTACTGGCCACCGAGGAGCCACCAGGTGGTAGAAGTACCCTTAGGTTTATCCTTAGCTGCTGTTGTAGTATACTGCTGGTGAGTGCTCGTATAGCGCACGCCTTTCGGCTCGCTGGTCGCTGGAACTTGGGCGCAGAAAGGCCAAGCTCCAGGAGGGTCAGAGCATCCTTGGGTGTTGACAGCTGAGGCAGCTGAGAGAGTATGCAGATGAACGGCAACCTCACCAGTTCCTCCACCCCCAGGTGACCCATCTGTCTAAAGGCAGGCTCGCAAGACAGTAGGTGGAAACAGACATGCATGTAACTCTGCATTAACACCATTTTAACACTTCTGTAACATTTTGTATGCAAGTTGCTGGGCTGTATTGGCACCCTATGCAGCCCAGCATCATGGATGAGAAATGTTAAAGCGGAGCTAAAGTGGAGGATGTGCATGTCTGTTTTCACCCGTTGAACTAGAGCAGAAGCAGACCAGGCTGTGCCTACTCCAGGGCAACCCCGCTGCCAACGCTCCAATACATCCTGTTGCAGCGGTGGCGGAATGGGCTGGGCAAACCCAGGGCACCAGCCTGAAGTGGAGCAGTGAGCTGTCTAATGGGAAAAGTGACAGATCCACACTGCTGCTCCGCTTCTGGTCAACTACTGCCCCAGGCAACACTCTAGCATTGTGGTTCCTCTAGCTCACAACTCTATGGTGTTGAGGGGAAACTGTGCAGGTAGACAGTGGGCCAGGGAACCCACCAGGTCCATTTATGAAAACACTGGCTGGCTCCCTGAGCAATTTCTGACACCTGGCTCTCTCTCCCTACAGGTATTTCTACTAGGGCTGGGCCCTTGTGGCGCCAGCCCGAAAGGTGACACCCAAAGGTTGTCAGACGTTGGTCAGGCCATTGATGGGAGCCGTGTTGGCCAGGAAACTTTGCCAATTACTTTCCAGGCAATTCCAGATCTGTGCCACCGCCACTGCTGCTGCTGTTGCAGGTCCCCTGTTGCTGCCAGTTCCACATGGGTCAAGGCCTAGGGCTGGGAGCCCCTTTGAGGGCTCACCCCCCAGGATAGACATCCCCCAGCCACAGGTGACATAACCCCCCTCCCTCATGGGAGGAGAAGAGGCGGGGTTGAGGAAGCCCTCACGCATGGACAGCTGGGAGTTGGAGGGGGATATCAGCGGCCTATGACTTAGCAGTGCCTCAGGCACACCCCACAGGCCGTGCACCTAAGGGCTGCACCAGTGGGACCATGGGGGGGTGTGAGGAGTGTGATGGTGATCTGGGTATTTGTTTAGGGAAGGCTCGTGAGGGGGTTTATGTGTATTTGGGTAGGGGGGTATTATGTTGTGGGAGGTTGGGGATTTCTCTGGCCTCTGTGTGAGGGGGGCTGGAGAGGGGGGCTGGAGAGGGAGTGGGTTGGCGAGGGGGATCTTTTCCCCCAGTGTGAGGGGGGGAAAGGGTCCTGAGAGGGTGGTGTGAGATCTTGCCCGGTGTGAGTGCATGGGATGGGGGAACTGGTGGTGAGGGGATCTCTTTTGCCATGTGGGCAGAGCAGCTGGGGGGGGTCCAGCCAGGGGGATCCATCCATTGGGGTCGTGATGGGGCTGAGGAGGTATGGTTCTTATGGGGGGGTGAAATCTGTGAGATGGGTCAAGTGTTTGTTGCCTGTCCCTCTCACTTCCCCCCAAGCAGGTGACAAAGTGGGTCATGATCAGAGGACCCCTGGCCTGAATGCTTCTGAACACCAAGTCAGTGGTTAATAAATCCATTACAGTCCAGGAGTTAATCCTGGACTGTGACGCCGACCTCGTGTGCATTATGGAGACCTGGCTGGATGATGAGTTGGGGCCGATCTTGGCTGACCTCATGCCAACCGGGTACTCTGTGCAGCATCAGCCTCAGTCAAAGAGACGGGGTGGTGGTGTAGTCATTATTTTTAAGGATTCATGGTCTGTCAGGAGGTTTCCAGTGCAGGCCATATTGGAGGTAGAGGGCCTCCATCTTGTGTTTGATTTGGTGGAGGACAGATTGAGGGTGCTGCTAGTATACTGTGCACCTACCTGTATGGCAGCATTCGTACTCGCCCTGACGGAGCTGGTGTCGGATGTCGTGTTGCACTTGGGGGATTTCAACATACATGCTGACACCAGTCTTGATGGTGCGGAGTGTGAGTTCATGGCCTCCATGGCAACCATGGGCCTGTCCCAAATTGTCAACGACCCAACGCATGATGGGGGGGCATACCCTGGACCTAATTTTTTGTACCGGCCATGAGGTGGGGGATTTGTTGATGGGGGAGGTGTCAGTAAAACCCTTGTCATGGATGGATCACTACCTCCTGCGAGCACATCTCCTGGCACATGTCTGCCCCCAAGGGGGTGTAGAACTGATTCAAATGATTTGCCCCCGGAGACTAATGGAACCCGAGCGATTCTGGAAAGCTCTTGGGGAGTTATCCTCTGATCTTAACTACCACCCACTTGATGACCTCATGGCTTTATGGAATACCTGGCTGTTGGAGGCCATCGACAGGACGGTTCTGAGGTGTCCGCTCCCTTGGTGACTTCTCCTCAGGTCTCCGTGGTTTACGCAGTGCCTGAGGTTGCTGAAGCAAAAAGGGCAGTAGTTGGAGCAACGGTGGTGCCGTTCACGTGCTGAAGCTGACAGATTGCAACATAGGACCAGTTTACGTGCCTATGCTGTAGCTCTAAGGGCAGTAAAAAAGCAATTTTTGGCAACCCGTTTAGCCTCTGCAAAATCTCGTCCAGTAAAGCTTTTCCGGGTGGTGAGGGGGTTGGTCATTCCTCCCTCCCTCCGCCTGCAATCAGAGGTATCTAATGCTCGCTGTGACATGTTTGGTGATCATTTTGCAAAAAAAATCGCTCAGATTCACCACAACTTCAACGCCACTTATTGCAGTGGGTGAACCAGAGGTTGTGGTTGGTCTCATCCACCAGGGTGGGAGATGTTGTTGGAGCTGTTAGGGCCACTTTTTGTGAACTTAATCCATGCCCTTCCTGGATAGTTAAGAGCAGCTGGGAGACGGTGGAGCCATTGCTGGCAGGGATGAACAATGCCTTAGGGAGGGCAGAGTGTCGGGCTGCCTCAAAGAGACGGTGGTGTGGCCTCTGCTCAAAAAACATCACCTGACGTTGATTCCCTCACCAGTTATCGGACGATCTCTAACCTTCCCCTTATTGAGCGGGTGGTGGACCAGCAGCTGCAGGGGCATCTAGACCACACTGGTTATCTGGATTCCTTTCAGTCCAGTTTTCATCCAGGTTATGGCATGGAGACTATGCTTGCGGCCTTGGTCGACAACCTTCACCATGAATTAGATCAGGGTTGTTCGACCCTGCTAATTTTGTTCGATCTGTCAGATTCTTTTGATATCGTTGATCATGAGATGTTGGTGACTCACTTGCAGGATCGAGCTGGAGTGGGCAGGATTGTCCTTGACTGGTTCTGCTCCTTCCTGGCTGGGAGAACTTAGCATGTGGTGCGTGGGGATTGTTCTTCATCTCCACGGGACCTCACGTGTGGTGTCCCGCAAGATTCTATCCTGTCCCCGCTCTTGTTCAATGTATGCAGCCACTTGGCGAAGTCGTGAGATGGTAAAAAAAAGTCCTTTTTTAATTTAGAAAACTTATTTCAGACATTTCCCATGTACTTTGTGAAAGATTTTATTGATCCATGAATGTCATGACATTTCAAAGATGATGGCATATACAGAATTTTCACTGTGATTGGGGCCAGAGTTGGGACAAACTGGATGACAGATGGGAACGTAGAGGTACAAATTTAGCAGTAAAGAGAACTGGGGTATTCTTTACTTACACACGCTGCTCTGCCAAAAATCTCCTTCAACAGCCAACCTGGGACTGCAGCTCTCAGGAAGTACAGTGTCATCATCTCCTAAGAAATACAACTTACAAGGAAACTTTTGACTTCTCTGGTCCTTCAAACTGATGTAAATTAATGGCTACATAATTGTTTCAGTATTACATAGATCATTCTTGCATATATAATGAAGTCCTACTTTAGTAAATATGTATGATATAAAATTGCTAGTGTGTGATGCTTTTGTTTTTAACAGTAGTTGTCAAAACTGAATGCACATCTGATACTTTGAGATCAGGGGCATGGGGAGTTGTCATGTCAAAGCAAACTAATGTTCCATTTAGTCTGCCATCCTGATTCTAGCTGCGCCTAAGGCTGGATGCTTAAGTGGAACGTACAAACTACACTAATGTAAGTATTTTTGAAGACTATAACATTGGCATAATGTTTTTCTTTGTTCTCATTTGTGCATCTGTTTATGCCTTGGAGCATTAGGGGGACAATCCAGTGACCTGCTTATGCTGATCCCAACGTGGGACACACAGCCAGAACATGCAGTCAGGGTCGCATAGACCAGTGTTGCCACATTTGTCACGTGCGTGGCACTGCATGCATGTCTGAGCGCGTGCGTTCTGGCTGTGCACCATGTGCCAGGGTCAGCGTAAGTCAGACGGTGGATTGTCCCCAAGGACTATAAACTCTACCAGTGTTAAAATCCTTGTGGAAAGGATCACAAAATACTTACCTCACTACTGTAAGGACTCAAAGATCAATTGAAGTTAATAGAAAAACTTTCACTGAATGGCCTTTGCATGCATACCCTCCAACATTTGACAGCGAAAAATAAGTACACTTCAGGCCACCCCTAATTTGTATGTGCTTATGAGAATTTGTAATAGTCCACTGACTAACTTTGGGACTGAGCTGGGGTGAAAAGTATGTCTGAATAAGGGGCTTTGTGCACACTTTTGTGTCAGCCCCAGGGCCCCGCGGCGGCTGCATCCCCGCCTGTCAGCCCAGCAGGAGCGCTCCGCTGGCCTGCGGCGCCCACCAGTACAAACCCCAGTGGCGCAATTTGTGGACCCACCCCGACAGTGGCATCAGACCCAGGGCCAGAGTCTCAGGGCCCGGCCACTCCCCCTGCACCCGCACAGCATATAAGGGAACTCCCGCCCCTGCCGTGGCATTTGGAATGCCTGTGGGCATGCACAGGGGTGGTGCTTGTGAGATAAAGTCCAGCGTCGCTAGCAGAGCGGCAATGGTGATTACAGAGATCGGACCCCCTGAGATTCAGACCCTGGTGCAGAGCAGCATGTTTGAGAAGAGAGAGAGAGAGAGACTAACAATAGCCCCATGTGCCTGAAACCCTGAAGCCTTTCCGGGAGTGACCTGGTGAGTGCCTGTGTGTGTGTGTGCGCGTGGAAGATAGTAGCCCTCTCCTCACCCCTTTCCTTCCCTGGGCTTATCTTCCCTAGTACAAGTGTCCCCTACCTCCCTCCATCTGGTACCCCCTTCTGACCACAACCCCACAGTTCTTTCCCTATTCCCCGCACTTTGGCATGTTAGTGGAGCATGTGCCCTTGGGGCGAGCCTTGGCTTCCCTGTGTCTCGAGCGCCCTATGATGATAGAGGTCTATTCTCTACTCGAGATGAAAGGGCCACAATTCTATCCTGACGGGCATTGTTTCCACACCGGCAGTCCTTCCCAGACCAGGGCAAGTCTCGGTAACAAGTGTGTATGAGCGAGTGCCTATTCCCCCCCGCCCCCTCCGGTGACAGTTTGTATGTGCATGACTGATAACTCAGCCTATTAAAAAGTCAAATGTGAGCATTGACTTTGGTTCAAAAGTTTTAGTTTTACAGTCACTCAGAGGCACACACATGAGAGCACTGGCAGTCCCTTTCAGTACACTAGAGAATCTTCTTTCACAAACACACTGGAATCCCTTCTACCCTTTTTAAAGCTTTCATCTTGCTTCCAGGTGCACATCTCCCCTCCTTGGAGTTACCTTTCTTTGTTCTTTGATATCAGTGCATATTAAAAATGTGTTAAAATGAAAAAACATTCCCACCCCATCACCTCAGCATTGAATCACAGCTCTTTCACTGCAAGATCAATGTTAATGACCCCCTTTGTCTGCTGAAGCTGGTAAAAAGCTTACATTGCTGGGAGCCTAGTACACAATAACAAAACCTGTTACTGTACTGTAAGGTGTGCACCAGGGGCCCATGTTTTTGTTTTTCATTTTCATTATTTAAATCTGTAATTTTTGTTTTCATAAATATCAAACTGTCATTTTTGTTTTTGCTATCATTTTTGTTTTCCATTGGTTTCAATGGAAAACATGTTTTTGGCTGTAACATTTTTGTTTTTCATTATATTTGACTGAAACATGGAAGGATTGTACCTCCAATGGAAGGCATTAACTGTACCAAATCCCACCAAACCCTATCCAACCCTATCCCAGCCCACCAAACACCTGGCCAAGCGAGAAAGTCTTACATCTCTTCTGAAAGATGAGCAGGCTCAGGCAGATCTCCAACAGGAGGAAATGCTGTAATTGTGGAGTAGCCACCAAGAACACCTCTCTGTGTGCTCTTGTTGTTCAAACATCACAGGCAGTTTGTACACACAGGAGGATGCCCTCGACCGACCTCAGAGACCGCGACAGAACGTAAGGGAAGAGTTGGTCCTTCAGACACCTGGTGCCCAAACCAGCAACTTGTCACTCATTTGCTGGACAGAGATTCCTTTCCTAATCTGTAATCTAGTTGCAGATTGATCAAAAAGCACAGGGAACAATATAGAACAACAATTCTAATCAGAGGCTCTGGAATAGAGTACTGATGGGAGGCTAAGAGGTGGGCTATCCACACACTCAGAAATGCAGAAACAGCAAACCTGGAAGTAAAATGGTACCCTTGGCAATGCGCTAAGCTGTAAATGATTGGTAGAAAGTACATAGTAAATGATAAGCATAGAGTTAATAAATCTAGATGGTATCTCACATATTATGAGAATTGAGAAATTGCAACAGCATCTGGGAAATGGTCAATCCTGGTTTCTGATATGTCAAAATTTCTCATGAGCAGCAATTTATTTCGGCTCTAATTTTGACCTTTTCCCCCAAAGGTAAACAACACTGCCTTTGCCTGTTTTTCTGATAGAAAGGGATTGTCAGGAAGACTACAAGCTGTTAATGCTTTTCATTGTATAAACATCCACAGTAATTAGATATAAAACAGAAAGCAAAAGCAGAGAATGAATGATTGCATGACTAATTAGTTCTTGAAATAGCATATCTCATAAATCATTATAACCTACTGTCTTTTACAGAAGAGGATAAATACCAAAGGTTTTCCGTTCTTCACCTTGTAGTCACCATGAAGATGGAAGCAAAGTTACAGATTCATGCTGTAGTTACTCGCAGTGTTTATCTCTTGCTTCAATGATCTTTTCCCCTTCCCGCTTCTTTTAGTGGGAGCTGTAATTTCTCATAATGAAAGGAAGGGAAATTATAGTAAGCCATATCAAGGGTTGAAGACTTGCAAAGTACCATATCGGGGAAAGTAAGTGGTAAAAATAATGTGTTAATAAAAAACGTTCTCACCATCACAATCCTTATCTCTTAAACCCATCATAAAATTACCTCTGACAGCTAATGTTCGTGCTTTCCATATTTCTTCCTGGTAGTTTAGCTAAAACTCTCATAACTGTTCATCAAATTTTATTTTTTAAGCCTTTTTTCCAGATGCAGGTAAAAATATAGGTATGTGGTGCTACTTTATAACAAAATTGCTGGTATAAAAAGAGCTGGTGTAGAGCCAAATCCAACGACTGCTCATATGAATGAAAATACTCCCTTTGATTTTTTATAGGCATGTATTTGGTACACAATTGTTGTAGATGGGGATCATAGAATCATAGAGTTTGAAGATACCTCACAGTACCATCAAGTCCAACCCCCAAATGGATCAGTGACTTTTAATTGAAGCAAACCATGACATCCATGCTGGAACTCAACAAATAATTTAGGAAGATATTTTCAAAGACCCCAAAGACTGTTAAGCCATTCTATCTCATTTCCAATGATGTTTGGGTTTTAGAAAATCCTTCTTTTGTCCGTTTTCCTTTTTTGAAATTGTGAAAATTGTTGTTGTTCATCATTCTAAGCTACTTATTCTTCATTTGCTAATTGCTTCCTGCAACAGGGTGGTGCTTGTCCACAGTAAGTCCTTGCAGGATTAGGGCCCATAAAACAGTCTCACTCAGGGAATTAGCTCCACTTCAATTTATTTACAATGTCCTCCACCATACATCTCACCAAGCAGCCCCTGTTTGCAATTAGGCTCTCAGCCTGGGCTTCACTTCCTCAGCAAGCCCTTACATTCTCTCTAGCCATTCTCTCATTACTCAGTTCACCATTTTCCATCAGGGCCAGACCCACTACTTTGTGAACTTCCCCATCTGACTCCCTTAAGTCCTCATACTTTGCAAAAGTCCTTTCAGTTCTTCAGCTTCCCCTCAGAGGTTCTCATTCAGTTTAACTGCAAAGTCTAGCTTTCTAAAGACCATTTCCAGCCATCTCCCAAGAATCTCAGTTTGAAAGGCTCGATCTTTTCTTTCTCCTTTTTTCAGGCTCACAACCACCTTTTCCCCTGTCAGGACTCTCTCTTCTTGCTCTAATTTTTTTCCCCGGGCCTCTGGCCTGTCTCTTTTCTAGGGGTTCCCAGCCCTGAACTCTCAGTCCTGCCTTCCCTGGGTACTCTCCCTCTTGCTGGTCTTATGCTTGCCTCTCTTTCTGTGGGGCTTTCTGTGAGGCTCTCAGTCCTCTTTCTCTCTTTTTCCTCAGGGTCTTTCTCTCTGGACAAACCCTTTTTAGGTGTCCTTCCCCATGGCACACCCAACACAGTCTTGGCTACACCCTTGTTCTGGGTCAGCCAAAGTCCTTGGTTTCACCTCTTTCTGGGCCATGCTGTCTTTCTCTTTGTGGGCATACCCTTCTCAAGTGCCCCATCTTATAACAGTGCCAACACCTAATTACAGGCTTTTCAAATCAAGCATATGCATAAGTCCCCCAGCTCTGGAACCCCATAGTCCAAGACCCTCCTTCATTCTTTAGGAAGGGACACCGTCTTTTCATATGCACCAAATGTCCACATCCCCAGCATAGTCTCATGGTACCCAACACGTGGGGTCCCATGTACCTCCTTTCCCATGCTGCCTGTCTCCTCAGCTGACACAGTGGGGTCTTCAAGTCTCTAGATGCTTAGGTATGTGGTCCTGCCCTTCTCTGGATGCTTTACTGCAATTCAGGTTCCACGTATTCCCACAAGCTGCTTCAAGGTCTTTGGCTATGGTGCACTTCTCCAGCTGCCATCTTGTGTTTTCTACTGCCTGGTCTCACGAGCGTCTTCTGGCCCAGGCTCACCTGACACTCACAGATAGGGCTGTAGCGGAATATCGCAGCGGTAGCTATTTCCGGCGGAAACAGTGTTTCCGCAATTAGTGGAACGGCATGGCAGAGGCTTTCATTCCGCGGTTCCGCTTATTTAATTCCGCAACTTAGTGGAATCGTGGAAACATGACATTTTCGCGATTTCCGCAATTCCGCCAGCGCCAAAAAATAGCGGAATAGCGGTTTTCCGCGATTTCCGCCAATTTTTCCGCAATTCCGCAATTCCGCCAGCGCCAAAAAAAATTTCCACGCTTTTTCCACAATTCCGCGATTTGCAGAATTCCGGCGGAATTAGCGGAATATCCGCAGAAAAGTCGCAGTGTGGCGCGGGCAGTTCCGAAATGGCGGAACAGAATCGCGGCGCGGTAAAAGCTGCTGCCGCATCAGCCCTACTCACAGAGCGTACACAGGCTGTTCCTCTCTGTCTCTCACTTTGGGCGCAACTCTCCTACTGCAGACTTCAGTAACCTCCCTGTTGTGGGTCAGACCCCCCCCCCTTTATGCAATCAGCATGATAACCAATGCTTGGGGTGCCCATATTCTCCACCACTTTGTAGCAGGGTCCCAACTCACTGAGTGTGCAGGATTAGGCCCAGATAATTCCAGTAGTCACTTTGGGGACATTTATTTATTTATTTTACTGGGTTTGTTACCTTACCCCTCCTGCCACAGGTAGGAATCAGCATATAGTGTATTTACTTTAAGTTCTCAGGCCAGGCACCAGACCTCTGGCCAATCTCAACCAAGGATAAAGTCCATCATATAATATTAGGCTGGCCACTGGCTAGCTATCATCAACTTACTCCTGAGGTCAGGCTTCTCATTCAGGTCCAGATCTTCTTTCAGGAACCCCTTTCAGGCAGTCTTTCAGGAGATGTGTCCTCCTCAGTAGCCAGGAACAGACTGCCTCTTACTTCCTGTGCTGCCTTTCTTTATACTGGTAGCCAACATGCCCCCAAAACATCAACTTTCTATTGATGGCCATGTGGGGAGGAGTTCATGGCAGGTGCCATCTTGTGGCACAGCCCTGCCACACTCCCCAACAGTCTTTTGTGAATCTTTGGAATTCAAACTGTGTTGATTTAATTCCAAACTGTTGGTTAACTATCTAACTCCTGTGATGTTGTTTCTGATCCCCAAGTACAAACATATACAACTAACCAATACTACACTAAAACTGCAAATTCTATAACTAGAAAATTTGTTCCAGATTCTGATGCCATGATCTTCAGACCACTAATCCCAGAATAGTCCCACTATTTCTATCTCTGTCAAGTAGTTTGAAAACTGCATACAGTAAGAATAAAGGTAAACTCATTTTATAAATATGTTAGTCTTAGTGAAATCAATAAGATTACCCATGACAATAAGATTATCCATGTTATACTCATTGTAAGACTATCAGCATCTGGATCACTTTGGAGGTAGTTTTAGAAAACTGATTACTGAGGCTAAGAAATCACTTTGCACAAATATTCACACTGATAGTGCTCAAATGTTCATGGAGAAATGATGTTAAAGGATAGAATTGTAAGGAATGAAAGTCTATTCTAAGTATTTTCAAATCAGACACTACAGGTTTTTTCCACTGCATACTTACATCTTGTCCTTCAATTGTACTCACTATTTATATAGACAACAATAGGACTCACTTGAGTACAAACTCTTTAAGACTGTTGACTTGTCTACATACCTTACTTGCAAACTCCACCTAGCATGTAAGAAGGCGAACTATATTATTTCTGTCTCTGACCAATACTAAAGCACTGACAGTTTAACTAATGGTGCAGGAGACCCGAATCTAATTGATTCTACTATAAGACACTGAAATCTTTCGGATATAGTACAGTGTGTTCATAGCTTATTGCCATTGTTTTCTCTTGCATTTAAGTCAGCTCATTGACTAAAAGTAAATTTGTTTGAGATTTGCTAATCCAATGTTTTAATTACTACAATGCTGATTTACAGTACCTGACGTTTTGGTCTTTGCCATCCCTATGTTTTGTTTAACAACTTGTATCCTAGTCCTACACCCTTAGGCCGTGATTCACAAACCACTTACTCCATAGGAAGTGGCTTGCGAATCATACTGTGGCTCCACAAGTTTCTTCATCCTCAGGTCTCATTCACTTCAATGGATCTTGTATCGGCAGAGTGCTGTGAGGATTGGGCTGGTTACTTGCAACATGTCGTATCTGCTAGGGTTTTTTCACTTGAGGTCATATGACCAAAGTACACTTCATTGTCTTTAGCATTGGACAGAAAATTCAGTTACAAGAACTCAAGGCAGGCAGATTTCTACTTTCATTCAGATGGTGATGGCTCTACATGTAGAGCAGAGAAGAGGTTTTAAAAAAGGCAACAGAATGGAGGAAGTGGATAGTGATGGTGACTCCAGCTTCTTCCTCAACCTCATACTGGATCGATCTCTCCACTCCCTGTATCCCTTGCCAGAAAGGAGGGGCAGGAGCAGGAGGAAGAGACATACAAATCAGAAAGCTAAGGATATTACTTCCCAGCATAGGGAAGGGGATCAGCCACAGAATAGTTGGAATTCATAACTGGTGGTGATGTAAGATAACTTTTAGTTTCTTAGCTAAATTTACTACTGTCAGAAAATTCCTTGTTGACATTTTTAAATTGTCATAATTATCGAGAAGATATTTAGAGAGGATAAATATGGAGTCCAATGTCACTTACCCAGCATTTCCTGAATATTCTCACAGTCAAGACATATTTCCTTGCATGTGAATATTGGCCTGAGCAACTGACTTTTCATTGCTGATGTTTGAAACTAGGCAATAGCAACAGATAGGTGAGTTTTAGAATAAGTCAGTTGGTGGTGACATCATAGTCTTACTCTCATCTTTGAGTATTTATTTCAAAAATCAAAATCAAATTTTATTTATGATTTTCACCAAAGTAGGGTATTTATTTAATTGTGAAGGTGTGTAATTGTTAACTATAGAAAATGCATAACATTAGGGGTGTGCAATTCATTTTGGTTATTCGAATAACAAAAACAAAAAATGGGGTAGGAAATCATTTTTCACCCCTCATTTTTCTGTAAGCCAGCTGCAGTGCGAGCAGGCTCTAACAGGCTGTAAATAACAAAGCAGAGGGGAGGGGGGAAGCAGACAGCACAGACTGATGAAAGATGATTGACCTCTCCTCTGGCCAGTTGGCAGTACAAACACATTCCACATCACTGTGACAGACATCAGAGAATCCCTGCAACAGGTCTTTGCATGCACATGTCTCCAACTTGCCAGTACCAATCAGGAGGTGGTGGTGGAGGGATTGGGAAGGGGGAGCCAATACAAGCTTATGACAGACTGCATGGCTCTTTGTCTGTGGCTAGTTCTCTGGGCAAGGGTAAGGATAGGGAAGAGGCAGATCAGACCCCACCTCACCCCCCTCCTCAATGTATAGCAACAGTGCCAGGCCACCATGGAGGAGCTGGGGTGGGTGCAGAAGCTAAGGGGAGGAAATCCTTCAGCAGCAATACAGCTTACCAGGCAGGTGGGTGATAAGATTATGCTGGATGACCAGCCCTTCTCTGAAGTGGAAAATGTGGAGTTCAGGCAGCTGATGACACTGCTTGTGCCCTACCACCAAATGTTCTCCTGCACCACCATCCTGCACGAACATGGTGCCATCCCTGTACCAGGCAGACAGGAAATGGGTGATGGAGCAGCTGGTGAGGACAGAGAAATTTACTGTGCACTTCACCACAGACATCTGGAGCAGCCAGAGTGCACAGCATGCCTTCCTCTCCCTGACGGCCCACTGGTGGCATGTACAGGAGCAAGAGGTGGAAGCTTTCAGTGGCAGGCTACAGGATGGCCCTGCTCCATGCCCAGGTCCTGGGCAAGAGCCACATCACTGCAAACATCCTGGAGGCACTGGAATACCATGATGGAGGGATGGCTAAGTGGAAGAGCACCTTTTACCAAGGGCTACATGGTGACAGACAATGAGACCAACATGCAGAAAGCTGTGCCAACTTTGTGGGGATCAATTGTGGTACTCACACACTTCACCTGGCGGTTAGGGATGCCCTGGGCCTGGGAGAGAAGGAAGGTGGTGATCACCTTCGTGACCTGATAAAGATAGTAGGAAGATCATGGGGTACTTCAACAAGAATATGAAGGGTAGTCACCTTGTTAGGAACAACACCCCCCCCCCCAAAGACCAGAGACTCCCCTCCCCTTGGAAGCACCCCATGAGATACAGGTCAAAGGGTGCAGGGGAACAGAAGGGAAAAAAGGAGGAAGAAAGAAAATGCCCCATGCAAAACCGGACTGGTCAGAAGTAATAAGAATGAAACAAGGGAGGCTCCAGGTAAACAATGGAGCAGGCAAAAAAAGGTGGCCTCCCTCTTTTGAGATGAGCCCTCCACGGCCGCCCGAAACTCTGAGCAAGCAATAGATTGATCGTTAGGTCGATTGCTCCACGCCCACTTAGAAATAGCTCCCTTTCTCTGTCTATAGAAACTCCCTTCTGCCCTCTGGCTCATCCTACCATGCCCCCCATTGAAATTCTCCAAAGCTTTGATATAGAAACTCCCCTCTTGCCCTCTGGCTCATCCTGCCATGCCCCCATTGAACTCCTCCAGAGCTTTGTTCCCCCAAACACATCATGCAAAGGTTTCTTTTGCAGTCCTAGCATTTCTAAAGTACTTTTAGGAACACCTTTTGTGCACTTTGGAGACCCCTTGCCCTGCCTCTCAAAACCCTATAACTGCCCTTGCCCCCATGAGCAAATTGGGGCATTCTTGAACGCAAACACAAGCAGGTTACTCTATGCATGCTTGCCTCAAGGATCTCTTCCAGACCATTACCCCCTTTTGGTCTGTCCAAACTTCTTCCCCCTCCCAACCCCCTTCTCTCCGAACACCACTGGATCTATAGGGTTACCTGTCCCTTGTCAACAGGTTTGGATAGGTAATATTGCTTATTTTCCCCTCCCCCACCCCCCCTCGCAATGTCCACTTATACCAGAGAACCAGACCGGAAGGTTTTGCTCCATAAAATTTTGCTCCGCACAGTAAAATACTGTGTGTATATGTCAATTGTGTTTGGATGGGAGGGTATAGAACTTATTTGTATGTAATATACCTAATCCTTTGTCAATAAACCTCCCTTATTTGTATCAGAGTATCCCCTTTCTGTGTTGGAGTGTGGGAGAGAGATTCCAGCCAGCTGGCAGTGTGTCACGTCCTCAGACTGATCCCAGCAGACACGCGTGGCCCCTTTGAATCAATTCAGCTAATTCCCCCTAAATTTAAGAGGTCATTTGGATATTGGGGTACCGGCCCCCAATATTCACTCATGGAGTGGGTCCATGTCCTAACAACCTCCTGTGGGAGAAGCAGGTGGAGGTGGGTGTGCAGCAATACTGGCTCATGCAAGATGTGGGCATGACATGGAACTCTACCTACCTCATGATGGAACAGCTGGTGGAGTGAGCAGAGGGTCCTGCATGAGGTGGCCTGGGTGGGTGAAATCGGGGTGTTGACAGCACTTACCCAGGATGAATGGGTGATGATGGCATAGGCAGTGCATGTCCTTAATCCCTTGACCCTGAGCCAGGTGATCCTCCTCCTCCAAATTCTGTGTGAAAAGCTGGTGGGCTTTCTCAGGGGGCAGACGAGGGGCCAGAGAAGCAGTGACTCATACTAGAGATGGTGGGCCTGGTTAAGAGGTTGCGGGACAAGCTGAAGAGGCAGTTTGATCCCACAGCTGGATGTGAAAAGTACATTCTGGCCACCAAATGTGACCTCAGGGTGAAGGGAAAAGTTCAGTCTGACTCTCACCTTGTGGAAAAAAGTACTGGTGCAGATGATACAGAAGGCAGAGAGGGACATATGGCAGGATGAAGGCACTGATGCAAGCGGAAGAGGCAGGGGGGAGGAACTGAAGAGACCCCCAGCAGCAGAGCCTGCAGCAGCACTGTAGTCATTCCCCGCTGGACCACCCCTGGGAAGGCACTATGGGCACAGTCCATTGGGGTGGCAGTTGGCAGTACCCACTCCCAGAAGCAGCAGAATAGTACAGAGGCTGCATTTGTCCGCTATCTAGAGGAGTCTGTGGAGGATCCCAGCAGTGACCCCTTGGGGTACTGGGCACACAAGAGCCAGGTGTGGCAGGGCACTGGGAACTTCTCTCTTGACCCAGGAACTGCTCTCTTGCCCATCATCCAGCATTATCAGCAAGTGGGGGTTTTGGGGTGTTTTTTTTTATGGCATGGATATCATATGTCTGCACGGGTCGAGGCTGGCACCTGTGTTGGTGGAACAGTTGGTCTTTTTAAAAGGTAGACTTGAAGCTGTTGGGGTTCCCTGATCTGCCCTGTGAGTTGGAGTGAGGAACACAGTGCCAACTCCAGGATCAGCATTGATGCTTCATCCTAGCAGCATTCTCTCTCTCCCTGCTACTGACTCCTCCTGCCCACATGCTGGCTGCCCCCCCCCCTCTCTCTGTGATATTATTCTCCCCCTCCCCTCAGGGCGCACTCTGCAAGATAACACACCCTTTTACATCTGGGGTGCTGTCAACTCCCAGCGCCTACCTGCCATTTTCTCTACCTCATATGTTGCCAGGTCACCCTGGGGCACTGTCTACAAGTTGATGTCTTAGCCTTCTGACCACTAGGGTTCTGCCATGCTGAATGAGAGAGACACAGGACACAGTGCTCCTTCTGCCTGCCTACCTTCCTGAATGAGAGAGAAACACTGTCTACTGTCCACAGCTACCACCTGTGCACGTACGAGAGGCTACCTGTGCCTTCTGCTGCCACCTGCTGGAGAAAGAGAGAGACCATCGATCTGTACCCACTGCTGCCACCTGCCAGACGAGAGAGAGACCATCTGTGTCTGCTGCTGCCATCCACCAGAGAGAGGGCGAGACCATTGGTGACCACACCTGCCATATCCTAGAATGAGAGAGACCATCTGTGCCCACTGCTGCCACCTTCCAAAATGAGCAAATGAAGCCACTCTGTCTCTCTCACACGCCCCGCTCCCCTGGGCTGATCTCTGCAAGTTGATGCCCTTCCACACTTTGGGGTGCCATGCTCCTCAGGGTGATCTCTGCAAGTTGATGCCCCTATATACTTTAGGGTGCCAAATGCCAACTGCCAGTGCCATCTGCTGCTGCCACTAGTGCCTGCCTGCCTCCTGCGACTGCTACCCACCTCTCTCACTCTCTCTTTCTCTGATATTTCTGCCACCTTGGGGCACTCTCAGTAACTTTGGGAAAAGGAAAGTGTCAGAGAGGCAAAGTACAACCACTATGTAAATGCATGGAAGCCCTGCAAAGTGTTTCCCATTGAAACCAATGAAAACCTAATGTAAAATGAAAACAAAAAAATGAAAATGAAAACAAACATAAATTTGAAAGTGAAATTATTTTTTAAAGTCCCTTTTGCACACCCCAATGACATTTAATTTCTAAATAATGCCTGATGCCTCCAGGTTGTGCAACTTATAAATCAATATTCACAGCACACCAGAAATAAGCAAAATATCAAACATTTGAAAGCAATTTTGTGAGCTAAATAGACTGAATTCAAACTGTGCATTAGATGTTTTCAACGTTGCTTTTTCTGTATCCCTGTTATACGACATTGAAAAATACGAACATTTTCTTTCACAGACAATGGCATACATACTTTTAATTATGCTTTTCTAATAGCTGTTTTGCATTTTATAACACGCAGTATGTTGATTAGAGGCCATTAATTACAAAGGTTATTATAGCAATATGACCCACCTGAAAGAGAATGGAAGTGGTCTGAAAACAGTCAGTGGGGCCAATCCCAAGCCCCACGGGTGCTGTTGCACACACACTGGTGCCGGGAATGAGCACACACTGGAGACTCCATGCCAAGTATACTCCCCGCAACACTCCATGGGATTTGGAATCGACCCCACTGTTCTGTCAACTTTCTCAAGATAGGGGCTTCTTTTTATAGGTACCTTGTGTCTCATGTGAATTTCCCATTGGAATCAATGGCCAGAAAAAGGGACTGTTTGAAACTAGGGCTGAAATAGCAAACTGCTGTGGTAGCTATTTCCGATGGAAAGAGCTCTTCCACTTGAGCAGAGACATTTGTTCCACTACTTTTGTCTGCGATCTTCCTCAATTTCCACCGGCACTGACATGCGGTCACAGTGTAAAAGTAGCAGAACAAGGTTTCGTACAACACTTTCTGAGATTATTCTGACACTTTCCAATAATTCCGATTATTCCGATGTTGCAAAGCAAAGGGCAGGGAATTAGTGAAATGCTGGCGGAAAAGCTGTGGAAAGTCACGGGCAATTCCGAAATGGTGGAATGAAATATCGACATGGAAAAAGGAGTTGCCACTTCAGCTGCCCTCTAGTTGCCCTTTTTTGGAACTTGAGTAGAAACTTCAGGATCCAGCACTAGAAAAGCATAGATCCTGCATAATGGACGTTAACAAAACTTATAGAATTCAACTCTTCAGACGATCATACCCTCTAGAAACTAGAGCTGGGCTTAGAAATACTTCAGTATGTTCTTTCTAAGACTGTCGGTACTTCAGTATGTTCTGAGTGCCTCCCTTCTCCTTGACCAGTTTTTGTGCTCCAAGACCAGTGAATAGTTTTATTCTAGAGATCTGAATTATGAGCTGATTTAATGTCACCAGTTTGGGAAGAATTAAAGGCTTAAACTCAAAAGGGAGCAGAGTCAGACCTTGCTGCCTGATCTTGGTCCTTTACTTCCCCCACCATACCTCCCCTTGCCCAACACAACCTCAATGACTGCCCCCTCTATTCCCTAGTCCCATAAAGGCTCCCCTTTCCAGCTCCTAATTAGCAATTCCCCCCTCCAAAATGACAACACTCAAAGGGCCCATCAGGGCCTGGGGGAGAGGATGGCCAGAGAGGAACCCCTGAGCCCAGCATCCCCAGAGGCAGGCTGGCAGGTGAGGAAATCCCTCCCTTCTCCCTACCCAACCTATACCCCAAATAATCCTTCCTCTCCCACCCTTTCCCCCCATGCCTGTACCCCCCTCTCAAAGTGGGCCCATTGCACTCCCACCCTTCCCCTGTGCACATATCCCCCTCTCATGGGGGGCATGGAACTCCCTCCCACCTACTTCCACTGTGTCTGAACCCCCTCTCACATGGGGGCCAGAACACAGGCCCACAGCCCCCCCCCCATGGGGGGCATAGTACTCCCTTCCCCCCGACTTACCATTCCCTCCTCGCACCCGACCACACAAAATTTAAAACTAATTAAAAACAAAATCCTTCAGCTCTTTAAAGACTGTTAAAAGACAAAACAAAGAGGGAAGAATGGCTGCCAAATGGTGGATAGCCTTTGGCATCTACTTTCGGCAGCCACCACAGGCAGCCCAAAGTACCCCCAGGTGCCAGTAGGCCAGGCCAAACCAGGCACCTCCAGCAACAGCCTCCCAGGAACCCCTGCAGAATTTGGAGTCCTTTTAACAGTCAGAGTGGCTGTCATATGGTGGCTTTTATGAGAACCCTAACTTTGAGAGGGGATTCCCCCATCATAAATTGTGTGAGGAAAGTCCCCTTGCCACGCTTCTTAAGAAAATCAATCAGAGCCCAATTTAGTTTCTTAAGAACTGAAGGAAGAAATGGAAAGAATAAGATGGGAGCCTAATTAGAGAAAGTGGCTTCAACATGGTGAAGTCCCTAAATGCATGATGTTAAAAATGGCTGAAAGGGGACTCACTCACATTCTGTGTGTGTTTGTTTGTTTGTGTATGTGTGTGTGTGTGTGTGTGTGTGTGTGTGTGCACCAATTTCAACCAAATTTAGTAGAGGGGCTGTAGGTCCAAAAGCAAGTAGGGAGTCAAAATTCTGTAACAATCCATGTACCTAGAGGAGAGAGATGCCCTATTATGTAGCCAAACAATCCCACTGAACTATTTAGAGCATTGTCTCCTCCTTAAGCTACTGAAGACACAATCTTCCATCCACTGAAGTCAATTGCAAAACTCCCATTGACTTTAACAGTAGAGGATAGAGCTGCAGTGGGTAGCACATTTGCTACCCAGCACCCAACGGGGCACATTACCTGTATTGTGAAAATACAGGTATTACTGGGGAGCTCCATTTTGCTCCAGAACCCCAATCCCAGCACCCGTGGTTCCCCAGGTTTACTCACCTCACAGCCAGGCTGCTGCTCCTCCAGTCCTGGTCACTGCTCACTTCTCCTCCCCAACCCGCATGCTGCTCAGCTGAGTTGGGAATTTCCCCACTTGGCTTTTTCTGAGCCGTGGGGGAACAAGGAGGCCTCTTCCCACCTGCATGCACCACCCTAATGGGTCCCCCATTCCCAGGAGGATCTAAAATGGGGATACAAGCAGGACCCATATGCACCCCTCATATAGTTTCCCCTGGGAATGGGGGACCCATTAGGGGGGGTGCACACAGGTGGAAAGAGGCCTCCTTGTTCCCCCACAGCTCAGAAAAAGTCAAGCGGGGAAGTCCCCAACTCAGCTGAGCAGCACACAGCCCATGGGATGAACAGGGATCAGCAAACAGCAACTGGATGGCAGGAGCAGCAGCCCAGTGGTGAGGTGAACCAGTCTGGAGAGTCAGGTAGCCCATCAGGTCGCTTTTGGGTACCAGTTGGTGCCGTAATGCAACTGGGGTAAGTCAGGCACCACAGATTCAAAGGCGTGCCTGACTTGCCAGGTACCCGGTTGCAGCTCTAGTAAAGGATAGTGCATCATCAGTTCTGGTGCATGGAACTGCTTCTTTATGGGGAGAAAAAAAATCAAATTCCAAAGCTACTGCAGTGAATGAAGCATCTATAGGTTACTAGTGCTCTTTTTTTGGGGGGGGGGGGGAAGCTCACAGTGCATGTAAGGTTTGTAGTGCTCTACTAATGTACCCTGCATTGCAGCTTATTCCTCTTAGTTTCATTTTCATACACCACAGACACACTATACATATATTTGTGCATTGCTCCATATGTGGGGTTTATATTTGGGAGCCCTAAACTAAAATCCAGGTTCGGGGGGGACATACAGTAGTGATTGATTTTCTTCAAGTAGCTTTGATAGATAGAGTGAAAGATTTAGCCATAGAAACTAAAGGAATCTGTCAATTTCAGAAGAATGTTTTTTATAACACTAATGCCATGTGGGGTCTATAAAAACATTTTCATCATACATTTGAGTTGTTGCATATATTTGAGTTGTTGCTCCTGAATTGTACCTTGCCCTATAATGTACAACCTGCTTTATCCTGGTATGTGTGCAAGCCATCTAGTAATATTTATTTATTACAGTTCTGTGTGTTTGAATATCTCTTAAGTAGTTTTAAGAGTTGACTTACTTTGGAGTTTTCATAGAGTGGCTCTCTGTATTTATGATTCTACAGCTGTAATCGTACTTTTATCCTCCTATATATTTTGCATGCATTGGGAAAACAAATATAAATTTGTTTCCTTCCAATACACAAAGGCTTTTTTGCTTTTTCAAAATGAAATATATCCAGTAGGACACAAACACATCCTCATTTGTTAATCTGCCTTCTTCTCAAAAAGAGATAAATATAGTGTTGGCACCCAGAATATTGGGATGATCATATGTACATTTCTAATCCCAACCTTCTCAAAATCTAAATTGAACAGGCAGAAGCATCTTGCTGCTCCATTATGTGTAAAAGTGGCATAAATTGATTCAAGAAATCTATTAAATTTAATCTTCCTAAAACTAATACCTTTTGGTCTCTAAGGTTACCAAGATAGGTCTCCTTCATAGGTTGACATGTTTTATCATATCTCAGAAGTGGTCTTAAGGTCTCACATATTAATTGATAACTATCTGGGTTACAGACCTATTCCATTTGTAACCACAACCAGGTTGGATTCTTTTTTAAAAACTTCTCCAGAGAATACTTGATAAGATCTCAATAGCTTTACAGAATCTTCTCGAGCAATGTGAATCTCTCAAAAGTCATGGATTAGCAAGTTTGTGAAAATTATTCATCTTCCATATCGAATGCATGCATTCTGTTTGAAGGGATTGTGGGATACATTGCATAAATGAGTTGTTTTAAAATATTGTTCCTTGTGCAATATATTAAATGAGAAAGAAAGCATATAACTGCAGTGAAGGGAGTGGTACAAAGAATGTGCCAGACAACATGACATGGCTAAGATGTCATTGATTATACTAGCCAATTAAAACTTCTTGTCTACCGTTTATAATTATCCTAATTCTCCAAGATAGAGAGAGAATTGTCAGGTGACTGCCTGAATTTCCCTTAGACCTGTAGGTAAAATTTGTGGATCAATCCATTAAGTGATGTACAATTGGCAGTGGATAGCCTACTTGTCATAGTTCATATACCCTATGAATCAGCACAGAAAAAATGAACAGGGCAATATTTATTTTATTTATTTATTTAATACATTTATACCCCGCCCCTCCTGCAAGCTGCTCGGGGTGGCTAACAAATTCCAAATAAAACAACCTTAAAAATATTTTAAACAATCATAAAAATCTTACAAATAGAACAGGGAAGAGGACAAATTTTTTTTAATAAAGAATAATAAAGAAGGGTAGGAGGATAAAAACCCACTAACCCACCTTCCCCAAAGGCCTGGGCAAACAGCCAGTTTTTACAAACTTACGGGAATGTTAAAAGGCTCGGGGCCAGGCGAGCTTCCTCCGGGAGGGAATTCCAAATGCGCGGCCCAGCCACTGAGAATGCCCTCTCCATTGTGGCCCCCTGCTTAACACAGGGGACCTTCAAGAAGGCACCCCCGGCAGACCGAAGGAGCCGCTCGGGGCGTGGAGGGTGAGGCGATCCCTGAGCTATGAGGGGCCGAAACCATAAAGGGCCTTATAAATCAAGACCAATACCTTGACCCTGGCTAAGCACGCTATTGGCAGCCAGTGCAGAGCCCGGAGCACAGGTGTTATGTGGTCCCAGTGACCCGTCCTCGAGAGGAGGCGGGCCGCTGCATTCTCCACTAGCTGCAGTTTCCACTGCAGGGGCAGCCCCACTTAGAGCACGTTGCAGTAATCCAGCCTCGAGGTGATGAAGGCATGGACAAGGGAGGCCAGGTCCGGGCGAGAGATGTACGGACGCAACCTCCACACCAGATACAACTGGCGGAAGGCGGCCTTCGCCATCCCTTCTACCTGCTGCTCCAGGCGGAGATCCGCATCCAACACCACCCTCAGACTCCGGACCTGTTGAGCTACAGGAGGGCGACCCCCCCCCCCAGTCAGAGGGGCCGACACCTCCCTCGCTCTCCGCACCACCATCACCTCCGACTTATAGGGGTTGAGCTTCAGTCTGCTCTGCCACATCCATTCAGCCAAGGCCTCCAAACACTGGGATAGCAAAGAGACAGCAGGGTCTGGGTCAGCTGAAAAAGAGAGGTACAGCTAAGTATCATCAGCATATTGGTGACAATGCACCCCGAACCCTCTCACGACCTCCCCCAAGGGCTGCATATAAACATTAAATAATAATGGAGACAGAATGGAACCCTGCGGAACACCGCAGGGCAAAGCGCAGGGGCAAGATGTTTCAGCTCCCAGCACTACCCACTGGCTTCTCCCCAAGAGGAATGAACGGAACCATTCAAGAATGGTTCCGTCCAGCCCCCCCAGGTCAACCAGCTGTCTCAACAACAGCCTATGATCCACAGTATCAAAAGCAGACGAGAGATCTAGCAGGACAAGAAATGTCGACCGTCCTGCGTCCATCTCTCGGCGGCGATCGTCGACCAAGGCCACCAACGCCATCTCGGTGCCATAGCTGGGGCAGAACCCAGATTGAAAAGGGTCCAGGAAACCAATGCTGTCTAGATGCGCCTGGAGCTGGATCGCCACCACAGGCTCAATAACCTTCCCTAAAAAGGGAAGGTTAGAGACAGGTCAGTAGCTGGCAAGTGCGTCCACGTCCAACGATGGCTTCTTCAGCAGGGGGCGCACCACAGTCTCCTTGAGGCTGGGCGACAACCTCCCTTGCTGCAAGGATGCATTAACCACCCTCACCAGCACCATCGCCAACATCTCCCTGGAGGCTTTCACCAACCAGGACGGGCACAGATCAAGTTCACAACAGGTGATTCTCTCAGACCCCAAGACATCCACTGCATCGGCCGGCATCACTTCCTGAAACTCCCCCCACAAAGATGGACCAGACAGGGCCTTCATCACCTCACGCTCTCTACCTACTGCCTCTAATCCAGCATCTGGTATGGGTGTTACCAGATGTACTGCTAAGTACTCATTTCAGCTTTAAATACACGTTTGGTTGTTACATCTGTTTGTGCAAAAACAAATACTTAACAGATAGGACACAGATCCTCACATGTCAGACAGAGGCCCTTTTCAAATGGACCGCAGTGAGTGGAGGGATGCGTATGCACTCATGATGGGTGGAGGTGGGTGTGCCGTTTCCATGGGTGCACACCCATCTCCACTAATGGAGTAACTGGCACTGGAGCCCATTATTCTGTGCGTGGGTGACGGGTGGAGGTGGGTAGAGATGGGTGGAGCACAGGCGCGCATACGCACCGCCACCCATCATGGGTGCCGTTCCTACAGGTGCCCACCCATCCCACACATACCTACTGCAGTGTTTACATGGACGCCCCCCGCAAACCGCACACGTGTGCGGTGGGGGGTGCCCATGTGAAAAGGCCCAGAGAGAGGCCATTTTTGCACAGATGCCTCCACACACACACCCCCGGATGTGCAGGGGGGGGCTTTCATGTGCACGGCATGATGGTGGGTGGATGGATGGGTGTACACCCATGGGAACACCACAGGTGGTGGGTGGGGTTGCATGCACACTCCTGGCACACACCCATCACCACCTACTCACAAAGCCATCCGACAAAATGGAGGAGGCTCCATGGATGGAGGTGGGTGAAGATGGGTGTGTGCCCTTGGAAAAGGGAGCACACCCACCTCCACGCACCGCTGGCNGGTGAAGATGGGTGTGTGCCCTTGGAAAAGGGAGCACACCCACCTCCACGCACCGCTGGCACACACCCATCCCCCCCGCCCCCCACCCCCAGCAGCACCATGTGGAAATGGCAATAGATGTGAGGACACACACTGTCACTCATAGGCAGTGGACGCAGTGTGCAGCAAAGACTGCAGGCAGGGACTTTCCCCCCGTGCTGCTCAGCTTAATCCAATTAGAGAAAAATTGCTGGCTTCTCCACCAGGCAGAATTACTGCATGGTGCTCTCTTCCCAGCAGAGTTCTCCAGCCCAGGAAACTGGGCTGCTGCACTGCCCAGTTTCAGTGTATTGAAAATACGCTGCACTGAAAATAGTTTCATTGCCTGCAACCTTTTATATAGATGCCAATTTCCAGGCCACTTCATGCATCTGAGGAAGTCGGCTCTTGCTGATAAAAGCTCATGCCAAAATAAAGAAATTTTCTTGTTAGTCTTTAAGGTACCAGAAAACTCTCTCTTGAAGTTTTTAGAGCAATAGACTAACACGGCTTCTCTTCTGGCTATTTCTAGTGCCTTTATACAAAACACCAACTTGGCTGTGGTTGAACCAGTTTCAGAAAATATCTGTTTCCCAATACACCATTCAAGGATTTCATACTACAAATAAGTTCCATTTAATAAATGGTAACTTTTACTAAACTAGGATATGTATTCCTCCTTTATCTGAAAATTACATTATCCTGACAAACTTTTGAATACCCCTATAAATACAAATAAGAAGGCATTTACAAAAATAAACATATTTATTTATTGAACAAGGGCTGATTACCGTTTAGTGCAATTACAAATAGCTCCAAGCCAGCTCTTCCCAGAACAACAGACAGAAACAATATGTTTCAAGAATGTGTCAGTTATCCTTTACAAGAGCAAAATTCCAGTCCTCTAACAAAAAATACAGCATTAAAACAAAAACAAAAAAATGTAAGTGCATATCTAAGGGTTTGTTTGAATGAGTGTTTTGATACCACATATCACTATGGCCCTTTTCACACAGACACTCTAACACTGAAAAAATGGATGGTACATTTTATTATACATGCTGCAGGTGTAGTCTATGGGTGCCCTGCAACATGTATAATAAAATGTAACACCCATTTTATCAATGTTAGGGTGTCTCTGTGTGAAAAGGGCCATTGAGGCTCTTTTTACATGGGCAGCGGTGGGGGGGGGGATAGGTGTTCTGCCGCGGTGGGTGGAGGTGGGTGTGTTCTCTCTCTCATGGACACACACCCACCTCCAGCCATATCCGCCCATGGTGTCTCCTCCGTTTTGTTGGATGGCTGCATGGGTGGGTGATTGGTGGAGACGGATGTATGTTGGGAGTGCGCACACATTGCACACTCGCCCACACACCCTGCCGGGGGTGGGGGGCATCCGTGTGAAAGCAACGTGAGTTACAAATTATCAAAGTAACATGTCCAAAATGAAATAGCAAAAAAAAGGGGAGCTGCAACAGTCAACCAGGCTCTTGGATCATTCACTAGCTCCATAGTTGGTATTGTGAAGTCTGGAAAGCCTAATTGGAGGTGAAATGCTGATAGGCTCTCACCATATACCTTGTGAGCACCCTTCTGGGAAAACCAAAACAGCAATGAACAAACCCAAGCTTGATACTGATGGTGAGCAAAGTATCCCTTAGACTTAGGGGAAGGCCGGGGTATAAATTTGAATGAATGAATGTCCTATTTGGAAAAAGGCTGAAGTTCCATTAATATCTTTTTTGGAACCCAGTTTCACTATTGACCTTCATAGCATCCCATGACAATGAGTTAATTGTGTGGGTGTGAAACAGTAGAATCAAAATTGGAAAGAACTTTGAGGGACATCTAGTCCAACCTCCTGCTTGGATGCAAGATGACACATTCCCCCACTGTCACAGACCTCTGTCCTTGTCTCATGTCTCCTCTCTTGCTTCCCTAAGCAGGTGATCTGAGGGGTTACACCCTTGCTCTGGGTGGAGGCTTGAGGGAGGGGAGGAGTATGCTTCCACCCCTATAGTCAACACTCCACCCTGAGAAAATCCCTCCTGATATCCTTGGGGGGGGGGGGGCAGTCTGCCCCTGTTTCGGCTCTGTAAAAGTCTATAAAGGGTTCCTTCCAGAACATTACCTCATGTCCAGGTTCCTCGATGTCTCCTAGGATTGTGGTGCTGGGAAGCGAACCTGGCTTGGATCCTCCCTAAGTCTCGGCTTTGCTGCCCTCTGCTGAGTTGACTTGGTGGTTAAATAGCCCTTTTCGGCTCTTCCAGCCAGGACACTACCTGATGATGTCACAGGCTGCAACAGTGGTACCCTTGGGGAAGACTGTGACATTGGAGTCCATTTTGAGGCTGTTCCTGCAGCTTCCTGCTTGCTGAGAGCATCTCCAGCAGGTGAGTGAACCCTGCCTCCTCTAGAGTGTGCTGTGGCTGCTCTGAGTTCCCTACCAGGTCCAACAGTGGGTCTGTCCTCCCTGTCAAACCCACAAATGGATGTCCAGCCTCTTTTTGAAAACCTCCAATGGAGAACCTATGACTGGGAGCCACTGCCTGACTAACACTGGTGTGAGTGACATCAGATTCAGCCCTAAATGTTGTGTAATATCACAGCATATAGCTGGGTGTATACTGTTGGATTACTATGGAGAGATTGTTCTGTTTGCTTGCAATAGACCGGATTCAGCTAACAATATATATGCATCTGTAATCAAGTTAATTTGCATGAGACTTTTGAGACTTTTGTGAGTAGTAGAAAGAGAATGTCATTATTTATTTATTTATTTATTTTATTTACAATATTTAATATCTTGCCCCTCCTGCCTAGGCAGCTCGGGGCGGCTAACAATATTAAAACAGCATAAAACCACACCCAACTCCACACACACCCTCCCCACCTCTCTCTCCAAATGCGTGGTAGAACAATAAAGTCTTACATAGAGTGATTTCAGACGTTACGAGAACACTGTGAACCACGGTGAATACCCACCTGTGGTCACCGTGTCTCGTACGTCTGTTCGCGGTGCGCCAGATGTTGGCCACGGTCAATCCCCACATGGGGTTTGTTTGAACCACGCTTCCCGGGCTAGCCGGGGGAAGGTCCCGGGAAGCGTGGTCAAACGGACCCCGGGCCGTGACCAAGGAAAAGTCACGTCTGGGCGCGCGCCACGGCCCGGGATCCCCGGCGGGATCCCAGGCCATGGCACGTTCGGCCGGATGCGGCGGCCGCATTGGCCCCGCTGCCCGCCCGTCTCCTCAGAGGGCAGGCGGCAGGGTGCGTGGAGGGGGCG
>QEPC01007984.1:190910-200936 GCA_003113815.1 Sphenodon punctatus
AGGAGAAGGGACGAACGTGGTTGGGGGGGGCAGGGGAGGCGTGGGAGGGTGAGGGAGGGGATGGAAGAGGAGCGGAGTGCTCAAACGGGTTCGGAGGGAGATCAGGGCAGAGAGGTAGGGTGGAGCGAGGCTGTGAAGGGCTTTGTAGGTGAAGACGAGGAGCTTGTGCAGAATACGCTCAGGAAGGGGGAACCAGTTATGGGAGGAGAGGAGAGGCTGCATATGGTCAAAGCGACGGGCTAGGTGGATGATCCTGGCAGCAGAGTTTTGAACAGATGAGGGAAGCAAGGGAGGGTTAGGGGATTAATTGTTTTTATTGTGGAATTTTAATTGTATCTGTTTTAAAAAATTTTAACATGTTGTTAGCTGCCCTGAGATGCTTTTAGCAGGAGAGGGCGGCATACAAATGTTATTAATAAATAAATAAATAAATAAATAAATAAAAATAATTAAATAAATAATACTGCTAATACTTCTGCAGCATTATAATAGCACTTGGCTCCTGGCAGTATGCAAAGTCCATCTCTACTAGTCTCCAACCTAGATTGTTGTATATTCTTATATGACTAAGAGAACCACACAAACATAATTGTGTCTAAATCCATGCTTATGAATTGTAAGAAAATGTGAGATGAAATTAATAGTTTTGCATTTGCAAATATTATTTGCATTTATGACTAGCCCTCCAAAAATTTAATTAGACATCTTGCATATTTGTATATACATTGAGTGGATATTCCTGTTCAGCTGCTACTATTATTTCTTTTGGCAATTTTGATATTTTGGTTATTTCATTTCAGCTACTGTGAATGCACAATAGCTCTAATAACGGTGATTAAGCAACCAAAATACCAAACTGAAATGACTGAAATACCAAAATAAATGGAATAAGCACAATGGAACTGGAATGTATATCCAACAAAACAGGAGTGAATAGAGGTTAATATCTGTTTTCCTTGATCCAAATTGAATAGAGGGTGAATTTGACAAGTACATTAATTTTGGTGGATGTGTGGCCCTGACTGAGGCTACAGCCCCTCAGGACGTGTCCCAGGGTGAACCTGGGTACATTTACTTTGGGAGGGTAGTACAGCCCTTGTCAATTAGGACACAGGGGATTAACACTCCAGGCCCTGGGCAGGGGCAGCCCTAGTTCCCTCCCCTTAGGAATACGCAAATCAGTTACCTGAGGCTGGGGTCCCAGGTTGGGAATCCTCAGTCAGCCTACTGTTTGTAGGTCTGACCCTCACAGCCCCTTTGGGAGCTTGGGCTGGTCAGGACCAGGAGGCTGGACCCAGACTCCGGCATTCCCGTCCCTTAATGCTGGCCGAATTCTCTGGGAGTGGAGGTGGATGCTACCACTCCAATAGCCCTCCTCCCCAGTTCTACCTGGCTCCTCACTGACAATGCTGAGGCCTTTTGAATGAGGTGCTCCTGGAAGCTCCTCCCCCAGCTTCCTTGGGTGTCCCCTCCTCAGGGGCAGTCGGACCCTTGTTGATGACATCACCAGCGGGTGCAGAGGGCACAGGCAGTGGGGTTTCCCACTGTCAGCATTGCTCTGGGCTGTCTGTGGGCGACTGCGTTCCCCCATATGGGCCCGATCCAGGTGAGCCCCCACAGTGGATATCCATTTAAGCTCTAAAGAAAAAGAATTGTCTAACATACAATTTCTTGGCACCTTCTCTCCGTGGAGTACGTGAAGTCGAAATGAATGTTCAGATGCTATTTAAAGAAATTCTCCCCTATTCCTACATATGGCAAACATGCAACTGTAACCGTCTCCAAATAATTCATCTTGCATAGAGTCAAACATGTGTGAAAATTTATTACTTTGAAAATATGTAAATGGCAAACTTATTGCCTCATATAGCAAGTATTGCACATTACTGAACTCTTATTTTCAGAGTGTAAGATAAATATTGTTTGACAGTTTAAAGCATAGAAAACTATCATAAAAGTTACTTCCAAGGGAGATATTTGAAGTTACTTTGAAGGTGGTTTCATTCTGCCCATGATATTTGTTTCTGAAATGCATTTAAAACACTTAAAACACTTAAGAAACAGCATAAAGAAACAAGTGTTTGATAGCAGAATTTTTATAGCAAAGCGTATTTAAAATACTCAAATTTGTGATTTCCAAATGTTTAAATGCCATTGTACAGATAATGTAGTCCACAGTTACAGCACAAACAGGAAGTGTTTAGTAACCAATGACAATGCCATTTTCCATAGCTCTCTTGTGGCTCACTGAAGAGCTAGGAATCCCCGTCTTCTCATATTTCATGGGGAACTTGGGAATTTCCCAATGTTTTGCCTCACTGAAATCCCTGAGAAGCAATGTAGACAAAAAGTTTCATTCAACTTGTGTGCAGCTCAGATGTCTAATTAAATTTAGTTTAATGGAAAATCCAGTCCAATCCCAGTTAAATTAACCTCTGATTAAAGTATTTGTGATACAAACATTTACTTGTGTTACAGCCAAAGGGTCTGGGATCTTGCTAGTATTATATAATATTAACTAAATAAAAAACATGTTGGTTTCAAAAGCCGTTAAGCTATGACATTGACATAAAACATCAAGTAACATATGCATGAAACAAACAAAAACCAAAGACTTGCAAACCATGAAAATAACCAGTTAAGCACTCCACCAGAACAATCACAAAATCTAGTCATTTTATCCGCTCCCTGTTGCAAGCTCCTTTATTATGCCACAGTTACATGTCAATTTAACTATTCCCTGCATTTCTCCCCTTGTGAATCCATCTCATCCTTCTTACTTCATCTTTGCCATTCTACCTAGCACCCTTGCCCCTTCTTTGTCATTCCACACATTCCTCCCTCCTTGTCATTCTAAACAGTCACACATCATTCCAGGTACTCCCTGTGCTTTATTCCTTGTCATGCCGTCCAGTTCCTTGTCAATAATCCCATGCGGATTACCTTCTCCTTGTCATTCCACCAAAGACAAGTCTGCGCCTGGAGAAGGATCAGCTTCCAGTGTCACCAAAGCTGCTGAATAGTAATGAAGCCTGCCTCTCACAGTCTGAATGAAACTATTAATAGAGCTGCCAGAGTCTCTGCTCTCCATCACATGAGATTAGAGATGGGGAGGAGAGAGGGAGAGTAGCCATGTGGGATTCAAGCAGAGTGGGGTCAGGAAGCTATCCATGACTCCTTATAGCACAACCTCAAGAATAAGCATCACCCAGATGGGGCTCAGTTCAGGACATACCCTAATCCTGAGTTCACCCTTCATTCCAAGGAAACTCTGTTAAGAGAAGTATTCATAGAATCATAGAGTTTGAAGGCAGAGGCCATCTAGTCCAACCCCCTGCTCAATGCAGGAAATCCACAGCTACAGCATCCCTGACAGATGGCCATCCAGCCTCTGTTTGAAAACCTCCAATGAAAGAGAGCCCACCAGTGCCCTAGGCGGTCTGTTCCACTTTACATGGTCTTCCCACATATTCTTTATATGGTCTTCCCTAACTCTCCAATCAAAGGAGCAGCACATGGCCTAATAATTTGGGGCATGCCTTGCCGGGGGTGGGGGTGGAGGTGGCATGGCTTGGAAGTGTGGTTTGGGAGGAGTCTCATGAATAGCTTCTGCACTTTAAAATTTAGCACTATACCATTGAGATGCACACTTGGAGAGTACTTTTTGCACATGAATGTACAGGGGCAATACAAACCTTTACAAATTTTACAAAGAAATAATGTGCAGAGAAAGACTGTATTCTGGAGGCACACATACTTGCTAGAACCTGAAATGCAAGAAGAGGAAGATTTATTCATTAGAAGCACAATGCCCAGCACCATGAAGCAACAGCCACCAGCCTACAAATACACACACTTTTAAAGACTAACAATTCCCTTTTCCTCCTGCTTTCTTCCTCTAATTTCCAAGCTTGGCCTTCAAACAGGAAACCCAGGGCAGGTGAGGCAGTCACAGCGGGTGCTATAGTTGGTGGAAGAGGACCGCAAGAAGCACCAGCCCCAAGAGTGGCTACATGATGCTGCTATTCCCGAAGTTCCCAGGCTTCCACTTCCGGCAGGGTTGGCTCCCAGAGTCCTGGACAGGAGGTGAGGCCACCAGGACTGATGAACAGTTCTGCCTCCATACCCAAAGTGCCTGCTGGGGCCTTTTCCTTGCCACCTCTGTGGCCTCATGAGGGAGTGGTGAGAATGGGGCCTCAGCAGAAACCACAGGGGGTAGGGGAAAGACTGTGCACTGTCCACTGCTGCTATTGGAATTTGGGTCATGGCATGATTCCTAGGATGCTTCCTGGGGAAGGTGCTTCTGTGGGGACCTGCTACCAACACCTTCCAACCCAGGGATCCTGGACCTGCCTCCTCACCCTGAGCTCCACCTATTCCTAAGGCTGACCATGCTTATTGCCCTCTGTCTTTCTTTATTTCCTTTTTATCTTTCCTTCTCTTTCAGTCTTCTCCCTTTTCACTCTTTTGCTTTTTATTTGTGTTTCTTTTCTGCTGCTCCCTTTTCCCTTCCTTTTTTCTTTTAAAAATCTCCCCTCTTCTCGACGCAGTTGTAAAACGTGACTGTTCCGCCTGGCCTTTGGTGAGGAGGATGGGTAGAGTGGTGGGGAGGAGTGGGTTAGAGTGCTGGGTGGGGAGGGATATTTTAATCCTCCCTATTATAAGAGTTATAAGCTTTTTGTTTTTATTGTTGTTTTTATTGTAAGTCACCCAAAGTTGCCTGTGGCAGGATGGGCAGGGTAGAAATTTTTTTAAATAAATAAATAAATAATGTGGGAGGGAGGCAGTGAGACAGAAAATGTTGGAGAGGGAGCCCTGAACATACTCCTGCAGCAGCTTCTACAGCTTCTGCTGACTCCTCATCATGCCCGGAGGAGCCAATGGGTGCTTTTAGATGGATGGCAGCTCCGATTCTGCCAGCACCAGCATGCTTCACCCACCGGCTGGCCAGTCCATTTAAAGGTGCCCCGCCAGAAGTGCAAGCAGAACAGGCTGCCTGCTCCAGGGCAGCCCTGCCAGCAGTGCTCCAGATCATCCTGGAGCGCATCACATTGAGTGGGCTGGCCAAATCTGGGGCACCAGCCAGATGTGGAGCTGCTGTCCATCTGTTGGGTGGGCCCCCACTTCAACACCACACCTAGCCAGCCGTTACCCCCATCAGCATCATGGAGTTGCAGCCACCAGCCTAAAGCATCAGATGATTGCCGTAACTCTATGGTGTGGAGCGGGGGAGGGGGAAGGGGGAACCATGCCCTCCAGTACATCTAAAGTGGACCCAGGGATGGCGGGCTGGAAGAAGTCTAAACATGGGGGTTGCAGCCCCAGAGCAGCTCCAGGGACAGGTAGACTGTGCATCCATCTAAAAGCACCAAAAGTGAGAAGCTAGGAACAGTGGAGGTTCAGGATTATACTTGGGCCTCCCCCTCCACTGTGTTTATCTGTACAGCCTTGCCCACTGTGAGCTTGGATGTGACTGAGAATTGAAGGAACTACCTACTAGGGATGTGCGAACATGGTTCGAACATTCGGTGTTCAGCCCGAACTTGGCCCATTCAGACGGCGGAACCAAACGCCCGAAGCCCCAAACAGTTCTGCTGCCTTCGGATGAGTTCGGGCGGGAAAAACAGGGCTGGTAGGCCCAGGGAGAGTTGGGCATCTGAGGAGCAGAATTCCTGGCGCCAGGGATGGAGAGGGTTGGATTAGTAGCCAGACTGCCCAATCACCATCCCTCTTTTCCTCAGACCACTGGCTTCGCAGTCTGCAATTGGCTGCACGGAGTCAATGGGCTTGTGGTAAGGTGGACACAGCAAGTAACAAACGTCATTGCCCTCCCCCCTTCCAATTCCTTCTGAGCTAGCCACTGATCCTGCCACAGGCGTTTTCAGAAATCTCCCTCTCCTAGCAGTTTGTGTTCCTAATCCATTGCCATCCTCCTCCTATTTCACCCATTCCCACACATTTACCTCCATAGTTTCATTTATTTAGAATAGATTAGATAGATTTAGGTGTTATTTTTATTTTTTACCCCTCCCTGTGTTCTTTCTCCCTACCCTCCATTGAATCCTTCCCTCCTCCCTGTATATATTCCATCCCTGATTCCCTTCCCCTGGTTTTGGATTTATTTAAAGTAGCATTAGACTGATTTAGGTTTCATTTCAGTTTTGTACTCCTCCCTGTGTTGTTTGTTGTGAGCTGTCTGTGTCCCCCTCCCCATCCCTGTGTAGCTAGATAGATAGATTAGATGTAGGAGTTAGCTTAGTTATAGAGATAGATAGAAATAGTGTGTAGTGACTCAGTTTGTAGGACTAGGCCTTTGTAGATAATATTCCATTTAGTTCCATAGGTTTTAGAATAGTTAATAGCAGTTAGAGTTAGTGTAATATTAGATTACAAATTTGAATAAATAAATAAAAAATATATAAAATCGTCCTGTGCATTCTTTGGGCAAGAGAAATGGAGAACGGGAGAAGGAGAGGCCGGTCTGCGGGCAATGGGGCACGTGGCAGAGGTGGCAGGGGCCGTGCCAGCGGAGTGGCAGCAGGCATCAGCAGCAGCCCGAGCCCATCACCACCACCCCAACTGCACAGGCCTGATTTTGGCAGTCGGGCTTCAGAGGCTCCCAGCAGTGGCACTAGGGGTGTGGTTCAGCGGTGCCTCCTTGCAGCGTCCTCCACTGCCATTCAAGGCACTGGAAGGCCAGCACTCCAGGAGGCTGTGGCTGTCTGTGCTGCAGCTGCAGGAGCAGGTGTAGGTGCTTCGGGGTCGGATGTTCCTCCAGGGCCACCAATGTCCCCGGCCCCCATTATTGAAGTGATCCCCAGCAGGCATGGGCTGGTGGATCCCACCCCAGCTGCTAGAGGCAGGGCCTGATTCCCAGGAAATGGCAGCAGCAGCTATAGAGGCCACAGGGAGACTGGCAGCAGTATGGTAGGCACAGTCCATCAGCCTCAGGGTCCCAGTACTCCCCTTCGCAGGGGGACATCACTCTGATTGGAGACAGTGAGGCAGACACTAGTCATGCAGAGGAGATATCTGATGCTGAGGCGATGGCTGTCCCTCCAAGAGCTGTGTCACCACCATGTTCTTCCCCTCTCAGCAGCGCTGTCAGCGGTGCATCACCTGGTGTGGGCCAGAAGGCAAGAGGGGGCAAAAACTCCTCCATCTGGGCACATTTTAAGTTGGTGCGGGTGGATGATCCCAGGGAGGTGCTGTGCACTTTGTGCTAGAAGGGGGTGAAGCGTGGGCAGGTGCTCACCAACCTTGGCACAACTGCCATGGCAAGGCACCTGAAGGCATGCCACAGCACTGTACTGCTAAGCGGGCAGACGGGCAGTGGACGCCAGCGGGTTCCCAACTGCAGCATCCGCCTCCATCAACGGACAAGCATCCTGCTCGAACAGCTGCCTCTAGCAGCAGGAGCGGCATTGCTGCTAGGAGGGAGCAGCAGCAGCAGCGCACCATGGAGGAGCTGGGGTGGGGGCAGCTGCCAAGTCCGTCGGCAGCTGCAGGACATGGAGGGCAGCGAAAGCCATGCGCATGTTGGGGGATATGATCGCACTGGATGGGCAGCCCTTTGTGGTGGTCGGGGACATGGAGTTTAGGCGCCTGATTGGCTTCCTGACCCCCCAGTTTAAGCTGCCCTCGCGCACCACCGTGAATCGGCAGGTGGTCCCAACCCTGTACCGGGCTTTAAAGGAGCAGGTGAGGAAGCAGCTGGCAAGGGATGGGGGTGCCACCGTCAACTTCACCACAGACCTGTAGTCGAGCAGAAAAACGCAGCATGCCTACCTGGCAGTCATGGTGTACTGGTGGCAGGACACGGAGGCAACGTTTGGCAGTGGCAGTAGGGGTCCTGAATCAGGGTATTGGTAGGCCTTGCTTCAAGTGGAAGTCATGGACGGCCCCCACACCGCTTGGAACATCAAGGCAGTCCTGACCACCATGGTGAGGGAGTGGGTCACGCCAGGTGCACCCTTCACCAAGGGGTGGGTGGTGACAATGTGGCCAACATACTGAGGGCAGTCCACGAGGAGGGTTTCACCAGCATCCTTTGCACCACACACACCCTTCACCTGGTGGTCAGGGACGCTCTGGCCTTGGGGGAGAAGGGGATTGGGGCCGGCACCCTTAGCTCCCTGATTGAGCGGGGGAGGAAGCTGGATGGTTTCTTTAACAGCGACCTCCTCTGGGTGAAGCAGGCAGAGCAAGGCTCCCCAGTACACCAGCTGGTGTAGGATGTGTCCACTAGGTGGAATTCCATGTTCCTGATGCTCAAGTGGCTTCTCGAGCAGAAAGCCGCCTTGCATCAGGTTCTACTGGTGATGGACCGTGGTGCACCTCCAGGGTACAGTGGGGTGGAATGGGAGATCCTGGCTCACACAGTCTTTGTTCTGAGACCGTTCCTGGCTGTGATGGAGACCATTGGCTCATCCACAGTCACCATCAGCCAGGTGCCCCATCTGGTCCAGAGTCTCCTCAGGAGGCTGGAGGAGATTCTCCAGGGAAAGGATTGTGGCCCTCAGGGCAAGAAGCTGGTGGCTGAGGCGGTTGCCCTGGTGCGGCAGCTGAAGACAGGGCTGAAGGCGTGGTTTGATGAGCTCCTGCAGTGGGAGGAATATGTGTTGGCAACCATGCTGGACCCCAGGGTCAAGGGCAGCATGGCACACCAGACAGAGCTTCCCTACTGCCTCTCATGCCACGCTGCCTGTCTGCCTGCCCGCCCGCCCAGGTGGTCAAGATCAAAGCCTGCCTCAGTCTGCCTTCCCATGCTCTGGAGCACTTCAGGCCTCTTCAAGGTCTTTTGGGATCTGAGGGAGGGTCCTTTCCACCCACGCAGCCTGGAGGGAGGAGGAAAACCGGGTTCCCCCCACCAAAATGGTTTCAAAACCCGAAATATATTCAGCCGGTTCGGGCAAAGGGCAGTACGGGTTCGGGGTATTCACAAATGGCCCGAACACCCCGAGTTCAGACCAAACACCGAACCCCCAAACTCTGTTTTCACATGCATACCAATGAGTGTCCCCAGCGAGCAGGTGTTCTCCATGGCGGGGGACATTTTCTCACCACACCACCTGAGACTGGGGGTCAAGTTGGTGGAGCAGTTGCTTTTTATTAAGGTGAACCTTCTGGTGCTGGGATTTCCTGAGCTGCCCCTGGACATGGATTGATGGTGCAGTGGTACATGCCATCCCATGCCAGAGGCAGTTGGGACGGGACTACTCTTCCTCCTCCTCAATCTGGGAAGCCTGCCTCAGTCTGCCTTCCCATGCTCATGCCAAAGTGCCTGTCAGCCCGCCCTGTGGGCAAATCTGGAGCCCTGCCCTGCCCTGCCTCTCATGCCAAGGTGCCTGTCTGCCTGCCCTGGCAACTCTGGGTGATGTGCCCCACTGACCTGGTGATCCTGCTGCTGCTGTCTACTGGTCCATTGGTGCTCTGCCCTGACAAATCCAAATGTGCCCATGCAATCCTGCTGCTGCCGTCTGCTGCTGTATGGGAGCTCTTCCCTGGAAAATCCTACCATCCTGGCTCCATGGGTGCTGCACACAGGCAAAGCCTGCTGCTGCCATCTCTGCTGTTCCACGGGTTCTGTGGCTGGTCAATCCAATGTCTGCTACTGCTGCCAATGCCACCTCTGCTGTCTGTGGCATGGATTCTGTGTTCTGACAATCCAATGTCTGCTGTTGCTGCCAATGCTGCCTCTGCTGTGCCACAGGTACTGTGCCCCAGCAATCCAATATCTGCTGCTGCTGCCAATGCCACCTCTGCTGTCTGTGCCAACGGTTCTGCTATTGGGCAATCCAATGTCTGCTGCTGATGCCAATGCTGCCTCTGCTGTCTGTGCCATGGGTTCTGTGCCCCAGCAACCAAATTTTCACTTCTGCTGCCTCTGCTGTGCCATGGGTACTGTGCCCCGGCAATCCAATGTCTGCTACTGGGTGGCCACGTGATTCACCACTGGGCAAGGCTTGACCAACTGGCAGAATAGCTTGTTGAGATACAGAGAGTAGGATGCAACCCTGCAATGCC
>QEPC01007984.1:219429-231709 GCA_003113815.1 Sphenodon punctatus
CCGCCGCCGCCGCCGGAGCTCCGCAAGGTAAGCAAAGCAAGCACTGAACTTTAGTAGGGGTGATCCCTGGGGGGTTGGGGGGGGGTTAAACACCCCCCCACCCCCCCAGGGATCGGGTCATACTTACCAGCGGCTGCGGGGATGCCGCGGCCGCTGGTGCTGGGGGGTGGGCTCTGAGTCTTTTTTAAAACAAAAATCCAGGCTGGGCAGGGTGGGTGGGGGGTGTCCCCCCTTCCACCCGTGCAGCCTGGACTCGGGGAGGGTTTGGTTTTTTTTACTTTTTTGGTGGGGCTTTTTACATTGCAGCCATTTTTAAATGGCTGCAATGTAAAAAAATCCAGTACCCCGAATCCGGTAACCGGACCGGATTTACTGGGTCGAATCCGATAATGCCGGTACGCCCGGTACCGTCATTATCGGATTCCGGATTTACTGGTTTTCCCGTGCCTACCACCTACAGATCTAATTTCTTCAAGTCAATGAGCTCCCCCCTGCATCCCACAACCTCCCCTGAACCTAGTCCCATGCCTCATTCCCCACTAATCCAGTGACCACTCCCGCAAGCCAGTGACACCCCCTAAACCAGATCGATGCCTCATTTCCCCATCCCCAAAACAGTAACCCTCCCTCACTTGAGTCAGTCCCATGTTCCATTCCCAAGTCAGTTCCTCACTCTCCCTTCCCAAGTGAGTTCCTCACTCTCCCTCAAGCCAGCAATCCAACTGAGCCAGACCCATGCCCTGTTCTACCCTCCCCAAGCTAACAACCTTCCCACCAAGCTAGCTGTACTCTACACTCTCCCCTAAACAAGTGCTACCATTTTAAAATTGGTAACAGACTTATCAGCAATTTTGGCTGATTTTTCCTTTCCTTATAAGCTTGTCAAACAGCAAATTCTCATTACACGTCTGTGACAAAATAACCCATACACAAAGACCCATGTTCACTGCATTTTCCACATTGACAATAGTGGGGAAAATACAGTGAACACAGGCAAAGATACAAAAATAAATACAAGTAAATACTAAAACTTCAAATACTGATACAAAAACAAATACTTAACTCCATGTGCAGCCCTAATTTAACGTACCATCACTGTATCAGGACAAGTATCAGGGGTTGGGGGTTTTTTTTTACTCACTTTTATTATTGTTATCAATATATGATGTTTTTATATGTTTTATTGATTTTGATTGCCACCCCGGGCTGCCTGGCAGGAGGGGCAGGGGTGATTTATTTAAAAGATTTATAAGATTTATAAATCTTATTTAAAAGCTTTAAAAGGGGTAATTTATTTAAAAGATTTTAAAGATTTTAAAGATTTATAAATCTTTTAAATAAATAAATATATTATGGGCTATAGGCCTATTTAGGATTATTGTGATGCCCCAAACCATTTTCCATCTCTCATTTTCCATTACTGCCTCTGGTCTATTTCTAGTAATGTTGTTCATCAAGCGCCAGTGGACAGCCTATTGCTAACTTCTGGTGAACAATGTTGTTTCTCTCCTTATTCACCTCTGATGTCAAAATTGAGCATGCAACTTTTATAAGCTAAATACAGTCTACACTTGGTTGGTACAGTCTGCATTTATCTATAGGTAGTTTGAGAAGACGTCTCTTGTAGGAAATTGTATTCATCATCTTGATGCTGAAAATCAAAAAAAGGAAGTCCTTCATTTGTGCAAAAAGCTCTTCTGCAGCTGCCCATATATAACCATATCACAGAACCTTGCGGCGGACAACTAAATCTGAATAAAGTGCTGAGACAAACTTTCCATATAACTTTAAAACATAGCTGAGGCTCTGGATGTACAGAATTTCATCGGAATGACTAAAGGTATAACCAGCTTTTCGTAAAAAGGAGCATAGTAAGATGTTGCAGTACAAGGAATACCATACTGTTATTAGGGATGGGGTTCTCCCAGCTTTGATGTTCATTTGGATTATATGATTTAGACTCTAATCTTCAAAGAACTGTGCAGGCAAAAAAAAAACCATTAAAATGAAGGGGGCTTTTGTCAGCAAAGGAATTTGAGGATACTAGCCTTATACACACTTTATCAAAGTTACCTTAACCTTGGTCAACTCTGCAGAAAAAGCAATTTGTGAAAGGGTTGCTGGGGAGGGGGCGGATTGCATGTAAAATGGGTTAAGTGCAGCTATCCACAGTGAAAGAGAAATATTTATTCACAGTTATATACAGGAAGACCACGAGCCTAAGAGACCCTTGCCGAAAGTTTCCCTTGCTGAAATCTGAAATAGTGCCCTGGCATCGAGGGGAATTCAGAGAGATGTTTGCTACAACTGTTGAGCCAGGAAGTATAGCCAGGTGCACCACATGACCAGCTCTCTCCTCCTGAACCAATGAGAACATTGGAATCTACTCACTCTGTATACTGGGCTCATACTGACCACCAGCTGCTGGAGAGAACTTTTCTAGGGGCGTTTTCATTTGAGTGCCACTTACCATCCTCGGCTGCAGAAGGAGCTCCTGCTGGTTTGACCCCTCCACCATTGCCGCTGCTCCGGGACTCCTCCGGGTCACCTATGGAATCGGGGGGGGGTGAGTGTGGGAACCAAGAGAGTGTTGGACTGGGATTCTCCCTCTCCCCCTCGCCTCTGCCGGAAGCCGCTCAAGGGGCACTTAAGGAGACCACCTGCGGGAGTGTCCTGAGCGCCACTTACCATCCTCGGCTGCAGAAGGAGCTCCTGCTGGTCTGACCCCTCTGCCGTTGCCGCGGCTCCAGGACTCCTCCGGGTCATCTGTGGAATCGGGGTGTGTGAGTGTGGGAAACAAGGGAGTGTTGGACTGCGTCTCCCCCCCGCCCCGCCTCTGCCAGAAGTCACTCAAGGGGCACTTAAGGAGACCACCTGCGGCTGCGCTGGCGGCCGTGAGCCAAAGAGCCATGACCAAAGGGTGCAGCCCTTGGGGCCCTTCGGGGTCTGAAGGGGGATAAGGAGGGATATCAACACAGCTAATTAAGCCAGAGAAAGTCGGCTTTAGTATTTTATCTACATCTCTGGGGAGGGTTTTTGCTTTCTCCAGTTTGGAGATAAGGTATATCTGGTAGGTTGGCACTTAGAATGGGGCTTTTGTGACCCATGCACCTTTACTTTTCTGTGTCTGTTGTTTAAGCTGGAAATCCATCCAGAATTCCTTCCCATTATTACAATTAAGAAAAGAAGGGCCTCTCCCTTGGGAGTGGTCACCAGAACTCGTCACCGGGGCAAGCAGCTTAGATTGGAGGAGTGTCTGGCAGGTGATCATTCTGCTGAGACACTGAAGGGAAAGCAGCCCTTGCAGCTCATAGATAAGCCTGAAAATCAGACTCAGAATGATCAGATGGATCCACTTTGCTAATTCCACCTCATAATTCTCCCCCGTTTCAACCTCCATCTTCTTTGCAGGGTCCTTCTTTGTCCCAGGTTGACCCAGATTTTTCTTCCTATGATCTTCTTGGGGAACACTGTTTTATGGTTGGGGATTTGGTTGCCAAACTCTATTCGCAACTAGAGGGCATCAATGCCCGGATATTTCAGCAGCAGCTTGTTTTATCTCATATTCTTGATTCCATTAAGGCTTTGGAGGCCTTTACTCAGGGTTCTGCCACTGTTAAACCGACCAAGGGGATCTCCACGGCAACTCAGCCACAGCAGCCTCCTGGATCTTCACTAACACTTACTGGGCATTTACAGGACGGGCTTCCCTCACTAGATAGCCGAGGTCTGCTTGTAATGTCCCCAGATACTTTGGTTCTTAGAATTGAACTATCCCCTGGGGGAAGACCACCTATCTGGAACTCTACATTTAAGATACGGTCAGCTATTCTTATCGAATATTAGAAATTTTCATGTTCTCCTTAATCATATACTTAGTTTTACAGTATTACCCCCAGCGGTGTTAATCCAATACCTAGTAATATATTTACGTTCTCCAACCATGGTTTCTAGTCTCTTGGAGTATAAGCACGTATTCCGCTCCCAGGGGATTAGTCTTAGTAGGCTTTATGTAGCTCCAGGTGTCCAGTGTCTACTCTCACAGCTTCCTTCTAAACTAGGGCCCATTGGAAGTTTATGTCCCCTTAAGTCTGGCAATTCAAATAAGGCTGAGTTAGGGGAGAGAGTCCTTAAATCTCCTCTTCCTCAGTCTTTTAACGAGCAACCTGGGGAGCTGGCACCCCTTGAGGTTCATTCAGCACCCCACACTCCAACTTCTGGGAGTGGTGCAGCTATTTCTCCATCTATACCCCCACCCACCCCCGTTCTTTCTTCCAGGATTCTCTGATTGAGACCTTTCCTCTTGGTAATCTACAGGAGGTTTCTGACCATTCTCTGCCCCAGGGTTACACCCAAGGTTCAGTTTCTAGCCCAGTTGTCCAAGTAATTGATGCCTCTTCCCAAGGGGGGTTGGGTGTGGAATCCCGACAGCACTCATGACTACCCCATAAGTCTACCCAGTCTGCATTAGCTATATGTTCATGGAATTTGGCAGGATGGGAACGCCATAAGACAGATTCTGATTTTATTACGTATATAGCAGGGTTCCATGTTATATTTATACAGGAAACCTGGACTAAACTTCCCCTAGTACTGAAGGGCTTTAAGGCCTTGGATTTGCCAGCTATTTCTTATAATAATTGGGGACACCCCTCGGGGGTGGGGGGGTAGGTTGCCTTATTTCCCAGTCTTTACTTTGCTGAGAGCTGGAGGTTGTTCTTCTTCCACCACTTGCCTTGGCGGTAGTTTTACAAATTGGTACATCACAATGGATACTTATCTCTGTTTATATCCCCCCTTGTAATGCAGGTTCATTTAGACATATTTCGTGGTCTGGTCTTGAGGACTTGGTGGATGCATTAACAATTAAATATCCAGAGGTCCTCTTGGTGATAGCTGTGGACTTCAATGCTCGGTTGGGGGCAAATGATTATGCCCTAGCCCAGTTTTGCGATCCTTCCCCTCCAGACCATTTGGGCAGATTGCAGCCCAGAACCTCTAAGGATGACAGAATTAATACCTCAGGCATCAGGCTGGTGAATTTTATTGCTGCCCATGACTGCCACGTCCTAAACGGATCTGGGTTCAGCGATCCTGAGGGTGAGTTCACTTATTTGGGACACTCAGGCTCCAGTACTGTGGATTATTTTCTGGTTGCCTTTCAGGCTCTACCCTGTGTCTCTGATTTTCGGGTAGGATCTGTTCTTTTAAGCGACCACGTTCCGCTGAAGCTGGAGCTTGTTCTGCAATTCACTGATTCCCTGATTACTGGACCTTCATCAGAGTAACTAAGCTGGGATGGATTTGAGGTACATGGGGTAGCAAGGTGGGATAAGACCTACTCAAATGTCTGACTAGATTTGGTGGTTGTTCCTGTTGTGGCTCAGCTTCGTGAATCACTCCTTGGCACACGGGGTTCATTAGAAATAGTGAAGCTTTATGATCAGCTTGCCGCCGCATGTACCTCTCACATCTGCTTGGCTAAAGGGGTGTATTTCCTTGAACGCTAATACCAACAGGCGTAAGAACAAGATTGGTTTGATAAAGAGTGTAGAAATGCTAGGGCCAACTTAATTGCCATCTATAATTATTATTATTATTATTAACAAACATTTATATAGCGCCAGCAGTGTACCTGGCACTTTACAAAGTAATAAAATAGACACGGTCCCTGCCCCTAGGGATTACAATCTGAGAGACAGGAGCTGGGGGAGAGACTTAGGAAGGGGAACAGAGGGAGAGACAAGGGGTCTAACATTCATGAAGATGCAAGGTCTCAAGCGCACGTACTTGGCTTGGTTACGATGAGAATGACAGCTATAAGGCCTATAGGCAAGCCTCCTCTGCCACCTTGCCCCCTCTATACTTCTCCCTTAAGACAAGTTATAAGAAGATGTTTAAAACTAAGAGAAGGCAATATATAGATACCAATTGGGCCAATCTTTTGGTAGCAGGTGAGCAGAAGAACTCCAAGGAGTTCTGGCAGATTGTCAACAGTAATATCTCCTCCATCCTTACAATAGAGGCACCTCTCATTGAGTCATCTGTTTGGACTGAGTACTTCCTCCAGATGTATGGTATTGGATCTTAGATACAACCTTATTTTGACACCTCTGAAGTACCCCCATGGCCTCCAGTTACTGTAGAGGAGGTGGAACTTCTAGTTCAATCCTTTAAAAATGGTAAATCACCAGGATGTGATCTCCTGCACTTGGAGTTTCTCAAGACACACAGGGACTGGTGATTTCCTGTAATGGCTACTCTATTCACTGGTATTAATAATACAGGGGTAGGGCAGTAATAATACCCATTTTTAAGAAAGGCTCCAATAGTGACCCAGCCAATTATAGGCCTATCAGTCTTCTCTGTGTCATGGCAAAGATCTATGCCAAGCTCCTGTTGCAGAGATTTATGGACTGGATGCAGAGGGAGCAGATTATAGCTTTAGAACAGGCCGGATTCCAGCACGGCCGCTCCACGGTGGAGCTTTGTTTGGTTCTCCACCACATAATCTCCAAATATATGGCCCGTAATGGGTCCTTTTTTGCTGCCTTCCAAATTTGAGGGGAGCATTTGATTCCATCAATAGGGATATCTTGTGGGGGAAGTTGGCACGCTCCTCAGTGGATAGGAGACTGCTTAGTCTCATCTGCTTCCTCCACCAGAATTCCTCTCTCGCAGTTAAGTTCTATCGTCTAGGCCATTTGACACCATCTGTATGTACACAGAAAGGAGTCCATCAAGGCTGTGTCTTAGCACCAGCCTTGTGTAACTTTTACATCAATGCTGTTATAGTCCAGATGGCGGCTCCATCCTTTTTACCGCCTAGGCTGGCTGTGAGAACTTTGGGTTGCCTTCTATATGCGGACGACGTTGTGCTCCTTTCGTAAACTTGTATTGGCTTAAAGAGACAGATTTGGGCCTTCGTATCCTTTTGTAATCTGAATAAGTTGACCATTAACTATCAGAAGTCAAAGGTCTTGGTTTTTTCAAATAAGCAAAGACTATACAGATGGGCTTCCAGTGGTCAACAGTTGCAGCAGGTCTCAAGCTTCCGATACCTGGGATAGTTGTTCCATCAATCAGGGTCTTGGAATGAACATGCTCAGAGAGCGCTTCTGGCTGCTAAGGGTCTGTCCCAAGCCATTCTTGGATACTTTGCACGTGCGGGGAGGTCGGCTGTTTCAGCTGCTATACAAGTACATAACGCCAAAGTTAGGGCACAGGCGCTGTACGTTACTGAGATATGGACTCCCTTTGTTTCTTGGACCAAACTCAATTCTCTGCAGGCTGGGTTTTTGCATAAACTGCTTCGAATACCCAGAGGGACCCCCTATGCAGCTATTAGGATCGAGAGTGGCCAAGTTACCTGGCATAACTACGCCATTGAGTGTGCCTTTCGGTTTTGGGTCAAGGTTAGGACTCCTCAGGGTCCAGGGTTGTTCGGGACCCTGAGGGAGGATCCCTACCAGAACCCTTGGTTCCTTAAGGTTAAAACCTACTCTCTCATATGGGACTCTCCATGGAATATCTGGGTCATAAACCTTGGGCCTCTGTTCAGAAGGAAATTCTAATTGGATTCCAGGATATCATCAGGCAGCAGGAAATGGGTAGGATATCTAATTCTTCCCATATGTTAGACTATCTTCCCTGGGCCCCTGACCCTGGGCAAGTGGCTCATTACCTGTTGTCTAAAATTTCACCTCATGGGAAATGGCTATTGCTTTGTGCCCGGTTAAACGCTCTCCCAACCCAGGTTTTGGAAGGGCACTGCCAGGGTATTCCTTTCTTTGACAGGATTTGCCCCTTCGATAAACAGGCTGTTGAAACAGTGGGACACATTTTCTTTTATTGTCGGTTATATGATCTACCGAGACAGCAGTATTTGGGGAACACTTTGGCCAAGCTTCCTGGTAGGTCAGAGTCTGTTTTACTTTATGCCCTTTTGAACAGTTTGGATCCAAAGGTTACTGAAAATATGACCCAGTTCCTTCTTCAGGTATTTAGTTATAGGACTCATTTTTTGGCATGTAAACTGCTTTCGAATACCTCTTAGTTCTGTAAGGTTAGGATTGGTCGTCTTTGCATTACCCTTAAACTCCTTAAAGATTTTTTTTTTTTGTATTAGATTTATGGTTACTTATACTTGGGGACTTTTTCCCTCGAATTATGTATGCTAGTTTCAGAAAGATGTATTTTGTGCAATGATTCTGGCCCTGTTTTATATTTGTTTGTTGAGCAATGGCCTTCGGCCATGCTTTTAATAAATCTATCTATCAGTTATATACATAGTTTGATACACAGTTATGGCAGATACAACTGTATATCATGTACGTTTTGTGACTGAAGGTAGGTAATAACTTTTCAGAGCTGACCATTCTGTGTTGATTTGCTTCACCTAACATGAGGAAGGTGGATGTTACTATACATGAATTTACACTCTAGATTAGGGCTGAAACTTGGTACTCTGTTTTACTTGGTTTCAGCCGAGGACTGTGGTATTCAACTTGGTTTTACCAAGTATTGAGAAACCAAGTAATGGGTACAGCATTTGGTACTCGGAAATGTCTTAATTGAGTACCTTCTTCCATGTTTATTTAATTTATTTTTTAAATGTATTATCCCGCCCCTCCTGCCACAGGCAGCTCAAGGCAGCTCACATCATATAAATATAAAACACTTAAAACAACTTTAAAAGGAGGTACCAAATATCCACACCCCACCCCCGCCCACCCTACTCAAACCTAAACCCCCACCCATCATCCCATCTCCCTCACCAAACACCTGGAGAACAGCCAGGACTTACAAATTCATCAAAACGAGGGGAAGTCAGGGGCCAGCTGGGCCCCCACCGGCAGGGAGTTCCACAGCCATAGTGTGACCACCAAGAATGCCCTCTCCTGTGTGACCCCCCGGAAGACTCGGGGGACCTCGAACAAGGCACCCCTGGATGACCTCAGGGGCCGATCCAAAGTCCATGTTGGACCACTGCTGTGTACCCTACCTTCCCCCAGCACAGCAGGTTCCCCCAGTGAGTGGCAGATCATGGCTTGCAAGCAGCCGCAGCCACTATTCTAATTCTGGGAAAGGTGGGAGCAGGCGAGCGAAAGCAGGTGCCAGGTGCCGCATATCCCTATCTGGCAGCCCGTTACCGGAGGAGTGGAGCAGCGAGAGAGGGGCCCGCGCAGGGCTACAAAGATCACCAGTTGATGGAGGCGGCGGCGCCGGAGGCGCACTCCTAGGGGCTACGCACGCAAGGGCGTGCCCTTGTGCGCGCAGCCTTAGACACCGGCAGGGCGTAGGGGCCTCCCCTTACCTGTGGACTTGGTTGGGGCTTAGCCCCCAAGGTACGTTCTGCCTTTTGGAAGTAACTTTTAGTATAGATGGAGAAGAAGCGGCCCCTGGTGCCGTCACCGGCTGCAAATACTACAGGCATCCCTGCACCTAAGCAGATCAAAATTACTGATTTTTTGGCAGGGCGGGCAGTTTGTCTTTCCCAGGACCTTTTCCAATTTACTGATGCCCAGGGGCATGACATAGAGGCCTCAGTGATCTCTGGTTTCTATCTGGTCCCCAGTAACAGGGATTCGGGGGAACTTATGCAGCCTTCTCTGCCATTGGATTCCTCCCCCCCCCCCAGGTATCTCCCTCCATAGAGCCCCAAGTAGATTCAGACCAGTTTGGCCTCCCTAAAGCTTTCCTGGACAGACAATATGAGGAGCGGTTGGAGGCCCAGTACAACTTGACTGCACAGACTGTTTTCATGCTTCTATCCAGGATTACTGACATGAACCAATATCTTATTGGTATCAAAGGCCAGCTGCAGGAAGCAATGGCCAAGCTTGATAAAAATTAGGGGTGAAGTGAACCAGAGGAATTTCGGCTGCAAGGGATCTGTTGTAAATTTGCCAGTGGAAGACAGGCCTCCTTCGCCGGTAATGGTGAGGCATTGTGGGAGGGGGGGTCAGAAGCCAGGGGTCTTGGCCCCTACTTTCATCCGGCCAGGATTTTGATCACTGCTCACCCCTCCCCTCATAGCAGACTCCCAAACTGGTTTAGTACCAGATATATAGCTCGGAATTTAACCCAGTTACTCAGGTCCACTGTACGTATAAGTGATCTCAGGGATGTTAATTGGTGGACGGCCGCTAGCAACCAGGTCAAGCTGGAAATAGAATTCCCAGATGCCAGGTTAGTCAGGAGTTTATTCCAGGCACAGAAGCACTTGATAGGCAGGGGGGTTTCTATAGACCGCTTGCCCTACATAAAGGAGAGACTAGATCAGGACAGATTATCCCAAGAAACAAAGGAGTCTAATCCCTCCTTGCCTTGTGGCATCCCCCATAGACCCGAGAGAAGGGCTAGGGCCCAGGGAAACGTAGGTACGTTAAAACCGACTATAAGACAGGTCACTGGGGCTGGGGAGGGAGGTGAGAATGCCGTTATTCCACACTCTCAATGGAGAGATAGTGCCCAGTTTGATTTTTTGCTGAGGCCAGCGCCCAGAGACAATAGTGATGAAGAGTTTTTTTACAGAATTTGAATCACTCCCGATGATAGAGAAGGAGCTAGTCTTCCAGTGATTTCACGCTCTTTCAATCAAACTGGCAACAAACCTTCAGGCTTACACTCAGCCACTAGTTAAAGCGGAACAATCTGCTCCAGGGCTAGCCTCAAGCACTGATCCTCAGGGCAAAGAAGAGGAACATCTTATGGACTTTGTGGCGGCCACTCCCTCCCAGGAACAGCTGGCCCTTCAGACCCCATCCCTGACTTCCCAGTTACAGTGACTCAGTTCTTCACCAAGGGCATCGACTGGCACCTACTTGAGTAACATCATGTCTTGGAACGTAAACGGGTGGTATTCTAGTCAAGCGTATGTAGAGGCACAGGATTTACTGTACTGTGATATAATTTGTTTACAGAAGACGTGGGTCAGAAACCAGAGTGGTCCCCCCATTCCGAATTTTAGTACCTGGGCGGTCCCTGCAGTGTGTTCAGGAAAGGGGGGGGCAGACCTGTGGGGGGTTTGGCAGTTTTGGTGAAAAACTCTGGTGGTTTTGATGTGACCCAGTTAGCAAGCAGTGATAGCATGTTTGCGGTCAAAATCTGCAAAGGCCTCCACTCTGCCTGTATTATAGTAAATGTGTACTTATCTCCCTCTATGGATTTACTTACAAGGCATAATTTCTGGCGAACCCTTGGGGATGCTGTACATCTCTGAGAGGTGGACCATCCATGTGTACCCATAACCCTTGTAGGAGACTTCAATGCCTGGACAGGGCATTCAGACGCCATACGGGCAACTGCAATGGGGCTTGAGCTACACGAGGAGCCCTTTTTCTGGCCCCCCAGGCACTCTAGGGATTTAGTGTTTAATGCAAATGGGCTGCAATTTTTACACTTTTTATTTAAATACGATTATAGGCTCCTGAATGGGAACCTTAAGTCTGATCTGAATGGAGAATTTACCTTTGTATCATTCCAGGGCTCAAATGTATCCGCTCTTATAGCAATTCCATCTAGTTTTCTGCCTAGAGTATCGGATTGTATAGCGGTCTCATCTAGCCCAAGTGATCATTTCCCTCTAGTGGCCACAGTAGATCTGGGGATGGGGGGTGTTCGAGGTCTCCAGAAGGAACCCCAGGCAAAGGATTTAGAGCTTACCAGGGCCAGGGTAATTAAGTGGAGAAACACGACTGTAACACAGGCAAATACTTTTTTTGCCTCTTCTGAGATGGAGCATAGGAAGGTTTTATTTTGCCAGTCTGAGCCTAAGGCATGCATCTCACAATTCCAGAGGCTAGTGAGGTTTGTAAGGGATATTCTCTCCTCACCCATTAGAGCTCCTACCCAGGAAAATCTAAACCCCTGGTTTGACGGGCTCAGTGTAGGAAACTGGCCAGAGCTGTCACTGAGCAAGGAACTGCTATCCTATGAATTAAGTATGTTGCTGCGCGGACTAAGTATAGGGCAGTCTTGTGGAACAAACAGCAGATCCATCGTCAAATTTTGTGGGATAAACTCAAGAGGGTTATTCTTGAGGGGGATAGCGTATCTGTCAGGGCTGGGTCTTGAACCCATGGCCCTTGGGGTGCTGAGCAGGCTCTCCAGCACCCTGCGCCACCTGGTGGGCTTGTGAGGGTGTTGGGTTTTCCCCCTTCTGTCTCCCTTGTGTGCTTGCTCCCTGTGTGTCATGCCCCCTCCCAGCTGTAGCCAGTTGCCTTAGCCCTGCCTCCCAGCTTCCTGGTTGGCCACAGGAAGTATTTAAGCCTTGGTG
>QEPC01007984.1:232332-262419 GCA_003113815.1 Sphenodon punctatus
CCCGCCAACATCCCTGTGGTGGGTTCCTCCCTTGGCTCCGGACCCTGACCTCGATGATGAGTCGCGTACCTTCTTAGCCCAGGGTGCCTGGTAACGCTGCTGAGTACATAATCTCTCGGGTGCAAGAGAGCGACTGAGAGGTTTCAGAGGGTCGCCTTGGGGCCACCCTTTTCCCCCCGGTGTCCAGGCCTAGATTCCTCCCTCTTTGTTTCCCTCTCCCCAGCTCCATCTCCTGGAACCTGGTAATTCTGGCCTTCCCTCTCCCTCCTTGTTCCCTCCCCAGCTCCGTACCCCGGAGCCTGACAGTATCCTTTTGGGCTATTGCAAATGGGAGCTCAGAGGGAAGCTTCCCCCCTGTGGATCCCCCAGTAAGTAGTGCTGCTTGGCGGGCCGATTTTTCAGGAATTTTTAATAAATCTACTGAGCCGCCACAGGCCCTGGGAAGGGGAAGGCACTCCATTGTTTGGCTGTAGGACTGGTGCTTCTCAGCTCTCTGGGAACAACTCTGTTTGTGAGTGTACCTGCTCCTTATCTTTTACTGATTCACTAGGTAGTCTGTATGGTTAGAGAGAAGAGCTACTAGATGTACAGAGAACAAAATGTATTTTATTTATTCATTGTGTTTTAACAGCTGTTTGTTGTGATGAATTGATTTGTTACACTTTATTATTGTTATGGCCAAAGGCTAAACAAATAAACTATTTAGCTATCAATGCTGGGAGATCAGGCCACCATCTTTGCTCTCTGGGAGCATGCTGTGAAATCAGCATGCTCTCAGAGATCCAGTGGCAGCCGCTGCTCTAAATGCCAGGAGATCAGGTTACCATCTTTGGTCTCTGGGAGCATGCTGGGAAATATAGTCCCGCATGCTCCCAGAAAGTCAGCGGTGGCACGCCAGTGCTCCTCATAGCAGCCCCTCAGATTCGACTCCATGGGCTGTATCCTTCCTCACAGGGAGTTTCCTGCCCCCTGCACCTCTTCCTGCCTCCTTCATCCCCATCGCACCCCCTAGAAATTTTCCTGCCCCCACTTCCTGCCCACTGTGACCCCCTAGAAATTAATCGCTCCACTGCCGGTGCTTCCTTATTTGGTCATCAGGAAGAGACATAAGGGGACCCAAAATCACTTAGACAACAAGGGCACAAGCTTTCATACAGAGTATTCTGTCAAGTAACGAGTATTCTACTGAGTACCAAGTATTCATTGCATTACCAAGTAGCTGCCGGAAACTCAAGCCCTATCCTCAACTACTTGGAAATACTCACAAATTATTACTATTCTACTTGTTTCTGCTCTACTCTAGATTAGGGCTGAAACTTGATTTCACTTTTTTCTCAATTCTCATCAAGAATCAAGCTTCTCAACTCATTTTTAATGAAAATAGAGAAAAAACTGGTTCTTAATCATTTCTCGATAGATACTTTCCCCCCCCCTTTCTGTGGTATTACACAATCCATAGTTATCCAAAATAGTCCTTATCAAGCAAAATCTATAGGCCATTTTACCATATCCGCGTTCTTTCTATGAAATGCAAAGTTGTGTGTCCCTTTTCATTTTCAAGTTTAGATTTTTTCCTATCCCAGTTGCCACTATTTCACTTACCTATGCTTAACTTTTGACTAAGAAGTCTGTGGAGAACAAGACTGTAGATATCCAGTTCTGTGACTCTTATATGTGAGAATTAACTGTGCAATAATATCTCAGACAACACTGAGCTCCAGGGGATGTTCCAGCTTACTGTAAATAGCTGTTCATTTGCCAGCCAGGAACTCCTAAAACACTGAAGGTTGCAATTGTTATGGTCATGTTCTGACCGTTACCTTCTTAGGGCATGCATTCTGGTACATGTTAGCCCCCATCAAGGTGTGGGGCCTATTAGATTGGTCCGCCCCTAGAGACTTATGGTACCGAATCGGTTCTGAAATGCTCTAGGGGATTTTTCCCTGGACCCTGACACCTGCTCTGTCGATGATCTTATGGCCTTCTGGAACATCTTGTTGGCCGAGACCATCAACAGGGTGGCTCCTACGCATCCTCTGCCCTCTCAAGTCTCCCGCAGGTCCCCTTGGTTTGCTGAGGCCCGGCGGGATTTAAAGTGACAAGGTACGCGGTTAGAGAGACGGTGGTGCCAGACTCGAAATGAATACGACCGATCACAGCATAAGACCAGTTTTAAGGCCTATGCTGTGGTGGTGCAGGCAGCAAAGAACCAGTTCTTTGATGCCCTCATCGCATCTGCAAAGTCATGTCCAGCGGAGCTTTTCCGGGTGGTGAGTGGTTTGGTCAGTTCTGCCTGTCTCCACCTGGACCTGGAGCAATTCAGTGTCCACTGTGACCAGTTTATTGAATACTTTGTGGACAAGATCACTCATATCCATCACGACTTTGGTACCGCAGTTATTGCAGAAGATCATCTTGGGGCCATTGAAGTCCTGTCCTGTTTTGTGGTATTGGTTTCAGTTGGTATCCCCTGCTGATGTTGAGTTCTGTTTGTGCCACTACTTGTGAACTTGATCCATGCCCGTCCTGGTTGGTGAAAGCCAGCCAGGAGACGTTGCGACCATTGCTGGCTGGGGTGGTTAGTGCCTCCCTTTGGGAGGGCAGGGTGCCAGATTGCCTTAAACAGGCGGTGGTTCAGTCCCTGCTCAAGAAACCATCTCTTGATGCAGATGTTCCTGCCAGCTATCGGCTGGTCTCTAACCTTCCCTTTCTAGGGAAGGTTATTGAACAGGCGGTGGCACAACAGCTCCAGGAGCATTTGGACCACACCGGTTTCCTTGACCCCTTTCAGTCTGGTTTTCGACCTGGGTATGGTACAGAGACGGCACTGGTGGCCTTGGTTGACAAACTTCATCTGGCATTGGACGAACATTGTCAGACCTTATTGGTCCTGCTAGACCTTTTGGCTGCATTTGATACTGTTGATCATGAGGTGTTGGTGACTCACCTGCGGGACTATGGGGAGTCTTGGACTGGTTCCGCTCTTTCCTGGCTGGGGGAACTCACCGGCTGGTCCTGGGGGAGTGTACTTCTACCCCCCGGGATCTCACATGTGGAGTCCCGCGGGGTGCCATTCTGTCCCCCCTCCTGTTTAACATCTATATGCAGCCGTTAGGGAAGATCGTGAGAGGGGTGCCAGGTATGCAGTATCACCAGTACATGGATAATACTCAGCCTTTTCCATCGATCCAGGTCATGCAGTCTCCTTATTTTCCCAGTGCCTGTCAGCTGTGGGGGCTTGGATGAGGTTGAGCCATCTGCAATTGAATCCAAACAAGAAGGAGGTGATGTTGGTGGGCGAGGGCTTGGGGGGCCTGGTGTGTGTGGAATCTCCTCTTGTTGGGTGGGTTTGCTCTCCCTTGGTCTTTCAGGTACAGAGTCTGGGTGTGCTCCTCGATTCACAGCTCAGCCTGGAGTTCCAGGTTGTGGTGGTGGTGGGGAGCACATTTCGGCAGTTACATCTTGTCCGGCAGCTTCAACCGTATATCTCATTCTCCGACCTTCCCACTATCATCCATGCCTTCGTCACCTCGAGGCTAGATCACTGCAACACGCTGTATGTGGGGCTGCCTGAGAAGCTGGTCCGGAGGCTGCTGCTGGTGCAGATTTGCTGCAGCCTGCCTCCTTATGGGGGTAGGTCACTGAGAGCATATGACACCTGTGCTACGAGCAGCCCTGCTACTGGCTGCCTTTAAAGTACCAGGACAGGTTCAGGGTGCTGGTGTTAACCTTCACGGCCTGGGTCCTTATCTGCAGGATCGCCTCACTCCCCATGTGCCTGTGCAACCCCTGAGATCATCCATGGGGGCCTTTTTTGGAGGTTCCCCAGACGAGGCAGGTGGCCACAGCTGTTCAGTCATTTTCAGTGGCCACCCCGATGCTGTGGAACTCTCTCCTGGAGGAGGCTTGACTGGCCCCCACCCTCCTGTCATTTAGACATTTATGTAAGACCTGGCTGTTCCACCAGGCCTTTGGCGAGGGGTAGGGTGGGGAGGGTTTGGGATGGGAGGCGGGTTTTATGATTTGTTTTAAAATGTGTTGATTTGTTTATAAATGTTTTATTGATACATTTGAGTGTTGTTCACCGCCCCAAGCTGCCTTTGGGCAGGAGGGGCGGGATAGAAGTTTTAAATAAATAAAAAAATAAATAGCTAGTCTAGGAGTTCAAAATATTCTCATCCAGTAATTTTTTTCAACTATAATCAAAAACAGGTTTGAGGAATGGATTTTCCTGACTGGTCAAGCCAGAGCTGAAACACCTGGTAACTGTATACTGAAGTCAGTGGTCATAATTTTCTATAACACGCCACTGGTAACCTGGGCTAAATTTCTGAAGCAGTGCCTCAAGTTTCTACAGTGCTCTAGGCTGGTCCACTGCAAATTCTGTGACTGGTAATTTTAGTTAAATAAACAAGCTGAAGTTTTGGCTAAATTAGAGTAAAAATAAGAGGGCTGAAACGAGCAGCAAAATTTTTACTCGTGAATAATTTTGTCATATCAGGAACCAGAATTGATTTCCCAGTGATTTCCTAATACCGATACAATTTCACAATTCTCACAATACTGGGAGATACTGACTTACCATTTACCGTGTATCGTTTATTTACCACTTACTGGATTACTGAGGATACCATTTTAATTCCAGGTTTGTAAAAGCAGCATTTATGAGGCTCCCTTGCACTGAACAAAATCAATAGGAAGCAAGAACCAATCCACCTCAATTTAATTTAAGAACATAAGAAGTGTCATAATGGCTCAGACCAATGGTCCCTAAAACCCAGCATCCTGTCTCCGGACTCTCCGACAGTGGCCAGTCTCTGTCTCTTGGGAGAAAAATCAACAATGGGCAATCCATTCCTGTTGCTTCAGCCCCCAACAGAAAGAGGTTACGTTCCGCAAACCTATTTGGCTAATAGTCATTAATGGACCTACCCTCCAAGAACTTATCCAATCCATTTTTAAAACTAGCTACACTACCAACTGTGACCACTTCCACTGGAAGTAAGTTCCACAAGTTAATTGTGCGCTGACTGAAAAAATACTCTCTCTTATTTGTTTTAAATCTGCTACCAGTTCATTTCATGGAGTGTCCCCTTGTTCTAGTACTCTTAGAGAGGGTAAATAACCGCTCCCTATTACATGTTCCACACCACTCATGATTTTATAAACTTCTATCATATCCCCTCTGTCATCTCTTCTCCAAGCTGAAGAGCCCTAACAGATCACACCTCTCTTCAGACAGGAGCTGTTCTATACCCTTAATGATTTTTGTGGTCTTCTCTGTACTTGTTCTACTATATCTTTTTTGAGATAGGTTGACCAGAACTGCACACAATATTCCAGGTGCAGTCATACCATAGATCTATATAAATGCTTCCAGGAGAATAGTAGCTGGATGGTACAAAAATCAAACAGTGTCAGCGCAGGTAGCAACAGAGGTAAAGGCACTTTACAGTTTTTCAGATCAACTGGGGGTTATTTGATAAAATCAGCACTGAAAGTTTGAGGCCAAGTGCTTGGCGAAGATGCTGTTTGGCGCACATTTATGGGCTTGTGGGAAGATATCAAAGCTGGAATCTGTGCAACCTAGTTTTCTTAGGTCAATTATGGCCACTCTCAAGTGTGTTCCAAATTCTGTTTTGCAAATGGAATGCAACATAAGGTCAGTTGAAACTAAAATTTCAGTTCAGGCTGTAGGTTACTGGCTTAGATTAATCTTTGAGCAGGCTGCCTTTATCTCCCAATTGGTGTTGTATGACAAGATAAAGAGCCAATGGGTAGAGATGATTGAGGGGAAAGTAAACTCATGAGGTTTTTCTAGGCAAGTTGTAGCAGGGGGTCTTCCCAGGGCCACACGGGGGTACTGTGGTCACACTCTGGAGAATTAGCTAATCCCCTGCTAGGCCATTTCAGCCTCAAGCCTTGGCTGAATCCCCCTCTTTACGGAAGGGAATACCCTCTCAGGACACACCATATAGTCCAGAGGGTATTGTCTCCTTTATTAGACACAACCCGTGTTCAGTGTACCTGGGGCTGCCAGCTCAGTCGCCTCCAGACTGCAGGCCCAGGTCAGTCTTTCTCAAGCACAGGAGCACCACAATATCAACCCCCCTGGTCCATCTTGCCAGGCCTCCAAGCCCCAGGCTCTGGCCAAGCCTTCCCCAGGCAAGACGCTCCCTCCTGGGCACAGCCTCTCCCACTTGCCTGGGTCCCTCTGGTTCTCCAGCCTTCAGCACCTTGGATAACGTAGAGCAGGAAGGCTTGTTCAGGGAGATGTTATTCCTTCAGCTCCCTGGCAGAGACTCTTTTCTCTCTGTCTTGTCTCTCCTTTTATACAGGCAGAGTGGGTGTGGCCAGGCTTCCTCTACTCAGCCTTAAAGGGCCAGTAACCTGCCCATTTTGTCCCAGGGTTTCTCAGACTGTTTACCACACAGGCTATTCCCCAGCTATGGGGTTGGCGCTGCCACCTCCTTGGGCATGCTCAGCCCTTCAGCAGACCCCCTCAGCCCCTTTCTTAAAGGGAATGCTGCTCCCTGCTACACAAGTATTATTACCCTTGGGTCGGAAGGCTGTTTTTAGATTAATAAAGCAATGTATTTTGGATATTTATGTCCAAGATACGCTGGCAGATATAAAGACAAGAAATTCAGTGCAGCTGTATATTTCTTTAAAGTATGAAGTGGGCAGATATCCTTCTTATTTCAGCAGACTGGAATCTGAGAGTCTTTATTTGGGCACGTTTAAACTGTTTCCCTTCAGCGGTCCTTGAGGGCCGTTATAAAAATATACCTTTTGATCAGAGGAAATGTTCCTGTGGGCAGGGAGTTGTGGAAACTTTAGAGTATATTTTATTTTTTTGCTCATACTATCATGACCTTAGGGCTAAGTATCTTGACCCAATTATAAGTTGAGTGCCTTTTATCATGCAGGCAGAAAAAGCTAAATTTTTATTGGCGGATAGAAGTGAAAGTACCACGTTTGTGGTTGTAAATTTTTGGCTGCGGTGGCAAGGAGTAAACTGCTGTTTAAACAGAAGTAATTGGGTTTGATTTTTGTGTCTATTGATGATTGATATGTCTCTGTATTGTATGTCTTGCTATGACCTTTGTGTTAAGCAATAAAATTTCTGATGATGATATAAATGCGTTACAATATTTTCAGTTTTATTCTCTACCCCTTTCCAAATGATTCCTAATATTCTGTTTGCTTTTTTGTCCAGCTCTGCACACTGAGCTGACGATTTCAATGTATTGTCCACAATGACCCAAGATCCCTTTCCTGGATGCTAACTCCTAATTTAGAACCCACCATTGTATACATGTCCAATTTATTTTGGACTGCTCCTAGAATTTGAGTTTTCAATATGCCACAGATGTTTCTCTCGCCATGCATACTCTGCTATAGATGTTTGTCATGGTGAAGTTGGATGCTTTGGCAGTGGGCAGAGTACATTTGGGACTTTGGGTCCCACAAGGAATCAGAACTGCTTTATCAAGTGTGTTACTTTATCTTGAAGCCACAGTTCAATTTTCAGTGATATTGGTCAGCTTGAAAAACAAACAAACCAGGATACTAGTAACAGTTTCCTAAAGTCATAGCTTTTCCCTAGCCTTAGAGAATTCTGGGTAAAATGAGCAAAGTAATCCAAAACCAATGTTAATTGAAAAGGGTATCTCATTAGTGAAGAAATAGTATAATAATTGCTAAATTCTAGAAGTAGTATATAAATAGGGATGGTTAAAGATCCCTAACATTTCAGAATAGTTTGATGCATCCCAATGAATAGGACTTTTTTTAAAAAAACAACCAAAAGAACCCAAATTGCATTACTATGAATGGTCAAACGTTTACAAGTTATTATTTTAAAGGGATATTATATGTATTACATTTACTTGTTACAGGATTGATTAATTGCAGTCAGTGATCCCAATCCCCAAACCTGTGGATCCTGCACGCACACACGCATGCGCCCGGTTTCCATAGGGCACAATGTGCCCACAATAGAGATCCGCATGGTTTGTGCGTGGTTGCATGCGCACACGTGATCCTCAGGGTTTGGGATCGGACTCATTGTCAGAGTGGTGAACACTATATAACTCTGAATTCTATACATGCAGCCACCATCTATTCAAGGGGGGGAAATGTCATTTGCAAGCCCTCCCATCTATTAGTTATAACATTCCTACAAATCCACAAATATGGACATTTTGTTATGACTGACATTTTGCTTCTCAATTTACTGACTTTCCGCTTACTGGGATCCCGTTTACCACTTTGATGTTTACCGCTTTGCTGTCAATTTCAAATCCCAAGTAGTAATTATTTATTTATTATTAGTAGTAGTAGTAGTAGTACACATTCTGCCCTGTTTTTACTGTGATTTTCTTCTACTGTTTTTATCTATTTGACTTATTTTTTTATAGAAATTGTATTTTTGTATTATTGATTTTTAGCTGCCCCAAGCTGCTGGAGGCAGGATGGTGGTGGGATACAAATGACTAATTAATAATAATAATAATAATTAATAATACTACCACCGATGCAATACTACATTTTCATTTTCTGCCATTCATTTTTCCTTGTACTTCCTTGTCACTCATTGACTGGTACGTAGATTCATATGGGATGAGGAAAGTACTCTGAATAATTTAAGTCATCCTCTTATTTTTAAAGTCATTCTTTTTACACATTTTTATGTCTCTCCTAATTTAATTTGCTGTGAGAGAAAAGAGTGAAGGAAATGCTAAGCTTTTCTAGCTTGCTTTAAGTTTGAAGGTATTGGATTATTTTTTTGTGCTTGGTTATATTTAGGGTTCCTGTTTAAAGGTTATATTCATCTGGGAGGAGGGTTTGGAAGGGACCTGGGGACACAACGTATATTGGGGGTACACCCACACACACAACTTTGCACGCAGGACCTGATCTCATCTCACTGAACACAATGGGTATTTTCAGATGTGGCGGGGCCAATTGGCCCCGTCACGAAATCAATACATTGATCCCCCGCCGGGATGACTCCATCACGCCCTAAGAGATGTGCCGGGGGATCCCGGCAGGGAATCAGGGAGGGGTCGGGGCCGCGCGGTGCAACGTGTGGCCGCACGGCCCCGCCCCTCCACGCCGCCCACCCTCTGGGGAGACGGGCAGCCGCCACGGCCAATGCGGCCACAGCTCTCACTCGAATTGGCCACGGGCCGGAATCTCTGCGGGGATTCCGGGCCGTGGCCGCCGTCCAGAAGTGACGGCGGGGTTCACCACTGCAGGGAATCGCCTTCGTCACGCAATGACTGCCGGTCCCGCTGCTTTGACCGCTCGTGGCGAAAGTGATTTCCCGTCGTGGTAACATCTGGGGGGGGAACATCTGTTCCCCCATCAGATGTTACACAGTCACAGCCACCACAGGGAATGGACTGTGGTTCACTGTGATCTCGTAACGTCTGAAAATACCCAATGAGAACTTTGCTTTTTTTTCCTCAAGGGTTGCAGGACCATGACATTTTACTAGAGTGTTAATGTTTTTTTTTTGGGGTGTGTGTGAAGGGAATGTATTGCTGTATGGATGCAGAAAGCTTTTTTTAATTGGAAACTCTCTGGGTGCTCAGAAATGGAATTCATAGATCAAATGCACCAAAGTTTGCTCAAATTGCAGCTGCCATGGCAGCTTGCCAAGAGCCTAAGAGACAACTCTAATTTCACATAAAACCATGCAGATTGATGTCATTCTCAGCCTACATTTGGAATGCAATACATTTAGCTTAGATTCTGGTTTCTCTGGCATTGTGTCTTTAAAAATAAGTATTTTCTGCTTAATGGGATGTGAGACTGTGACGAGATTGAAGATAGAGGACACACAGAGCAAGGGGCACATGGCGCTTTATCTCACATGGGGATTTTATCTTTGTTGCTTTCCTTAATCTAAAATAATAGTAACCAACCCTGAAAGCAAAGAATATGTTTTGCTAGATCTCTATGAAAAATTGAACACAGTAATGGCAGAGTGAAGCCAGGCTACACTCTTTACAATGAAGCAAAGCATTTGGCAATCAGTACAGCTAGACTTCCATAACAAAAAGGAGTGTGTCCATCGGTCACGTTGGAGAACTTCTTGAAGCCTGTGGGCCTCGCTTTGCATACGCCTGAATGTAGCATGCGGTTTTCGCTTTCATTTGGACACAGACTGTGCAAATGCAATCTCTCACTCCTGCTCTCCCCTTCCCTTTCACTGTTTATAACTCTTATTTACATTAAAGCTAGAGCAATATTTCAGAAATCTAAAGCAGTCTTTTAAAGTTTTCCCTAAGTTTTACTTTCCAAATTTGCTCTTAATCTCCTACTGAATATTGTTGGCAAGTATTAGTCAGTAAGATTAGCTGTAATGTGGAGGCATTTTTTTTAAAGTATCTGCAAATAGCTGCGAGTAATCCTCATTTAGGCACGGGTTTAATTCACATGTACTTTCTGAATAGCATTAAGATAACCGTGGGTGAATTTATTTAAATAAAAATTAATTGAAACTTAGTATCATTATGCAACCTTCTTATTTTTCTATACAGTTTTAAATTTTACATTTCAGTCAAAGTAGGGGCACAGGAGTAACTAACCTAAGGTAGTCAGAATGTATTTCTGAGCTCATACACTTCAATCTCATGTAATGCATTATGCTGATAAGTAGTATATTCTCTTCATGCACATGCATAATGAGATTTGAGCATGCAAACTGAAGGGAGAAGAGGGTTCTAATTTTGAACATTAAGTACTATTCACTAGAAAAATATTTAATCCAAACAATACCAAGGGCCAGCATTTAAAATTCAGGAAACCCTGTTCTTTACCTAATCAAATGTGAGGATAAATTTTAAAATGCCAGTCTTCCACCTTGGCCTGACTGCACAAGAAAGTTTCTTGTTGAGTTTGGAAACATTAAATAATATGGTAGGAATCATTAGCAATTGTGAGTGCAATGTGATAAAAAAATGTATGAAACCAAAATTGCATGCCAGCTACATGGTCCAGGAGGGGGAGGCCAGCCCTGCCAGGGCCAAACTGGGGCACAGAACTGATGGGCCCCCAACCAGGCTGGTCAGTGAGCACTCATCCACCCCACCACAGTGGGGGAATGGAACAAATGGGCAGCCAGGTGGCAACCCCTTTCCCCCCATGTTATGCAGTCACGGCGGGCAATTATGGGCAGCCATGGTGGCCAGCAATGTCTAGGTCTGACCCATGGATCTAGTTTCTACCCTCAAGCACCAAAAGAGGGACTACTGGGGGAGGGGGCATCGAGGGCATGTACTCAAGGACTGGAACTCTCTGTTTCTTCCCTCATGCTGCGCACAACCCTTAAACACGGTAGGAATTGGGTAGGGAAAAGTCCTCATCCCTGGTCAAACATAATACAAATAATCTGGCATGTATCATCTGTGAATTGAACACTCTCACTCTCTTGTGTTGCCAAATAATCACATTCCAAGGACAGTCGTCCACCATTAAACTCAATGGGAGTTTTGCCATTGACTTCAGTGACTCAAGGAAAATTCAGCCCTGTCTCCCATCATGGAAATCACAGCAGAAATGGGATAATCACATCCATAATCCCAGCATACACAAGCGGGACTTCACGTGACCCCTCTGCCATGCTTTCAGCTCACGGCAGTCCCCCCCCCCCGCACCTCCCGCCCTCCCGTCTTGTCTGCAAGTGGCCTTGGTATCAGAAATATAAGCCACCCAAAAGAAAAACAGTTCCTGAGACTAGCTTCTCTCTCTGCCAAATACAATTTCCTCCGCTGTTGTCACTCCCTGCTCCTTCTCTCTGCCTGTTGCCACCCAGATTGAGCACTGCTTTGGGGGCAGTTAAATTGCTAATGCCAGCAGGGCGATAAGGAAGCGCTATGGCCCTCATAGATGATTCTGCTGCATCCTCTCTGTGTTGCATACAATACCCGCTGCCACCCCAGATGCTATTGGAGGTGCTTACAACAAGTGTGTAAGTAATGCAGGGGTGGGCAAAAAGTTTCAAAACCCAATAACTGCATACTAAAATCCACATATGGCTGAGAGCCACACGAGATATGTGCATGTGAGCATGCACACAAAGTTCCCCTGCTTTGTTACCGACTAACAGACCTGACTGTTCTTTTTAAATTGGTAGCAGCCTTAGCAGCAGTTTTAACTTTGTTTTCCTTTACTTTTAGACCTGTCAACCTGGTAGAACCTTGCTGCACTCCTACACTAAACCCAGAAGATCCGATTGATTGAATAAATAAATGTTTATAAATAAATATAAATATGTGATCCTGTGCACAGTCCTACTTTATTATTTTTATATTTCCTCCACTCCTGCCAACTATGGGTGATTTCAGACGTTACGCGAACACGGTGAACCACGGTGAATACCCACCTGTGGTCACCGTGTCCCGTACGTCTGTTCACGGCGCGCCAGATGTTGGCCACGGTCAATACCCACATGGGGTTCATTTGAACCACGCTTCCCGGGCTAGCCGGGGGAAGGTCCCGGGAAGCGTGGTCAGACGGACCCCGGNATCTTAGTCACTCTCCTCTGAACCCGTTCCAATTTGTCAATGTCCTTCTTAAAATGTGGTGCCCAGAACTGGACACAATATTCCAGATGAGGTCTGACTAGCGCAGAATAGAGTAAAAACTATTCGTTTTCATGTCCTGGACACTATGGGTGTCTTCAGACGTTACGAGATCACGGTGAACCACGGTGAATACCCACCTGTGGTCACCATGTCTCGTACGTCTGTTCGCAGCGCGCCCACATGTTGCACCGCATGGCCCCGGCCCCTCCCATTTTCCCCGCCGGGATCCCCCCGGCACGTCTGTTGTGCCGTTACGGGGTGAGCCCGGTGGGGAACGAAGCCGTTGGTGCCGGTACGGGGCCAACGGCCAACGTATCATCTGAAAATACCCTATGTGGTCATCCCATTCCCCTGGCAGCCCTGAACACTCAGGACTTCCAGAGTATACACACCTCTGCAGAATCAAGTCTCATACCTGCCAGCTTGGGAGCTCTCCTTAAACAGGATTATCCAAAATGCAATCCTGGTAGTCCGAAGTGTTTCTTTTGATGTGCTGATTTTAAGGTGTTAAATATCCTTCATGATTAGGCAATTTGAGCAAAATAAGACTTAAACTGGGATCACTGGTAGTCCCTCACTTAGTATCTAGCAGTATTGGTAAAGAGTGCTCTAATTATTCTTTTACATGAGCATCCATTTTAAACAATATAAAAAAATATTAATACCTCCAGGAAAAGAACTTGAACTTTATGCAAATATAGATTCCTAAAGCCAAAATTACTTTTTAATAAGCTGTATATACACTATATGTCTGTATCTAGGGTTCATCTGGTCTTTGGCATTAACTAAGATTAGAGTTAATTATGCATATTATATCCATCCCTGTTTTTTCGCCCTGGTTGCTATGGATTCATAAGCTTTCAGCACCAAGTGAGCAGGGAAGAACTATGTCATCGCTACAAACTAAATTACCTCACTCATGTCAGGATTTAGTACACCAGAAAAGCACACCTGTTGACAACCCATCAAGGGTGTAGCTATAATAAGGATCAGTGGTGCAGCTCTACCGGGGCCTCAAGCCTTAGGGGCCCACACTCTCTGGTACAGTTGTGTCCCCTGTTGCAGGGTGGGGGTTGGGGTGAGGGGGTATCCCATCTTATGCACTATTACAACCTAGCTGTGCCTCTGCAACTCATTGTATTACCATGTATGCAAATATTAACTGCATAAATGCATTATGTGTAAAGAAAGCAAACAAACAATTAAAGCACAAGGAATAAGTAACAAGTTCTCTCTTACCGAGCTATTGTTCATAACACTTCTGGATCGAATTAGCAGATTTACATCACATAGACGTGCTGTAAGTGAAACCAATCCAGATCAAGGAATTAAGTTAGAAGGAAACTGATCTCTAGCCAAGTATTATAGATTATCTTCTGGAAGAAAAGAATTTTTTTGAATAATTTTAATATTAAATATTATATCTTAAAGAACAGCTCAGACTGTCTACAGTGGCATAGCTAGATTGTAATGGGATCTGGTGCAGAAGATGGGATTTCTCCTGAAATGATCAGCTGCTCCCAACTAAGGCTGCATTCAGATGTGCGCTTAATTCGCACAGCGGCGGCATCGTGCGATTTAAAGCAACGCGCACTTCCGGGTTGGTGTGAATTCCGGGTTGGCACCTAGTGAGCACAATTCAGCGTAAGGCGCACTGTTGGAGTGCGGTTTTAAAAGCTGCTCCGAGCAGCTTTTAAAACCGCACTCCAACAGTTCGCATTATGCTGAACTGGTGCATTCACACCAATGCGGAAGTGCGCGTTGCTTTAAATCGCACGATGCCGCCACCACTGCTGTGCGAATTAAGCACACATCTGAATACGCCCTAAGAATCTTTGCAGTATTGGCAACACTTACAGTTTTTGGCCACCACTTTGATTCCACAGTGCCATCTTCTGGCTGTACAGTCTCTCTCATGTCCTAGGGGTAGCTTCTTCCTTTATTCTCCACCATCATACTCGCTCTTTCCTGGCTGGTCTTATCCTGGATACTGTCTTGCGGTCTCGAGATATTGTATTGGTAAATTAGTTCCCAGAAATGGGTAATCCACTGGGCCAGCAAGACCAGCGTGTGGCCAGCCCTGTTCAAAGTGGCGAAGGGTCTCTTGTCCTGCCCACCAACGAGTGTCCCAAGTGAACGGGTGTTCTCCATAGCAGGGAACATTTGCTCTCCACGCCACCTGAGACTGGGGACCAAGTTGGTGGAGCAGTTGCTGTTCATAAAGGTGAACCTTCCACTGCTGGGTTTCCCCGAGCTGCCCCTGGACATGAGAGAGACTGTACAGCCAGAAGGATTGATGGTACAGTGGCACATGCCATCCCATGCCAGGGGCAGTCTTGGGACGGGGCTCCTCCTCAAACTGGGCTGCTGCTGCTGAGGTGCTGTCCCTCCCTCCCAATGCCCAGTGCCCACCCTGCTTCTCTATCTCACTAGACGGCCTTGGCCGGTCTATCTGACGGACCTCATGATGCAGGGTGGCATTGGGAAGCTGTAAGCCTGCCAGACGGCCTCTGGCAAGATGATCTCAGTCCACCTATCTGATTGGCTCTCTCTCACACTGCACAGTCTTCGCCAGCCTATCTGAGTGCCCTGCCAAAGTCCCAGCCTGCCTTCGCTACTGCCTCTCATGCCATGCTGCCTGTCTGCCCACCCGCACAGATTGCCAAGATCAAGCCCTGCCTCAGTCTGCCTTCTGCTCATGCCACGCTGCCTGTCTGCCCACCCGCCTGCCTGCTCGGGTGGCCAAAATCAAAGCCTGCCTCAGCCAGCATTCCGATGCTCATGCCACGCTGCCTATCTGCCCGCCCTCCCCGGTTGCCAAGCTCGAACCCTGCCTCAGTCTGCCTTCTGCGCATGACATGCTGACTGTCTGCCCACCTGCCCACATTGTCAAGATCAAAGCCTGCCTCAGTCTGTCTTCTGCTCATGCCACACTGCCTGTCTGCCCGCCCTCCCAGTTGCAAAGCTCAAACCCTGACTCAGTCTGCCTTCTGCTCATGTTAAAGTGCCTGTCTGCCCACCCTGTGGGCAAAACTGAAGCCTGTCTGCCAAGGTGCCTGTATGCTTGCCCTGGCAACCCTGGGTGATGTGCCCTACTGGCCTGGTAATCCCGCTGCTGCTGTCAGCTGGTCCATGGGTGCTCTGCCCTAGCAAATCAAAATGTGCCCACACAATCCTGCTGCTGTATGGGAGCTCTTCCCTTGCAAATCCTACCATCCTGGCTCCATGTGTGCTACGCACAGGCAAATCCAGTTGCTGCCATCTCTCCTGTTCCAAAGGTTCTGTGCCAGTCAATCCAATGTCTGCTGCTGCCAATGTCACCTCTGCTGTCTGTGCCATCGGTTCTGTGCCCCAGCAATCCAGTGTCTGCTGCTGCTGCCAATGCCATTTCTGCTGTTTGTGGCATGGGATATGTGCCCTGGCAATCCAATGTCTGCTGCTGCTGCCAATGCTGCCTCTGCTGTCTGTGTCCCAGGTTCTGTGCCCTGGCAATCCAATGTCTGCTGCTGCTGCTGCCTCTGCTGTCTGTGCCATGGGTTATGTGCCCCAGCAATCCAATGTCTGTTGTTGCTGCCAATGCTGCCTCTGCTGTCTGTGTCATGGGTTCTGTGCCCAGCAACCTGATGTCCACTTCTGCTGCCTCTGCTGTGCCATGGGTACTGTGCCCCAGCAATCAAATGTCTGCTACTGGGTGGCCATGTGATTCACCACTGGGCAAGGCTTGACCAATTGGCAGAATAGTTTATTGAGATCCTGAGAGTAGGATGCCAGTCTGCAATGCCTGGCCAAGTACGGGTGCCACCACCGAGCCCTAGCTGGGCCTCTGCTGCTGCTCCACCAATGACAGACAGCCTGCAATGCCCAGCCAAGCAGGGGTGCCAACCACTCCAGCCCCAGGACCCACCATCAGGGTTCTGGGGCCATCATTCCACTCAGGGGGAGCCGTCATTCCACTCAGGGGGAGCAAGTGTCCCACATCCAGGCCAGTCAGCCTGCAACACCCGACCGAGGAGGGGTGCCAGCCACAATTACTGTGCCCAGGCAATCCAATGTCTGTTGCTGCTACTGCTGGTACTGCATATCAGCCATTTGCTCCACACTCTTGTAGATGGACATAGCTCAGATGAGTGCACTGGCGGGCAAGGTTTGACCAATTTGCAATAGAACTTCTTGAGCTGAGTCAAGTAGGATGCCAGCCTGTAACACCTGGTCATGGAGGGGTGCTGGCCACTGAGCCCTGGCCGGGCCTCTGCCACTGCTCCACCAATGCCAGTCAGCCTGCAATGTCTGCCGAGTAGGGGTGCTAGCCACTCCAGCTCCAGGACCCACCATCAGGTTTCTGGGGCCATCATTCCACTTGTCTGCAAGTGTCCCACATCCTGGCCAGCCAGCCTGCAATGCCCTGCCAAGCAGGGTTGCCATCTGCTGTTACTGTCCCTGAGCAATCCAATGTCTGCTGTTGCTACTGGTATTGCACGTCTGCCATTTGCTCCACACTCTTGTAGACGGGCATAGCTTAGATGATTGCACCGGCAGGCAAGGCTTGACCAATTGGCAGAATATCTTGTTGAGATCCGGAGAGTAGGATGCCAGCCTGCAATACCTGGCCAAGTACAGGTGCCAGCCACCGAGCCCTGGCTGGGCCTCTGCCACTGCTCTGCCAATTCCAGCCAGCCTATAATGCCCAGCCAAGCAGGGGTTCCAGCTACTCCAGCCGCAGGACCCACCATCAGGGTTCTGGGGCCATCATTCCGCTCATGGGGAGCTGTCATTCCACCGCATCAAGAAACAGACAGCCACTCCAGCCCCAGGACCCATCAACAAGGTTCTGGGGCCCACATTCCAGGAAGGGAGGGCTGTCCATCCACGTCATCCAGAAGCTGCCACTCTAGTGCCAGGACCCACTGTCAGGGTTCTGGGGCCATCATTTCACTCATGGGGAGCTGTCATTCCACCACGTCAAGAAACAGCCAGCCACTCCAGCCCCAGGACCCACCGTCAGGGTTCTGGGGCCTACGTTCCAATCAGGGAGGTCTGTCCATCAATGTCATCCAGAAGCTGCCACTCTAGTCCCAGGACCCACCGTCAGAGTTCTGGGTCCGTCATTCTGCACATGGAGAGCTGTCATTCCACAGCATCAAGAAACAGCCAGCCACTTCAGGCCCAGGACCCACAATCAGGGTTCTGGGGCCTACATTACAGGCAGGGAGGTCTGTCCATCCACATCATCCAGAAGCTGCCACGCTCGTCCCAGGACCCACTGTCAGGATTCTGGAACCATTGTTCCATTCATGGGGAGTTGTCATTCCACCGCATCAAGAAACAGCCAGCCACTCCAGCCCCAGGTCCCATCGTCAGGATTCTGGGGTCTATGTTACAGGCAGGGAGGGCTGTCCATCCACGTCATCCTTTTTATCCAGAAGCAATAGGGGTGCTGCTACTGCTCAGCCTGCTGCTGGTGCTGGTACTGCTAGGGCTGGAGGCAGGGATAGACCCAGCCGGCTGAAAGGGTTGGCTGCACTTCCACCATCCCCAGGGGCATCCTGCTGCTGCTGTTGTGCAATCTCCAGAGCCCTCCCTCTCTGCCTGCCAGACCCTCTCCACCAGCTCACCCTTCCAGTGGCCATAGAGCTTTGTCTGGCATGCCACGCTGCCCTTGACCCTGGGCTCCAACATGGTTGCCAATACATATTTCTCCCAATGCAGGAGCTCATCAAACTGCGCCTTCAGCCCTGCCTTCAGCTGCCACACCAGGGCAACCACCTCAGCCACCAGCTTCTTGCCCTGAGGGCCACAATCCTGCACCTGGGGAATCTCCTCCAGCCTCCTGAGGAGACTCTGGACCAGATGGGTCACCTGACTGATGGTGACTGTAGAGGAGCCGATGGTCTCCATCACGGCCAGGAACAGTCTCAGAACAAAGACCGTGTAAGCCAGGATCTCCCATTCTTCCCCATTGTACCCTGGAGGTGCCCCACTGTCCATCACCAGTTGAACCTGATGCAATGCGACTTTCTGCTCGAGAAGCCACTCGAGCATCAGGAACATGGAATTCCACCTAGTGGACACATCCTGCACCAGCTGGTGCATTGGGGAGCCTTGCTCTGCCTGCTTCGCCCGGAAGAGGTCGCTGCCCTTCACGCTCTGGTTAAAGAAACCAGCCAGCTTCTTCCCCCGCTCAATCAGGGAGCTAAGGGTGCCTGCCCCAATCCCCTTCTCCCCCAAGCCCAGAGCGACCCTGACCACAAGGTGAAGGGTGTGTGGGGTGCAAGGGATGCTGGTGAAGCCCCCTCGCGGAATGCCCTCAATATGTTGGCATGAACCTGAACTGAGTTTTTGGACTGAATGGCCAAACAGCGGAACATCCAAACTCCGTTCTGTTGGCAGCATTGTGCATCACCACACACCCCTTGGTGAAGGATGCGTCTGGCGTGACTCACTCCCTCACCATGGTGGTCAGGGCTGCCTTGATGTTCCGAGATGTGTGGGGGGGCCTCCATGACTTCGAGATGTGTGGGGGCCCATCTATACCCTGCTTTGGGACCCCTCCTGCCACTCCCAAATGCTACCTCCAGGTCCTGCCACCAGTGCACCATCACTGCCAGGTAGGCGTGCAGCGCATTTCTGCTCTACCACAGGTCTGTGGTGAAGTGGATGGTGGCACCCCCAGCCCCTGCCAGCTGCTCCCTCACCCGCTCCTTTAAAGCCTGGTACAAGGCTGGCACCACCTGCTGACTCAGGGTGGTACATTAGGGAAGCTTAAACTGGGGTGCCAGGAAGCCAGTCAGGCACCTAAACCCCACGTCCTGCAGCTGCCGATGGACTTGGCAGCTGCCCCCATCCCAGCTCCTCTATAGTGCACTGATGCTACTGGGCCCCAACTGGCTGCTGCTGCTGCACCACTGACAACATTGATGAGAGGGGCAGAACATGGTGGCAACACAGCTCTCGGAGAGACGTGTGGCCAGCCCTGTCCAAAGTGGCCAAGGGTCTCTTGTCCTGCCCACCAACAAGTGTCCCCAGTGAGTGGGTGTTCTCTATGGTGGGAGACATTTACTCACCACACCACCTGAGACTGGGGGCCAAGTTGGTGGAGCACTTGCTTTTCATCAAGGTCAACCTTCCACTGCTGGGATTCCCTGAGCTGCCCCTGAACATGGATTGATGGTGCAGTGGCACACGCCATCCCATGCCAGGGGCAGTCTTAGGACGGGGCTCCTCCTCGGGGCTGCTGCTGCTGAGGTGCTGTGCCTTCCTCCCAATGCCCGGCACCCACCCTGCCCCTCTCTCTCTCTCTCTCTTTCTCTCTCTCTCTCTGACTAGATGGCCTTGGCCGACCTATCTGACTGACCTCATGACACAGGGGGGCACTGGGAAGCTGTAAGCCTGCCAGCCGATCTCTGGCTAGATGATCTCGGTCCGCCTATCTGACTGGCTCTCTCTCTTGCGCGCACTGCACAGTCTTTGACAGCCTATCTGAGTGCCCTGCCAAGGTCCCAGCCTGCCTTTCCTACTGCATCTCATGCCACGCTGCCTGCCTTCCCGCCCTAGTTGCCAAGTTCAAACCCTCCCTCAGCCTGCCTTCTGCTGCTCAAACCACGCTGCCTGTCTGCTGCTGCCTCTGCTGTACCATGGTTTCTGCTACCAGGCAATGCAATGTCTGCTGCTGCTCCACCGATGCCTGGCAGCCTGCAATGCCCATCCAAGTTGGGGTGCCAGGCCTGTCATCAAGCCCCAAGCCTTTCCAGCCACTGCTGCTGCTACTGGGTCTCAGCCAGCCAGCCTTGGTGCCACAGTCACCCCCCGGGGCCAAGAGGTGAGCCTGCTTGCTCAAGCAACCCGAGGTCCCAAGCCCCAAGCCTTCCCAGTCCCTGCTGCTGTGTCTCCAACAGCCTGCCATGCTCCCACAGACACCCCTGGAGTGCCCCAAGCCTCTGCCGTGGCCGAACTTTCCAAACATTTGGGAGGGGGGGTCCGAACGCCACAAGACTAAACCCACGAACCTGAACTGAGTTTTTGAACTGAATGGCCAAACAGCGGAACATCCAAACTCCGTTCTGTTCGCACATCCCTACCAGCAACATCTAGGGGACTGCCCTGTACCAGTCTGGAACCCAGGGCTGTGGGACATGGGGAGATGAGAAAGTGGTAGGGATGGGTGAACAGATCGTGGTTCGGGTTCGGCCATTCAGTTTGGCTGCGTTCGTTTCGTCCGTTCGGTTGGGCCATTCAGTTTGGTTGCGTTCGGTTCGTCCGTTCAGTTAGTTCACCAGGTTCGGGTTCACCCGTTCGGTTTGGCCATTCTGTTAGGCCGTTCTGTTCGGCCACGTTCGGGAAATGTTATGGGTGGGTTTTTTGTTTTTTATATGGTTTTTATTGGGTTTTCTTTTGGGTTTTGGGGGGGGGCTTGTTTTTATATGGGGGTTTTTTATTATTATTTTTTATCTAATATTATATATATCTATCTACACTAAATCTAACTGCTATTAACTATTCTAAATGCTATGAACTAAATGGATTATCTAATAAGTACACAGGCCTACTCCTACAAACACTAAAACTAAATCACTAACGCTATCTCTATCACTAAGCTAGCTCCTACAACTACTATCCCTAACCTATCTATCTATCTCTCTATATCTATATCTCTCTATCTCTCTCTATATGGGATGGGGGGGGAATCACAAACACAAGGTTTCAGTTTAAGGTTTAAGTTTCATTTCAGTACAAAACTGAAATGAAACTTAAAGCAATCTAATAATCCTACTCAACGCCTGCTGTTCAGGAACAGTGACTAGCTCAGAAGGTGTTGGGAAGGGGGGAGGCAGATAGTTTCATTTCTTGCAAGCCTCTCCACCCCTGGTGCCTGGAAGTCTGCTCCTCAGTGACTAGTACTACCCCTCCCTGTCACCTTACAGTGAACCTTTTTTTGCCACCCGAACACAATCCGAACTGACCGAACTGTTCGGACATTTCGCCGTTCGGTGTTTGGTATGTTCGATATGTTCACGTTCGTGTTCGTGTTTGCGTTCGGTCATCTGAACAGGCTGAGTTCGGGCCAAACTCTGAACTTCTGAACCGTGTTCGCCCATCCCTAGAAAGTGGGGCTTGAGACACTGCTACTCAGCCACACTCCCTGTGCTCTAACCTGAAACCCCTGTCCCATTCCTGTTACTCACCTAGCTCTCAGCTCTCCCTCCACCAGCCTACAATCAACCATGTCCTGGCACTTTCAGGGCACATGATTTCTATCTCTGTAATCCACTTACTGATGCAGCTCCCACCAGAGCCCATGGCCCCTCTTCAGTTCCTCAGAAACACTACTAGGTTTGGGTGACAAACCTACAGAGACCAAGCACTGGGCTTGGTCTCTGTATGGCCAGAAAGTAGTCACAAGTGGACAGTGCACCCAGCTGCCTCAGGAAGGGGATCCCATTGATCATTTTGCATACGCTATCTCCATGTATACTGTATTTTATTAGTTATATCCTGCCCTGAGCTCTCAAGATGGGGCAGGCTATACGTCCAAATAAATAATAATACTCACCTGTGTTTTACCCTAAACAGAGTATATTCTCCCCACTGCTGAAAAATCAAATTTGATTATACTGTGTCTCCAAAGTAGATGTCTTCTCATCATTGATAAGTGGGCATGATGGGTAAGTGAGAAATTAAAAACACTTGAGTTGCAAAAGCTGAGTTACATCTCTGGAGAATATGTTCAAGAATCAGTTTCAGGTAGATTAATCCTCAAAGTACTTCTCCAGCAGAAGCCCTGTTGAATGAGTGGGGCTTGTGTCATCAGAGAGCTTTAGGGATTATGCTGTTATCTTCCAGCTTTGCATCCAACATAGTTATATAATGAGGTCTCTTCACTAAGAACTTCACTAAGTTCTCTCAGTTTATTTATACACCTAATTATACAACCACAGATGAATAGCACCTGATCAAGAATGTTAATGATGTAGTATCTTAATTCCATATTCTCTTTCACTGGTTATTAAGGATTATTTAGACTGGCTGCTTTAGGGAAGTTAATTATTTATTTATTAAATGTGCACATGTAGCCGTGACAGGGTGGGGCTTGTCTGTGGTGGTGAGTGCTGTCAGGATCTGTTCAGCTAGTAACCTTCACTTATGGGAATTAGCCTCTAATCAAAGTCTCCTTTATTCTCTATAGAGTGTCTACTCTCATAGACACAGTTTTAGGTACAGGGCTCTCTCAAGAATAGTCCTTCCAGCCAGGTCTCCAAGCCTCTGGCTGTACACAGTCCTTACCTTCTAGCCAGGGTAGGCAGCTGACCTCTGGCTCTTAGGCTTCTGGCTTCAACAAGCCTCTATTAATAAAAGCCAAAGTTCAGCATTACCAGACAGTCACTGAGTCCAGCAGCTTTTACCAAGAGCTATCACTATCCAACAGGCCCAAGAGCTCCTCTCAGGTCTGAGTCCCAGAACAAACTGAGCCACTTTCTCTTGCTAGCTCACTTTATAGTTCAGGGCTGGCTCCTGCCACACCCACTTCCCCAGTTGCTTCCTGTCCTGTTCTGTTACTGCAACTCAGCTAGCACTCTCTCCTTGCTGGTGCTAGCTTTCTTAAAGGGCCAGTGACAAGGCAACGCTTGTTAGCCATTCATAGGCAATAACGCTTAGGGACTCAGCCCTGTTACAGTATCTAAGGAAATTTACAGCAGCAGTGGATTGCAACAAAAAAAGATTATTTCTTCTGCACAACCTGATCTATAATCTATATCCATATGATCCCCCATTTTCTTTTTCCAGTTAAGATGATAACATCTCAGACTAAGGGCATTTTCACACAAGCCACTCTCCACCCACTTCCTATACATGTTACAGGGCACCCATAGGGAAACACTGTAGCCCTGCAACATGTATAGTGAGTGGGTTGTGGGTGGGTAGTGGGTGGAGAGTGGCTTGTGTGAAAATGCCCTAAGTAGTGAATTTCATCATTGTTTCTGAACTCATTATTTGGAGGCATGAGATTCAGTAGTCCAGCAAACATTACTAGTCAAAGCTGTATTCTGTTTTACTTATCTTTCTCTATTTGACATTGGCAGTACATTATACCATTGACATTTTCTATTCAAAACCAGATGTATCATCAGTTGAGACAACCAGGGATAGTCCAATCTATCGCACATGGAACTGGGTGTTGTGGGTTCAAATTCTGGTCTCACTGAATGATTTGGGGCTAGTTTCCTCTTTCATCATCAGCTTCCCAGCTGTAAAATGGACCAATAAGTCAGGTCAGCTGCTTGTTGTACAATGGGCTTTGGAAGCTAGAATGGTGCCCCCCTATACTTTCAGCTTTCATTCAGGTAGTCCACCAAACATTACTAGTCAAAGCTGTATTCTATTGTAGCAAGGAGTCTTCCCAGAGCCACACAGGGGCACTGGGGTGTCTCTAAGGGAATTAGCTCTACCCCTCTGCCACGCCCATTCAGCCCAAGTCTCAGCTGATGCCCTCTGAGGAAGGGGTTACCCTCCTATAGGACCAAACACACTCTCACTCAGAGGGTATTATTCAACAGCCCTTTATTAGACTCAGTGTCCAATGTACACAATCCTTGGGCTGCTGGTTCAGTCACCTCCACCCTGCAGGCTCAGGAGCAACCTAACATCAACCCCCAAAGTCCAGACAGCCAGGCTTCAAAGCCCCAGGCTCTGGACAAGCCTTCCCCAGGCACAAGACTCCCTCCTGGGCATAGCCTCTCCCAGTACCTGATTCTCCTCTTCAGCAACCTGGTGATCATAGAGTGGTCTGGCCTTGTCAAGGCGATGTGGTCCCTTCAGCTCTCAGGCAAAGACTGCTCTCCTTGCTGCCTTGCCTCTCCTTTTATCCCAGCAGAGTGGGCGTGGCTAAACTTCTACTCCTCAGCCTTAAAGGGCCAGTGTCCTGCCCACTCTGTCCCTGGAGTTATCAGTCTGTTCTCCCCACAGGCTGATCGTAGCTATGGACTGGCTCTCCCAGGCCCTGTTCTCCCCTCCAGCTGGCCCACTCAGTCCCCTCTTAAAGGGGCAGCAGCCCCGCAGGACTGCTCCCTGCTACACCTATGTTCTGCTTATCTTTCTCTATTTAGCAGTATATTATACCATAGGCATTTTGCTACAGTAAAGGACTTATAAATAAATAAAATTAATAATTCCCATCCATGCGACTGCCATAACCTTCTCAAAACTATGGAGATGGATAGCGTCACCTTCACTAAAAATATAAGTAGTGTCATTCTGAGTCAGATCAATTGTCCAACGAACCCAGCATCCTGTCTCTGACAGTGGCTGCTCTTGGTCCCATTGTAGAAATACCCACCTGGTCATAATGGAGCAATCCAATCCCTGTTGTTCTTTCCCAACCATCAGAGGTTGCATCCCTCAACTTGTTCGGCTAATAGCCATTAATGAACCTTTCCTCCAAGAACTTATCCAGTCCTTTTTAAACCCAAGTATGCTAGTGGCCTTGTCCACATCCTTTGGCAACAAGTTCTACAAATTAATTGTGTGTGAGTGAAAAAATACTTTCTTGTATTTGTTTTAAATCTGCTGCCAGCTAGTCTCATGGAGTGTCCCCTCGTTCTAGTACTATCTGAGAGGTTAACTAAAAACTCCCTATTTACTTGTTCCATGCCACTCATGATTTTATAAACTTCTATCATATCCCCTTTCAGTCATCTCTTCTCCAAGCTGAAGTGCCCTTTCTTACTGAGACTTTCCTTGTATGGAAGCCATTCCATACACTGGATCATTTTTGTTGCCCTTTTCTATACCTTTCCCAGTTCTACAATATCTTCTTTGAGGTCGGGCAACCAGAACTGTAATTGAGTTCATTACCAAAAGCCACCCTGATGGGATTCATGACTTGACAGTGACTCTGATTTTCTTTTACATTAGTGGACAGCCCCCCTTTTCATATTCTCAAATAAGGTGCGTGGTAGCCCATCTCAGATTCATAAAAGTGAATAGATCACTGGAAATTATTTCCTTTCCACTCTTTAGACCCTTCTGCAAAACACTTAATTGAATCCAAGTCATTAAGAGATGTAAGGGATCTGAATGGTCATCTTATCTAACCTCCTTCTAATTTCCAAGGCTTGATCCCCTCTAGCTACAGCATCCCAGACAGATTCTTGTCCAGCCAGTTTCCAAAAACTTCCAATGAAAGAGATTGCGCAATCTCCCTAGACAACTTATTCCATTTCCCAAATGTTCTTTAGTTAGAAAGGCATTCCTAATATGTAACTGAATGCTATCTAGCTGCAATTTAAGCCCATTCATCACAAACATAAATAGAACTATTTAATGCTTAACAAGTGCATACACACCGAAGGGCTTTGAAAATCCCAGGCTCAACAAAGAAATGGTACAACTAACACATATCTCCCCAAGAATTTGTGTGGCAGATTTTTGTTTTTAATCTCAGTCTGGTTGCTAGATTTTTGCACAGAAAGATTTCAAGTGGAAATAAGCCATTTACAAAACTATAAAAGTACATTTAAAATATGAGAGGTTGAGAAAAGCCGCCAAAAGAAAAGTAGAAACGTGTCAAACAAACTGGGATTTTAAACAACCAACTCCTTTTTCTATGTGGATTCTTCACTTAAACACACCATTCATTATCAGGAGACATTTGTGGACAATCAGTGGTTTTTTCTAATACATATTTAATCAGATTTTCTAATTAATATTTCACATATTCTTTCATTGTTTATATTTTTATATTTCTCATATTCATTTCCATTTTTAAACAGATTTCATTTCAAAAGGATAAATGTGATTGCACTGAAGTACAACAATATACATTACTAATAAGATTGAGCAGTATGAAATAAAAAAAGAAGTAGCATGAATGAATGATTTACTGTGCATCATGTTTGAGGTATAGCAGCCTTCTTTAGATAAAAAGCCCATCAAGTTACCTGAGTTACTAAAGATTGACAGTACTATTTCAGTTAAGTTTATTGTTCATACTAAACCATTACAAAGTGTAGTAAGAGATAGAACAAATTTGATTTTGAAGTTGACTTTTTGTGCTTGGAGCATGTGATGAGGGAAAATGTTCTGACAGCTCAAGCTTACTCAAGCTTAATGACTGATCTAAATTGGAGCTTGGAGATAAAAGAAATTCTTTAGTGATGCCTCAGTTGTCATTGATTGCTATGAGCAATTTTAAAGCTATTCAGGATGAGAATTGCCAGCTTGGTTCTAAAAGAGGGGAAAGTGGTACACAAGATTAGAAGCTGGTGCAAATGCTGTCTCATAAAAAAAAGAACAGGTTTGTATTACTTGCGTACATAGGTGATAATCGCAACTGCATATAGAGTTATACATCAGCAGGAAATGACTCAATGAATCTACAGGATACATTGTAAGCACCAGCTGTGCTAGGGGAGATGAAAATGAAAGGCAGTTTGCATTACAAGCATCAAAAGCAGCAAGATGGCTGCAAACAAAATGTTAGATGCCAAAGCCAACAAGCCGGTTAAGAAATTCAGAGAAGCAACTCCTTTCATGAATTATGAACTGTGCAGCAGGAGATTTCTTTCCAAAGACCTTCCTGAGAATCTTAGAATTTCCAGTGAAGGCTATTTTCAGTAGTTTAATACTTCAATTTGATTAAATGCTATCCAGTTTACATAAATACTCAAACATGCCTGTTCCATTTCAGGTATTCTTCCTGGTTCCTATAATATGCTTGTGCATTGTGTAAAAATGACACTACTGGCCAGGTGTTAAGAAGGACTGAGTACATTGGATACATGAGGACTGGACTCTTTTAAACATCTGACTGTGGAATTGTGCTTTGTGGAGTGTGGGATTATTACCGACCACTACAAAGTCAGAGAGTAGCCCTTTGGCTTTGAACTACAAACATGGGCCACATTTGGTGTGCATAAAGCTCAAGGTTGCCTTAATCTAGTTGTTTTGAAAGTGTTTATATTTTGATGTGGCTTGCTCCCTAGAGATCATTCGTTTAAAAGAAAGACAGAGAGATTGGGTCACTGAGACCACTTTCTCACACACACACACACACACACACACCCCACATATTTTGGCTCCAGGAGGGAATGCGCAAGCCAGAATATGGGCGGGGTTCAGCGGATCTGAAAGCCCCCCCATGCGGCTTTACCGGCAAACACACAAAGTGGGCGTTTGAAAGTGGTCTGAGGCCCTTTCACATAGTATTTTTTTCAAGTACTTATCAGACCAAAGCTGCTTTTTGGTGTTTGTGTGAAAGTGCTATCTGTGGTTTATTAGCTCCAGTAAATGGGAACCACTGAGTATTTGATTCACTAACACGTAGTTAACAACCTGTGAACACAACTAGTAGCTTGTGGCAGGGACATAGCTAGGTTGGCATGGATACAGGTGAAAGAAATGGACTCTCCTCTCCCCCCCTCCCCCACCGGCCCTTTTCACACAGAAACTCTAACTGCCTGTGGCAGGAGGGGCGCGGTAGCCATTTTTAAATAAATAAATAAATAATAACACTGATAAAATGGGTGTTACATTTTATTATACATGTTGCAGGGCACCCATAGAGCACACCTGCAGCCCTGCAACATGTATAATAAAATGTAACACCCATTTTATCAGTGTTAGCGTGTCTGTGTGAAAAGGGTCATCCTCCCCGGTTTCCCACCCGCTCCTCTCCCTTCCTCCCCTCCCCACACAGACCCACCCAACCAGCTTCCCCATCTCCATGCCAACCCTCTGCCCCCACACAGATTCCCAAGACCGCCTGCTCCCACACATCCTCCTTGCTCCCACACAGCCCTGCCTCATGCCACAACCACTTGCTCCATTCCACGTGCAGCAGACCTTACATGTTGCAGTGCTGCATTTTTTCCACTGTAACTCTGCAACATGTATTTTTCATAGGCCTCCTGATTTAAAGCGGGGGTGGTGTGTGTTGGCAATACTGTTGCATGCTGCATCAAGGCAAGAGGGATAATTTGTGGGCACCCCTCTCCACTTGGGCCCCAGGACAAATGTCCCTCCTGTCCCTACAGTAGCTATGTCAGTGACCTGTCCCTAGTGTAACATGTGACATTAAATCCTTGCAGGATTAGGCCAACCCTCGGAAACATCTGGAAGCAGGCCAGGCAGAGGCCAGTATCTGTGTTGTTAAAAACTGAATGACTAGTAAGCCAAAATTGAGGGAGATGGTTAATTGGTCACCCACAGCTGGAAGCTTCAGAAAGGCTGATAGCCAGATGAGCACAATAACCAGCTATAAGAGCTTAACTGAGGACCACCAGGGGAAAGGTTCAAAGCAACAGAGTTTATCTGAGTGGTGGGAGCCCTGCATCACTAGGCCTGGTTGGCCAAAGTCAGGGCATAGTATGGTGAGAAGCAGGAGGAGCCAGGTCTGTGCTATCAGGGCTGGGGTACAGAGTAAAAAGGCACTAGCCAGGGCTGAGAAGGTGCCAGGGAAGAGGCCATTTGATGGAGCCTGTGATACTAAGGTACTGGAAGCCAATGTAAAATAAAGTTTTGTTATCTGCAGTAAATTTCTATGCAGGACAAAAAGACAAAAAAAAATCCCTCAAAACACAGAAGCAGAAAAGACAAAAAGACTAAACTTACACACATATATCCCTAATGGGTATTGTGGCTTAAGCAGCAGATATCTTTAGAGTTATCAAGTTTTTTTCCATTCTAGCCCCTTGTTTATTGATCACACATAGATTTACTTTTCAGAGCTTGCATTACCCTTTAGAGACATAGCTAGCTTGGGATGGCCCCTCCTGATGCAGAAGGTGGAATGGGCTAGTTCCTCCTCCACCCTATTCCCAGAGTAGGAAAGTGGGGAGTCCAGGATCACCAGGGATGGGGAGTGGGGAGGCCAGGGTGACTGAGGCAAAGGGGAGTGGGAAGGCTGAGGTAACTTGGGAGGGGCAGGGGTGTGCAGGCCCCACCACAGAGGCAAGTGGGAGCCAGAGCTAACTGGAGAGGAAGATGGGCTGTTGGAGAGAACGAGCCAGCAGGGCTGCCAGGGGAGAGCAGGGAGGATGGGGCAGGTCAGACGGGGACTGCTGGAGATGGGGGGCTGCCTGCCAGGGCAGGGAGTTGGGCCACAAGGGAAGCCAGGGGGAACAGGCTAGCCTGAGAGGAGTAGTGGTCATCATAGACAAGGTGAGGCTCAGTGAGGTATGCTGGGTCAGTGAGACACGGCCTGGTAGTGCTCTGTGGTAGTGTCAGGCTCCGAGGTACAGAGCCGTGGGGGAAACCAAGGAGGGACAAGGAAGGCCAGAATTACTAGGTTCCAGGGGACGGAACTGGGGAGAGGGAAACAAAGAGGGAGGAATCTAGGCCTGGACACCGGGGGGAAAAGGTGGCCCCAAGGCGACCCTCTGAAACCTCTCAGTCGCTCTCTTGCGCCCGAGAGATTAGGTACTCAGCAGCGTTACCAGGCACCCTGGGCTAAGAAGGTACACGACTCATCATCGAGGTCAGGGTCCGGAGCCAAGGG
>QEPC01007984.1:267901-281449 GCA_003113815.1 Sphenodon punctatus
GGTAAAAGCTGCTGCCGCATCAGCCCTAGCTGGAATCAACATCCTGACCTAGAGGCCCTGGACAGTGAGTAACAGCCTGAAGAGAGTTGACAGGCTAGGGTTACGGACTTGGGGTGCCATAAGGCTGTTTCCTGGCAATAGTAACAGGGTACAGAAACTGGAATAGTCAAGGCTAGGGCTGAAAATATCCGTAAATATTTACTAATAGTAATTGTAAATAGTAAATAAAATATTTGTGAGTATTTGAATAGTAATATATATATATATATATATATATATATATTTGTGAGTATTTGCAAGTTTCCGAGGATTGGGCCTGATTATTTGGCTGGTCCTCCGTAACACAGCCAAATACCCAGTACTCGGTAGTCGGTAAAATACTTGGTATATACACAGCTAGCCCAGGCTGTGGTTCGGGGACTTTCCGAATTCTGCCAACTTCCTCAAGTCACTGCCTGGGTTAAATCCCACCACAATTGGGATCTAGCCCAGGGAAATTTCTGGTGCGTGCATTTCAATGTGTCAGTGGCCCCTGGTTTAATCCACACTAAAACATGTTAAACCAGGCCACCGTCACACTTGAAAACACCCAGGTTGTAGGTTTAGACAACCAACCAACAGGGTTGCTGTTGTGGAGAAGTTCCCTAAGTGCTATAGTTGCTGAGCCAACAATGCAGACAGTTCCTTATAGTCAGATTCACACACATATACAATTTTGAATTGCATATGTGTTGGAGTGGCTGTAGCCTGCCACATCTCAGAAAAGAAAGAAAACCACAAAGCAAAGTAAAAAGTACATTAAAAATGCAGAGTAAAATATCCTGCAGACAAGAATTGCTAGACTGGACACATGCCCTTAACTGTCTCCTTTTCTCTACACTGTATTTAATTACATATCCACATTTGAAGATCACATTTCAATATTAATCAACTTTTTACAAAAATAGGTTGGATACTTGTCAACCTGCCCAATTCATGGACCTATTTGCTGTCCCAATGAATGCTAATTATGTGTCAATATAGAAAATAACACTGACTGGCTACGGAAAAATTCATTACAAATAATTTATTTGTCAGGTATAGCCCTCTTTTATGTTTCCAAATTGTACTAAACCCAACAACGATATTTGCTATGTGTTTTCCCCTAAATTGTTACTATTTGGAATAGACTTCCCGGTAAGGAAATGTAATAGCAATATGTTGTTTGTTATAGGTATAGTTTTACTTGCACCATAAATTTAATGCCAGCCTAGAAGTCCAAATTCAGTCATAATACAAATGTCCATCTGCTCTGCTGTTATTCTGTAACTATATTTTCTTTTTAGAAAGTTCTGCCAATTTAGCAAGAATAGTGTTTTTAGTCATATGATACAGGCAAGAGACAAGTACACAATTCTAATTCACTAACAAAATATATTAATTTCATAGATGTTTTAAATGATGGTCTGCCCATTTTTATACAGATTTAGTAGTAGTAGTAGTAGTAGTAGTAGTGTAGCGTCACGATGTCAGGTGCCGTAAGTCGCTAGAAGGCCTAGGACCACGCGGCGCAGCGATCCCAGGTCCCCGGATGTAAACAGAGGGGCGGGGCCAGCCCATCTCAGCCCCGGTGTCAGAGAAATGCCAACCCCGCCCAGGTGCAGTACACGCCTGGTGGGACAACGCAGGCAGTGAACGTACTGTACAGGGGAAGGGCTCTGTCCCCCTCCCCCATGACACATGAGGGATGCCAGGGCCATAAAAAGCGGTGGTGTTGCTCTTCCATCCCGCCAGTGATCATTGCTGAGAGACTGGCCCCTTGCTTCTTGTTCTTGCTTGCCCTTGTGAGACTTGGTGGGAGAGTGTAGAGCTGTCGTGTGAACATTTCCGTCCCTACCTACCTTTAGCCCTATCCCTTCTGTGTTGTGTCCTGAGTGAGTGTAAGTGGTCGAGTGAGTGAATATTCCTCAGAACTTCTCACGGTAAGTATGAGTGAATTCCCTGCCTTATTCTTTGAGTGAAAGTCCTGTCCCTTGGTATACCTACTTCCCCTTGTCCCACACCTTACCGGACTTCCCCACTTCCCAGGTTGCATTTCCTGCCACCCTCCCCCCCCACCCTCCCCATTCCCCACAGTGCCTGGGCCCTGTTACGAGTGGTCGAGTGAGTGAATATTCCTCAGAACTTCTCACGGTAAGTATGAGTGAATTCCCTGCCTTATTCTTTGAGTGAAAGTCCTGTCCCTTGGTATACCTACTTCCCCTTGTCCCACACCTTACCGGACTTCCCCACTTCCCAGGTTGCATTTCCCGCCACCCTCCCCCCCCACCCTCCCCATTCCCCACGGTGCCTGGGCCCTGTTACGAGTCTGGGATACGCAAGATCCTCCCAAGGATCTACCCCTCCCTTGTTTCCCTTGTCTGGTATCCTTTCTGGAAATTGGGCTCTCTCCTTCCCGATGATCAGTCGGGTTGCCTCCTAAGTTGGGAGGAAAGCCCAAACAAGACCCTGAGGGACTTATTACCACCCCGGGTAACCTGTGTAGAGAGAAGCTTGGCCAGTACATCCCTGTCTCCTTCTATACCCTGCACTAGCTCTTCCTTACTTCCCTCCTACCGTGACAAGTAGTAGTAGTAGTAGTAGTAGTAGTAGTATTTACATAAAATACAGGTTTGGAATACAAGCCCCAGCAAAATATTATCAAAGTTTGTATTTCCTCTGTGATAAACTCAGACTTTTCCATTAAGTGTGTAGCAGGGGGGTTTCCCAGGACCACATGGGGGTGCTGGGGTGTCAGACGGGGAATTAGCAAACCCCCTGCCATGCCTATTCAGCCCTCAGTCAGCTGAATTTCCCTAAGTAGGGAGAGTGCACTCTGTGGGGTTCCCCTCTAGGGGTCCCACCCTTGGTCTCCTACCGCCCCTCACAGCCAAGGCGTACACCACCATATGTGTACCCAGTACATCTTGGGCTTGAACCTAAAAGCCCTTTCCGTTTTCCACCAAGGTCCTTCTACTCTCCTGGAGTCAGGAGCTCATAGCCCTAGCTCCTACTCCTACGGCCTCCTATCTCAACTGAGCCCTGGCCCTTTATAGGCCCCGAGCACGAGCTTGCTCAGTTCTCCCTGCGCCTACTTAGCATGTCTGTGGACTTTGCCTCAGACAGCCCTCCAAAGCTCTACTGAGCATGCCCCAACAGCTAATACCTAAATGTATCTAGCTGCTTGCTGCTCTGGAACAGGGCTCCAATAGGCTCACAGGGAGCTGCCCTGTTACAAGGTGTACTTACCTTGTGGAATTATTCTGACTTTTTAAAAATAAATTTACACTGACCTTCAGGAATTAAAAGTACAATAAAAATATTAAGACACTTGAAGTTGTTAGATTAGTTTATACTTAATTTGCAAAACTATGCATTACACTAATATATAAATATCTGATTGCAAATCTAGATAAATTAGCCTTGTCTGACACTCTGTGCTTTCTGTGTGCTTTCTGACCCTCTGCTTTCTGTGCTATAAAATATAAATATTTTAACTTTGATCAGTCAAGGTTCTCAAAACTTGTGGAAAATTTTCAGACAGGTGTATGTTATACTTACAAAGCTATTTATGTATGAACTTGATAGAGGAGAAAGCATTAAAATTTGTCTGTCTGAACTTTAGTTTTTATTAGGGTTGAAATGTGATTTCACCAAAATGGGAAATTTCATCAAAATCCTGGCTCCCAATACTATCTCGGTCAAAGTAATTTAGGGCTGAAATTGGGGGATGGGGGTGATTTTTGCAAGAATCTCACTAGAATTGAGAGTCTTTAGCAAGATTCTGGGAAGATCTTGCTAAGAGTGCGAGATCTCAACAAGAATCTCATTTAAAATGCAAAAAGCAAATGTGCATGTACAAAGTGGTCACCAGGGCCATTCTGCACATGCACAGCCCTTTGCCAAAATGGCACCAGCAATGTCACTGCCATTTTGGAAAAGGGCAGTCATTTTGCACATGTACAGCAACCGTTTAGCACATGCACAGCAACCGCTTAGCACATGCACAGTTATTTTTTGTTTTTCTTGAGTTTCTCAGCAAGAATGCAGCTGACACTGCTGGTCAAGAGGGAGGGTATAGAGGGAGACAGGGATGTACTGGCCAAGCTTCTCTCTACACGGGTTACCCGGGGTGGTAATAAGTCCCTCAGAGTTTCTCAGCAAGAATGCAGATGAGACACTGCTGGTCCTTGGCTCACTCCTGCTTGCTAGAACAAGCCGAGACCCATGATTCTCAATGAGAATACAGAGAAAATCAAGATCGAATTTCAGTCCTCTCGGTACCCGGCAATGTCTCAACTGACATTTCGTTTCTCGATTTACCGACTTTCTGCTTACTGGAATCCCATTTACCACTTTTCCATCAATTTCAAATCCCAAGAGATGGTATTGATACAATATTGTATTTCTTGCTCTCCATTTCCCCTTGTACTTCCTTGTCACTCATTTGCTGGTATGCAGACTGATCTAAGCAAAGGGAACAACAAAGAACAATTCTGGAACAACAGAGACATTGGAGTGGAGTTTAAGAGGCACTGGGGGGAGGTTAAGGGGCGGGCTATTTGCACAGTGATTGCCCCAAAAATGTGACACAACAAACCAAAGTAAAATAATACACTCAGCAATGTGGTAAGTGGCAAATGAATGGTATGCAGTAAATGGTAAGCAGAAAGTCAGTAAATCAGGATGGTATCTTGTGGTATACAAGAATTGAGAAATTGTATTGGTATCTGGAAACAGTTGGAAAACTGATCACGGTTCCCTATATGGTGAAATATCTCATGATCAGCAATTTAGTTGCTTGTTTCAACCCCAGTTTTTATCCCTAGGGAATTTAAATAGCAATCATTATCATAACAATCGTACTTTCCTAATCTGAAGAAAATTACAAGGAACATGTTCACAAAATAGAGTCAATCCACCAAAAAATGTATCAGAAATCAAAGGAAAGGGTGCAATCATATTATGATTTTAATATAATTTGCTATGCTGAATTTAACTTGAATCTTTCTAATTTATTTTAATTAACTAACTTGGAAAAAATGTTTATTGCAAATCACAAACACATTATATATACTATGGGATCAAAGGCAATTTCCATAAGAAAGAAAGAAAGAAAGAAAGAAAGAAAGAAAGAAAGAAAGAAAGAAAGAAATTTTCAGGACTGCAGGATTATGAGAAGAATATCCCTGAACTAAGGGGGTTCTCAATTTTGTGAAACAAAGATCCTTTAGACTCAAAATGTGGGGATACATCCAGAATCCATCAAAGTCAACAGAAGTCTTGGACATTGCATTAGGTAATTAACATATAGGCTATTGACTAGCAAAGGAATGTTCCGATATGGATTGTGGTTCTTTGGCTCATTTGGTTGAGTGGTGAGAAGAAGCTAAAAAAGACATTTACATTGTAACAATTGCTAATACCTGAAGTGTAATCTTCCAACCATTGAGATTGATAACAAAATTCCCACTTACTCTAATTGGTAGAGCATTGTGTTGTTGGTGTGGGAGGTCTCCATCTAGCCCTCCATATCATTTAAACTCCACCCTGAAAGTTTAAGGGTGACTTTGTGACTTTGCAGAGACACTCAATAGCCACTTCAGTGGGAGACAGTAATTCATACCATCTCTGTGTAGGTACGTGATTGGTACTAACATCCATCATAAGTGTCGGGATCCCAGCCATGGAACAAGGTTAGGCCAGGGGAAGAGTAAGAGGAGAGCCAGGGAATCATTTAAATCAGGCAACTTGTCCATGGTGGCAGATGCGATAGCCAGGCAGGGATAAGAATTGGAGACACAGTTCTAGCGGGGTTCTGAGGGGAACAGGAGCAACAAGAGTGTAGGAGGCAAAGCAAAGCGCTTGTAGAGTCAGGTCACGTCTAGTTGTTCAAGCTGGATTTAGCTTGATGCAGGAAGCTATAAAGGAGTCTCTGGCCAATCAGAGTCATCAGTGGCCAATCAGGAGCTTGGCAGAATGGAGCTAGGCCTGCAAGGAGGAGCATGGCTGGCCAGCCGCACATTTACCCGGGCCATTCAGGCAGCAGGAAGACTCTCTGGCCATTGGCACGTTTGTACAGTGCCCCGACATGGTCCAGGCTGTGTCATCTATGATTTCCCTCCCCAGACTACTGGCCACATGTCTGTTTTTACCCTCTACCACAACAGACTGGTGGCAGCGAAATCCCACTGCTGTCTCTGAACCTAGGGGACCAGAGTTTGAGACACACATTCCCCTTGGGCTTTGTTAATAAGTGCCACAGAGGAGGTGTGGACCAATATTAAAGATCAGAAACTGACTATTTGTCAATGTTTCATTTATTTATTTATTTATTTAAACAATTTTTATCCCGCCCCTCCTGAAAACAGCTCGGGGCAGCTAACAATTTTTAAACATAAAAATACAGTCATATACAAATTTAAAACACTCCTAATAATATTAAAACAGGGTTAGACACAAAGAACAATAAATAAGGGTAGGAGGAGATTAAAAAACCCATACACACCCACCCCCCTCCCCAAAGGCCCAGAGGTCACTAGAAGGCTGTCGAATATAGAAGGTTGTAGAATCCCATTTCCTATACTGGGGTGGGGTGCCGTGCCATTTCTTCAAATTTATTGATAGCATGTTGGCACAGAATGTATTTTTTCATATTCTAAGAGGGTAAGTTTGTCCTGTTAAGTCAGTTCACAATTGGCAGTTGCTTGGGCAGTGACTGATGATGGATTAATATAGTAATATGCTTCATTTGTGCATTTTCAGCTCAAAATCCAGTCCTGACAATTGTAAGGAAAAAAGCAGCATGATGCAACTGATTACACTTTTAACTGAACACCCACATGCAGAGCGCATCATAAGATGCCCAGCCGGGAGACTTCGCCACCGGGAGATTTGGCACCGCGGTAATGTGGGCAATCACCCTTAGTTGTTCTCCTCTAAATATTTTCCAATTTGACAATATACCTCTTGAAGTGCGGTGCCCAAAACTGAACACCATATTCTTCTCTTGGATATGATATACCTGTTAATGCAGCCCAGACTGGCATTTGCCTTTTCTGTGAAAGTGTCACATTATTGACATCATGTTCACTTTGGGTGTTTTGGGGGGGGTCTGTAGTCATTGTGTGGGACGTGTGTGTGGGCACTGTAAGAGGAGGGGCACTTCACACAAGCGGCCCCACGCATGGCTGCCCCATTCATGCACCGTCCACAATTTTGTCAATTTCGCTAGATATAAGAACATAGGAACTGTCATACAAGGTCAATTATCTCTGACAGTGGTTAGCATAAAATGTTTCCGAGAAAGTGTACAAACACAAAGCATATAGAGCTTCTCATTCCCTGTTACTCATTCTCAGCTTTTGTCAGTCACTGGTTTCATCCCCCAACCAAATAGAAAAGACTGGGTAATCTAAATGTCAGCAATGCAAAAGGATATCTTCTTCCTTCTCAGTTCTCTTGACATTCTGACTGAAAAGAAAACTTGAGCATAAACAACATAATTGGACCTGTAAAGGCCTAAATGGTCTGGGTTCCATATATCTGAAAGACTGTCTGTTCTACCATGTCCCACTGTAACCTCTATGGTCAGCTGGGAGCGCCCTCTTGCAGGTTCCATCTGTTACCTTTCTCCGTGGGATGGGCATGTGCAGGAGAGCGTTCTCGATTGCTGCCCCAGTTTTGCAGAAGTCCCTTCCCCGGGAGGTTCGCTTGAGCCCAAACCTAAGCATCTTTCAGAGGCGATGCAAAACTTTTCTATCTGAAAAAGCATTTGGTGGGCAGGGATATGGGTTGGTTGAGTTTTTGAGAAGGGGTGTGGGGGAGGGTAATTGTTTTGAGGTGGGCATTTTTATTGTATGGATTTTATTGTTTTATGTATTAAACTCAGCTGCCCTAAGTCTCTGTAAGAAGGGCAGCATATAAATAAATAAATACAACAGTGGTAATATTGTCAAAAATGTTAAGTTAATAACACATAATAAAAAACATTATTTCTAATAAGAAGATAGCTGCTTTGATCCAGTAAGCATTTATTCAAGGGTTAAATAGTGGTATGACTTTTTCAAGTGCCAGAGAATAAGGGTGCAAATGATACTTCAAGGAAAGTGAAATTCATATTCACAGTTATCTCTCTTCCCCAATTTGGTATAAACACAAGTGTCACCTTCCCTGGATCAAAGTGACACTTGTTTATACCATGCATTATTTCCATCCTAGGTTGCCAGTGGCTCTGTCTGGAAGACTATGTTCACAATGTGGGAAGACAAAAAGATGTCTTGTTAAATGTAATACGTTTGGGCTCAAAGCTGTTTTTAAAACAATTCTTAATTCAGTATCCAGCTCTTCAGTTAGCAGACAAAGGAGGAAAGAGGAATAAATAGTGATGTTACACACTAGGAATAATAAAGAAAGGCCATTTTTACATGGCGCCACCAGGTGGGGAGTGTATGGGTGCACCTGTACTTGCGCAGCGGGTGGGTGGGGCATGCACATGACTGCACATGTGTCCCCATTCACCCCTCACTCATCCCCGTGCATGGAGCAACCACTGTTTTCCCTGGTTGCTCCATGCGTGGGGATAATTGGCGGGTGAATGAGGATGCATGTTAGGTGAGAGCGCACACGCACCCCTACTCACCGTGTGCATGCCACATCCTTCACACGGATTGTGCCGTGTAGAAATGACCTTGGAGTGGGAGAGGGCCATGTAAAAGGGGCCTTAGAGAGAAGAAAGGAGAACCTGACTGCAGAATGAGTTTCCCTGAGTAAAAACTAGTAAAAATTCAATAAGGAAATCAGATTTTGACCCATGATTCTATGATTATAAAGGTAAGGCAAGCCTGGCTTAACCTTTTTGCAAAGGAGACCAAAAAAAATAAAAAATTGAGAAGAATTATCCTAATTATTACTGGTTGCAAAGATACTTTAACAGCCCAGACCTAGACCTACATTGATTCAGGAATTAGCAAATACAATAAATTCAAAGGAATCATTAATTCAGCATAGTACAATTTGCAGGATTCACAATGGATTTCATAAGTGCCACAACAGAAGTTAGTTTGGAAAAATTCAAAGAAGAGATAAGCCAAATTATAAGAAAAAGGAGGATTTAGTTAAGGAGCTTAGCAGGCATAATAGGGAAATGGTTAGTCTTAAAACCTCCTTTTCTTTTAAGCCCATCCTGTTGCAGACATTTACAATTTACAGATAACAGTCAGAAAAGGAATATAAAGGTCAAGGAGAAGGAAGATACTGGATGTAAATTTAGAATAATGACATTGATGATAGAACCAAAATCTCTTTCGCACAAGTAAATTCAAATTTTAAAATAACAGATGATGCTGAGAAATTTTGTCTTCCTGAATGAAAGAAAAGATATACCTCAGACATGATGGGAAATGATCATTTCAGCACTGTTGTTCAAAAGGCATTAGCTAGATCTATGCTTAATTATCTGGGCCCCACATATCCGAAGGATCTCCTGTCCTTCCATGTCCCATTGTAGTCCCTGCGATCGGCCGGGAGTGCCTCCCTGGTACCATCTGTTAGCCTTCTTCATACAACGAGGGCTCGCAGGGGGGCATTCTTGGTTGCTGCTCCAGTGCTTTGGAACTCCCTTCCCCTGGAAGTTCATTTGAGCCTAATCCTGAGTGTCTTCCAGAGGTGGTGTAAGACTTTTTTATTTGAAAAGATATTTGGTGGGTGGGGATAGGGAATTAGGGTGGGTTTGGTGGGTGGGTTTGGGATTTTGGGGGGGGTTAACAAATACAACCATAAAGCAGCTATGAATAAACATAAATCAAAAACATAAATTAAAATGTATAACTTCTGGAATAAACTCTGGCTTAGAAACTCTATTGCCTATATAGTTTAGGAGGAGGTTATAGTTTAGAAATAAGTTTACCAGGAAAGAGTCTTTATCTAATCCTTGTTAGGTTCATTAGATCTCAGTTCTTGCCTTACATAGTATTAGAGCAAACATTGCGATACAGAGATAGTTATCCTTATTATCTGGTTTTAAGCAGTTTAACATTGTCTGTGTCTCCGTCAAATAATTAGCATCCTTAAAAATGGGGGACACGCTTCTCTCAATTGTTCATACAGTGGGCAGTACAATAGCATATGTTCAATTGTTTCCACCTGGCCACCTTTACAGGGGCATAAACGAACTTCTTGGGGAATAGCAGCATATCGTCCCAGTGTTACAGCTGACTTTATCTGCTGAAACCGCAGCAAAGTATAAATTCTTCGTAAAACAGGATTACTAAGAATATCTAGATAACATTCAAAACCAAACGATTGCTTGACCTGCTTTAGCCAAGGGGCCGCCTTCGGGTGAATTCAGACATTATGCGGTCCCAATTCACCACAGTGCATTCCCGGCGGGGGTGAACCGAACAACCACTAGGGATGGGCGAACGCAGTTCGGAGTTCGGCCCAAACTCGGTCTGTTCGGATGACAGAACTCGAACCCAAACTCGAACATACCGAACAAACCGAACACCGAACAGCGAAATGACCGAACAGTTTGGTCAGTTCGGATCGCATTCGGATGAGTTCGGATGGCAAAAAAAGGTTCACTGGAAGGTCAAGCATGACAGGGAGGTGTCAGTCACTGAGGAGCAGACTTCCAGGCACCAGGGGTGGAGAGGCTTGCAAGAAACGAAACTAATTCATTTTACATATTTTTATGACCCACCCTGAACCTCAGGAAACGGCTGCATATAAATAAATAAATAAATAAAATAAAATTAATAATTGAAGAGCCAATGGCTGTACCACTGAAGTCAGTAGGAGTTTGAAGACTGTCTTTGGTCGGAGTATTCTCTGGTCTTTACTGAGGTCAGTGGATGACGTGTGTCAGGGGAATGAGAGTCAGAGCACAGAGAGGCTGAAGGGAAGGGCTAGAGCTGGGAGAAGACAAACCTGGGACCTAGAGAGGGGTAACAACATGGTAGAGGGAGACCTCACAGCTATTCTCCGATCTGAGGAAATGTGAAGCTTATCAGAGAGAACTAGTCTTGCTGACCTCAGAGATCATACAACTCCTCATTGATGTCGAGGAAGGACGAGGGAACAAGGACTCAAGGAACATAAGACAAAGAGGGAACAAGGGGGTTGAAAGCAAGGGGGGGACAAGGAGCCTGAAAGCTAGGGGTACAAGGGCCTGAAAACAAGGGGAAAGCAAGGAGCCTGGAAACTAGAGGACGACAAGGATAGGAAACACAACTGGGTCAAGACAAGCAACACACACAAGCCACCACCATAGGCTAGAGGGACTAGGGAAGAATGGGAGCAAGAGAAGGGGAGAACACAATGGATTGGGAACACAAGCTAGAACACAGGTGGCAACAATCAGGACAGACACAGAGTGGGGAGAAGAACAGTTGCTCCATCCAACTTCCTGTGGCCACCAGCAATTTGTAGTGGATAAGGTGCTGGACTTGGTCCTGGGAAGTCATAGTTCAAATTCTAGCCTAGCCATCAACTCACTGCGGGGCTGCATACGTCTAGTAGTGCTATAGAAATGATTAGTAGTAGACTGGTAGCCAATCAGGAATTTGGGAGGCAGAACTGGAGCAAAGGAACACACCTAGGAACAGATATGGCACAGCAAGGATTGGGAAGACTCTGGAGGAGACATGGGGAGGAGGGAATTGGGTTGAAATCAGGCCTGAGTGGTGGCACCAGTGTAACCCCCCCATAGAAATGCTTCACTTGGTTCAGGCTGATGGGCGTGGTTAAGGAAAAGTAGACCAGGCTTGGACGGGGAGAAGAAGGGAGACATTTTAGAAGAAGGGAGACCATGTACAGGAAGGCAGTAGAAGAAGAGCTGTCCCTATTTTATGATGATAAAGGAATACATATAGGGCCTTAACCCCTTGATTAAGTGAGTAGTTACACTTTGTAATTATGGGTTTCGGTATGGGATTTATTTTGTTGCTGCTTATTATGTATGTGTTATTTACTCACAGGGCTGTTGTAAACCCTGACTGTGTTTGTGGGCCTTCTTGGAAGCATCTGCAGTTCAAGGATCAGAGAAGGTCGCTTCTGCAAGCAAGAAGGACACTCTGAAAGCTACTTACAAACTATGGACAGATAGCAAAAGAAAATTGAACCTGTAAAGGCAGGGACACATGTGTATGTTCCTAGGTCAATGTTAAATTATCACTGCATTCCTGTCTAAATACAGTTGTTGAGTTTATGAGCTTGCAATTATTCATTCGTTTGCTCTTAAGAACCCACAGGAGCTTACACCAGATGTTGGGGCAGCATTCCAAACCCCTAGGGCCAGAGGTTCAGGACTTAGAGTTTGCCAGTGTGCCCTATGGCCCTCAAGTACAGGGCACAATGGGTACAGCACAGGCCACCCAACATTGTAGCCCATCTTCACAGAGATCCTACCTGTGAACTGATATCCCACACAACGAAGGCAGAATAGCACTGTTTATACCAAAATACATTTAGCAGAACAACAGGTTGAACACAACATGCCCCAGGCCCAACAGCCTACAAATCCCCTGCAACTAACAGAACATGAACCCTTATTCACCAGCCCAACACCCACCCCATCAAGTACTGCACCAACATAGTCAGCAACCCCCACCAGCACCTGCAGGTAATGGCCAGTGCTGTCCATGGCACAGCATCCCCCTGTCTGTATACACACAGATGGGTCTTCTTCATCAGAGGGGCAGAGGTGTGCCTCCATGTCCCGCAACTGTCATTGCATGTGGTCCTGTTACCCCTGAAGCCGTCCAACATGCTCCAGCACCTCACCCCATCTTGTCTGCACGGGGCATGTTCCCCCTACATTTCATCATTCACAGACTATTTCCTCAAGCACCCTGTTTCACAAAGCAGATTACACACCAATCACACACCTTTTCCCATGTTTGTTGGCTTGCATGGTTTGTGTGTGCATCACCTGATCACTGTACGCACCCATGTGCAGAGCTTCGCAGCCTTTGGGATTGTGGCCAAGATAAACAATAATAATATTGTTCAACATGTCTTTGTAAGCTAGGTTATAGCAAAATTTATCCTTGTGTACTCAGTCTAGTACACATCCTTGAGCTCACACCTTGCTTGCAAGAACTCTATTTAAAGTTTGGTTTAATACTTGACATATTGCAAGAACTGTGCTTAAATACATAGAGGTGTGTTAAATTTTGAGGGGATAATTCTTATGGAATATATATATATTCCATAAGAATATATATATTTATTATGACATCAGCTTTCGCCATAACCAAATGGAGCAAAGTATACAGATATAAAAGTATACAAATATACAAAATAATAATGTAGGTTTCAAATACAACCATAAAGCAGCTATGAATAAACATAAATAAAAAACATAAATTAAAATGTATAACTTCTGCAATAAACTCTGGCTTAGAAACTCTATTGACTATATAGTTTAGGAGGAGGTTATAGTTTAGAAATAAGTTTACCAGGAAAGAGTCTTTATCTAATCCTTGTTAGGTTCATTAGATCTCAGTTCTTGCCTTACATAGTATTAGA
>QEPC01007984.1:281549-301444 GCA_003113815.1 Sphenodon punctatus
TTCCGGTATGCGTGATTTTGAGTTCTTGGTATTTGGTCCCTTAACTCCTTTGCTCCTTGTCCCCGAACCCCCTTCCTTCCCTCCCCTTTCAATACTCCCTCCCCTGTGTGCAAGTCCTACTCCTCCCCTACACTCCCCTAACCCTTGTAGTTCCCTCCCATCTTCCCCTTCCCCGCGGGCCATTTTTCCCTTGCTCCCTCACCACAGTTCTTCACAGTGCCCAGGTCCCTGTGTATCTCCCCAAGCAACTGAGAAAATCCTTTATGTTTTTCCTTCTTGTGGCAATTGGCTTCCTCTTTACCATCCCGATGATGAAACGGGTTGCCCTCTGCATTTGAGGGAAAGTCCACCTAACACCCTGAGGGATATCTATACTCAGATAGATTACTTATGACAAGAGGAGGCCGCCCGTTTTTCCCACCCACTTCCTCTCTCTCTTCTGCTCCCCCGTGACTCTTCCCTTCCTTCTCCCAATCCCTGTGACAATACTATTCTACTATGGCCCCAGTTTTTTGGTATCTGCTTTGTAATATTGATGGATGTAAATAATCTAGCCAATACTGGCTCCCACCAATGCAGGATAGCCAAAAAGACTTCTGCAATAACAAAATTGAACCTTGGGGCTTTTGGGGGTTTCAACTTTCTGCATATTCATGGGTGTTTTAACCCATGCTTTTTTTTGCTTTATTTAACTGAAGTTTCATCTCCTTATAGTCCCTGTCATACCAACCAGTGTTGTTACACTTATATGTATTTTAATTTCTGACAGAAGTTTAAATCCTATATTCTCTATCACTTGGAGAAGAGGTCGCTGCAAGTCATTTTGGCCCTCTTTGGGGGCTTCCAAGAAAATCTCTCTCATTGTTAACACCTCTTGGCTCCATAGATAATTGGTAAGTTTTACTGCAAGGCTATTGGACCATTTAATCTGCACCCTATGTTCCAGGTTAATTCCAATATAGTTAGTTGTGGGGTATCTTATATGTGTGCTTGAAAGCCTGATATTAACAGCCAAAGAATCCCAGAGAATACAAGGAATCAGAATATAATTCATGGTGCTCCGGCCGTTTTCATTTATAAAGGTAAACTCCCCTTCAAGGTCCCCACTACTTCTCCCATTTAAAGTTACCAGGCCAGCATCCACCAGAAACTGGCACATATGTCCCGTGTTCTCAAATGCAACTGCATCTCTCGATTTTCTAAGTCCAACAAGCTAAATAACTCCAGATTTTGCTTGGGGGATAAAAACAACCTGGAACTTAAATGCAAAAACTGTATTAATGCAATGCTGCTATTTTACTTTATAATATCAAATAATCAGGAAATGTAAAATCAAGGTTCCAAAAGCAGCATGATTTGTACACACATAGGGCATTTTCAGACAACACACTCTCTATCCACTACCCACCCACCACCCACCCGGTATACAATATGTTGCAAGGCTGCATTGTTGCCCTGTGGGTGCCCTGTAACATGTATAGCGTGTGGGAGGTGGGTGGGTAGTGAGTTGATAGTGTCTTGACTGAAAATGTCCATAGTATATTCTGTTCATGGCAGTTTTTACACAAGACAGTTCCATTCATGCCCACACGGATCCACTGCACGGACATGAGTGGGTGCCACCCATGTGCATGTCGCAACCGGTGAGTGGGTGTGCATGTGTGCGTGCTCCTGCTACCCACGTATCCCCACTCATGGAGCAACCGGTGAAAATGGAGGCTGCTCCATGAGTGGGGATGCGTGGAGATGCATGGGGGGGTGCACCCGTGTGCAATGCACCCACGTGCCGCCCACGCTGTGGCACGCATACCCTCCCCCCATGCTCCCACGGCTCATATAAAAACGGTCCATGTTGGCCCTGTGTAATGTATGTATAACTAACTAACTAAAGTGATTAAGCTGTATGATTTATGCTGTAATACACACAGTCTAAACAGCATAACTGAGCTAATGATGCTAGAACCTGAGTTTTTGCATTTTCTGACTTCACATGATTTTAAATGAACAAAACAGTTCAGCCACAGTTTAATGTTAACACTGTCAGCATAACTGTCCCTATTATAGCCAAGTATGACAGAGGTCTAATAACAGATGATGGTTGATATTCAAATACATACAGTGCTTAATGATTTTTTTAAAAATGAATTGCTGAGGCTCAAGCCTGCCCCAGAAGCCATGCCTCCCAACCCAGGGCTTGGAAATGAACCCTATTCTACAGCTAGAAATCCAGCCATATGGCTAACCTGCCTCTCTACAGCTGAAGGTTAAACAGGAGTGCTTGTGATTTAATTTATCTGATGGTCAGCACAGGAAAATCATTAATGAAAGCCAAATAAACCATCCACTTGGGTTTGTTTTCTTCTGGCTTAATTTCCAACCTAGAAATGACCATTATTGGCCTTTTCCAAGTCTTTCACATTTCATAGTGCACACTCTTACAGGGAACATTTCCTGGGGCTCACCCCCCACCCCCCCGAATGTAATTGCCAGGCTGAAGCCTTGCAACTACCCCCCCACCCCTGCCAAAAATTAAGCCTGAGTATGTAGCATCCAATGGGTGGTTTCATTGCGTCGGTTTTACTCCTATTGCCCTTAGTGGGAATAGACAGATTCTAGAATTCCTCACTTTTGTTTTTTAAAGTACCATTATTACCCAGCATCTTTACCTCCCCCTGCTCCCAAATCTCACTCCATCTTCTACCTTTGCTTCTTCCTTGCTTTCCTTTCTGGCAGCAACCCCAGTCATAGAGTGCACTCAGGTCTGAACCAGCATATAGGGCAAAAGCACCTGCCATTGTCATTAAAGTCATAGCAGGCCAGGCACCAAGCCCTCTGCTTTCCAGGGACCCGTTTAGTCAGAATATGCCCACTGACTGCCTTGGGATCAATCATTGCCCCAGCCTGAGCCATACATTCCAGTGCTATATAAAATCATACATTTTTAGGGTTGGAAGGGACCTCAAGGCCCATGACTGTAAGATATAGCTTTCTTAAGACTCGATTCGAGATATTGGTTTTGACCAATAAAGCCTTATATGGCCTTGGTCTGACTTACCTGCGGGACCACCTCGCTCTCTGTGCTCTGGAGCGGCCTCTGCAGTCCGCTGGGAGCCCAGACCCCAGACCTTGCCTCATGTCCATGAGTGCAAGACCTGGCTGTTCTGCCAGACCTTTGGTGAGGGAGGTGGATGAAGGGCGGGTGAGGGTGGGAGGGGAGGATGGGGTTATTATTATCTTATTCTTATTTTTATGCCTCCNGATTTTCTAAGTCCAACAAGCTAAATAACTCCAGATTTTGCTTGGGGGATAAAAACAACCTGGAACTTAAATGCAAAAACTGTATTAATGCAATGCTGCTATTTTACTTTATAATATCAAATAATCAGGAAATGTAAAATCAAGGTTCCAAAAGCAGCATGATTTGTACACACATAGGGCATTTTCAGACAACACACTCTCTATCCACTACCCACCCACCACCCACCCGGTATACAATATGTTGCAAGGCTGCATTGTTGCCCTGTGGGTGCCCTGTAACATGTATAGCGTGTGGGAGGTGGGTGGGTAGTGAGTTGATAGTGTCTTGACTGAAAATGTCCATAGTATATTCTGTTCATGGCAGTTTTTACACAAGACAGTTCCATTCATGCCCACACGGATCCACTGCACGGACATGAGTGGGTGCCACCCATGTGCATGTCGCAACCGGTGAGTGGGTGTGCATGTGTGCGTGCTCCTGCTACCCACGTATCCCCACTCATGGAGCAACCGGTGAAAATGGAGGCTGCTCCATGAGTGGGGATGCGTGGAGATGCATGGGGGGGTGCACCCGTGTGCAATGCACCCACGTGCCGCCCACGCTGTGGCACGCATACCCTCCCCCCATGCTCCCACGGCTCATATAAAAACGGTCCATGTTGGCCCTGTGTAATGTATGTATAACTAACTAACTAAAGTGATTAAGCTGTATGATTTATGCTGTAATACACACAGTCTAAACAGCATAACTGAGCTAATGATGCTAGAACCTGAGTTTTTGCATTTTCTGACTTCACATGATTTTAAATGAACAAAACAGTTCAGCCACAGTTTAATGTAACACTGTCAGCATAACTGTCCCTATTATAGCCAAGTATGACAGAGGTCTAATAACAGATGATGGTTGATATTCAAATACATACAGTGCTTAATGATTTTTTTAAAAATGAATTGCTGAGGCTCAAGCCTGCCCCAGAAGCCATGCCTCCCAACCCAGGGCTTGGAAATGAACCCTATTCTACAGCTAGAAATCCAGCCATATGGCTAACCTGCCTCTCTACAGCTGAAGGTTAAACAGGAGTGCTTGTGATTTAATTTATCTGATGGTCAGCACAGGAAAATCATTAATGAAAGCCAAATAAACCATCCACTTGGGTTTGTTTTCTTCTGGCTTTATTTCCAACCTAGAAATGACCATTATTGGCCTTTTCCAAGTCTTTCACATTTCATAGTGCACACTCTTACAGGGAACATTTCCTGGGGCTCACCCCCCACCCCCCCGAATGTAATTGCCAGGCTGAAGCCTTGCAACTGCCCCCCCACCCCTGCCAAAAATTAAGCCTGAGTATGTAGCATCCAATGGGTGGTTTCATTGCGTCGGTTTTACTCCTATTGCCCTTAGTGGGAATAGACAGATTCTAGAATTCCTCACTTTTGTTTTTTAAAGTACCATTATTACCCAGCATCTTTACCTCCCCCTGCTCCCAAATCTCACTCCATCTTCTACCTTTGCTTCTTCCTTGCTTTCCTTTCTGGCAGCAACCCCAGTCATAGAGTGCACTCAGGTCTGAACCAGCATATAGGGCAAAAGCACCTGCCATTGTCATTAAAGTCATAGCAGGCCAGGCACCAAGCCCTCTGCTTTCCAGGGACCCGTTTAGTCAGAATATGCCCACTGACTGCCTTGGGATCAATCATTGCCCCAGCCTGAGCCATACATTCCAGTGCTATATAAAATCATACATTTTTAGGGTTGGAAGGGACCTCAAGGCCCATGACTGTAAGATATAGCTTTCTTAAGACTCGATTCGAGATATTGGTTTTGACCAATAAAGCCTTATATGGCCTTGGTCTGACTTACCTGCGGGACCACCTCGCTCTCTGTGCTCTGGAGCGGCCTCTGCAGTCCGCTGGGAGCCCAGACCCCAGACCTTGCCTCATGTCCATGAGTGCAAGACCTGGCTGTTCTGCCAGACCTTTGGTGAGGGAGGTGGATGAAGGGCGGGTGAGGGTGGGAGGGGAGGATGGGGTTATTATTATCTTATTCTTATTTTTATGCCTCCCTTTTATGTATTTTATGTATATTTTTAATTATTTTAACTTTTGTAAGCCACCTCAAGCTGCCTAGGCAGGAGAGGCAGGGAATAAATAAATAAAATAAAATAAAATTAAAATTAAAAAACAAACACTACTAGGCCAAACCAACCCATGGGCCCCACTTACCTGAAGGACTGCCTCATCCCTCATGTCCTGGATTGGCCCCTGCGGTTGGCCGGGGGTGCCCTCTTGGAGGTCCCCTGAACAGCTATGGAACTCCCTCCCAGAAGAGATTTGCCTCTCTCCAGATCTCCCCTCCTTCCATAGACAATGTAAAAGCTGGCGGTTTCACCAGGCATTTGATGAGGAGGTGGGTAGTGTGTGGGTGAATGGCTTTCTTCTGAGGTTAAGGAGTATTTATTTTCTCGGGCCTCTGTTGTTTTATGGTTTTAACTGATATTTTATATTATATTGTATGTTATATTTTTTGTACTATGTTTTTTATTGTGTTGTTCACCGCCCTGAGCTGCTATTGATCAGGAGGGGGTGGTATATAGATGCTGAATAAATAAATAAATAAATAAACCCAGGCCTTGGCCTAGGCCACTCCAGCAGGGTTAATGTAGCCAAGACTCTAGGTTTTGCCTAGAGGCTCTGAGCTTGTAAAATACTATGTTTAATACATGACATATTACAAACCCAGAGTCTTAGCAACCCCAGGCAAGCAGATTTAATCTGCCGCCGCTGCACCCGCCTGAGCCTGATGCACGGACGCAGGGAGCCAGTCCGGCGCAGAGCCCAGGATGGCGACAGATGGGGTAAGTGCCCCGAAATGGCTGGGCTTGGGGATGGACGGAGGGGAGTGCCCCTCCACCCATCCCCAAACCCAGGCCCGGGTAGCGCCCCCAGACCGAGCCAGGGAGCGTCCCCTGAGCTGGGGAGCGCCCCTAGACCTGCCGGCAGCTTTGCCACCAGCAGGAGAATAGAGCCACATATTTCTCCCCCACCCTGGGCCCCACAAATCCTTAGGCCAGCTCTGCAGGGAATGCTCTCTTAGCTTTGGGTAGGCTGAACACATAGAGAATTATCTGTCTGTACCACAACACTGTGCTCCATGTAATCTGTTAACAGGCTGCTGGCCTGACTGGCTCCGAAAGAATGGGAATGGGCCACCTCTTCACCTCTTCTAGCCCACTTCTCAAAAACCTCCAAGTAGCTCCTCACTCTGGTTTACTCCAGTTTGCTCCTCTGATTGTTTCCTCACTCTCTACTGAGTGCTACAATGCTTTTATAGCCAGTTGCAGCTCATTAGCTGGTCACATGCTGGCTTCTTGGGCCAAGACTTAAAGGGACAGTGTCCTGGATTCCCTCTAGCAGGGAGTTAACCCCTTCATGATGCCTGCTCCCTGATACAACAACCTTTCTGCTTTCCACTATTTCCAGGAATCACTAAACAGTGTTTAGTAAACACCTTTTAGTAAACATCTTTTTTAAATCTTGGAAACAGAAGCCTCAAAGACCCATAAGAATGAAAAGCAATGATAATCGCTCAAGACTATTCTGTTTTGAGGCTCTCCTGTGTCAAGACAGAGTATTGTGAGAACAAGATTGACGCAATTTTACATAGCCACTTATTCAGAGTTGCCAAGACACATTCAAGTGCCACAGTGTCATATGGAGTCATTAATCACAGAATCATAGAATTTTAGGATTGGAAGGAACCTTGCAAAGGCATCTCGTCCATGCCCTTAAGCAAGACAAATTATACCAAAACCATCACTGACAGATATTTATCTAACCTATTTTAAAAAGCCACCTATGATGGGGACTCCACAACTCCCTTGGGTACTTTGACTAGACTTTTGATTAGAAAATTCTTCTTGGCATAAATCAAGACATACGTTGACGTACTCCATTTGTAGCAGACCCAAATTACTTATGCCCTGGGATATATTATTATGCAGAACAGCTTACTATTAAAAACAACTTAAAAACTGAAAATGAAAAATTTCAAAGTATGTTAATTTCATTCCAAATAAGATCTTATAGACTTTCAACCTAACCAGATTCCATTGAAGTTGATGGCAAACCTCTTCCTCCCCTCTGTTAGGAGTTTTCAGTTTTCAAACGGATATAAGAAAGTAGCTATGTATACGTTTAAAATAATCTATTGTTCCCCCAGTTAACTATGCTGAAAGATAGAAATCACAGCACCAAAACAAAATGCATTTTTTTAGTTTAAATAAAAATAGGTACAGACATTTAGTTAAATCTTGCATACTAAAAACAAAACTGGTTGTTCTCAGATGTTACCTTTTAAGTTTCAGTTTGAAGCAAGTCAATGAATGGGACACTTTAAAAATTGATCTGATGTTGAAAGACACCAGGAATTAAATAAAATTGAAATGGTTCCTTTACAATAGGAGTTCCTCAGAAATGCATAAAGTAATGCAAATTCCTAAATGCATGAAAATGGATAAAACACTAAGGAAATCATAGGGTTCACATTTACTAAATATTTTGGGGATATACAGAACTTCCTTCCCTTAGTCATCAATATTTCTACAGCTCCAGCTGTAGAATTATTCTGGGTTATGAATACTGGCATTAAATTTCTAATTGTAACATTTTCAACATCAAATCTATATGCCACCATTCTTATTTTTTAAAATTGTGGTGGAGAACTGAAATTTCTTTCAAAAAGTTGCTATGTTTTCATGACAAAAATTCAGCTAAGTAAAACCTAAATTTGTTTGATGAAGAAAAATATGCTTCAACAAAAAATGGTACCATCTTTAATTGAAACACTCCCATATTTTTTAAGATGATACATTCCAGATTTTGATCAAAATTTCATGTTTAGTTATTATTTGCTATTAGTTGAACTAAAATCTTTAATCTGAACACTTGAGGAATGAAATCTGGATTGAACTCCAAATTTTCTTACTTAGGTCCATGTCTAGTATGGAAACTAGGGCTGAAATAAATGCATCATTTCATCTTCCTAAATATAATTTTCATATTTGTTCCCACAAACATATATCCAATTTAATCTTTGTTATTGTTGTGAGATTTGCATCTTCATTTTTCTTGCTTTGGTATTTGGGGTTTGTCAGTAATTGGTACTTTGATGGTACTATTCAGCAGGTTTTGTTAATTGCTGGATGTGAATATGAATAAGATTGTTCTACAATGAAACACTTATTCATTCAAAAAATTAAGAAACCCGCTAAATAGTACCGCTAAAGCGTATGAAGTATCGAATACCAATGTAATCAAAATGCTGAACATGAAAACACCGAAACCAAGATTCAAAACCACATACTAAACTAAAAGTAAATGCCACTTCATATTTGATCTGCTGAAATGGATTTGAATATACTGAATTTGGTATTCATTTTGGATATTAATTTCGCTGCTTAAGGAATCCAAAAATAATTCAATACCATAATACCATAAACAACATTTATGGCAAAAGAAATGTTTCATCACTAAATCTACCATGAAAGGAAGACAAAGCAGTCATGTAAACATGAGTCCAGTGAATCTTTCATTGGGCATTTTTACACACACCTTAAAGTTCCAGATGTTTCAATCTTCTGGGTTTACAAGTCCACAAGTAAGTTCCGGATGCATTTTTCACACACACACTGTCCTAAGGCAGTTCTTGGATGCATTCTTCACACAAACACTGCCCTGAGGCAGCCTAAAATAGCCGCAGCTGTAGACGTGAGGGGCTGCCATGGAAACCAAGTGACCACAGCTGCCTGAAGCAAAGCAGTTGACCAGGAGAACTTTTTACACACAAAAGTTCTGGGAGAAGTTATTGGCAGAAGTTCAAAGATCCAGATGTTCAAGATCTGGGTGAGTGATTTAGACAGACAGAAAGTTCAGGATGTAACAACAAACATGCAGGAGAAACGTGTGTTTAAAAACACCCAGTGTGTTACACAGTTGATTTATCCCACGGTATTTCTTTCATTGATTTAAACATTAGGTGTTTTTAAATGAGCATGGCGATGGGAGGATTTGTTGCCACTGAGTGGCACTGCCGCAGAACACCCACTCAAGTGGAGTGCATGTGAAGTGATCAAATAGACGTGCTCCTAGGGTGGCCACTGCAGCCACAGAGGCAGCCCATGCACTCCCTCTGCCATGAACCATGGGGGGTAGGGAAGTGCAGTGGCAAGTCACATGTCCCTGGGGAATCCAGGCTTCCCAGTGTTCCCAGCCAGTTCCTGTGACTTGCAAAGGCCGCTTCCATGGGTGGGCCACAGTGCCTCTGAGCAGTGGCCATGTTTGCATGTTTGCTGTTCCGGGCAGAGGCTCCATGGTTGTCCATTGCCATGGAGCTATTTGATTTCCCCCCTCATGGAGCACTCCAGATTTTCCAGCAGTGCTCTGCACATGGCCATCAGCGTGTGCTCTGTGGCTCATGGGAGCATGCATCCAACCACTCCACCTTACTACTACTACTACTACTACTACTACTACTACTTATCATTTCTATAGCACTACTAGTCATACACAGCGCTGACCTTCAGACGGGTGGTGGGCTCTGTGGCTTCTGGGTGACAATGGGTGAAAACAGACATGACGATAACCACCCTTTAATCACCCTTGGTGGTTATTTATGCATGGGTGATTTCAGATGAAACGGGATGGCATGCACCCCATCCCAGAATCACGCAAATGATTCCCCACCAGGATCACTCCGGCACGTCCAACAGACGTGCCGGCTGATCCCAGTGGGGAATCGGGGAGGGGCCACACGGCGCAATGTGCGGCCACTCAGCCCCGCCCCTCCATGCTCCCCTGACACCTGCCCTCTGGGGAGATGGGCGGGCGCTGCGGCCAATGCGGCCACAGCACCCGCCCAATTTGACCACGGCCCGGAATCCTGCTGGGGATTCCGGGCCATGGTTCCTGGCCAGACGTTACTTTCTGTTGGTTCCCACTGGGGATCTCTTTGACCACGCTTGTGGCACTTGTCTGGCAGGGAGCCCCGGAAGCATGGTTGAAATTGACCCGAGGTGGGAATTGACCATGGTGAACATCTGGCGGCCGCCTAACAGACGTTCAGGGTACTTTGGCCCCATGTGGGTATTGACCGTGGTTCACTGTGATCTCATCACGTCTGAAAATACCCCAAGTTGCAGGGCTGTATTGGTGTCCTATGCAGCCCTGAAACATGCATAAATGACCACCAAGGATGGTTAAAGGGTGGTTAACGTCATGTCTGTTTTCACCCAATGTTGGGTAGCATCATTGCTACTTAGAGGTGAACATCAGAACAGACAAGAGTACATTCATGAGGTTCAGAAGCTGCAGGTGCACTTGCTTCACTTAGCTACGGGGAATTAGATTCTGAGTGAGGGGGAAGAGGCACAGTTTAACTCATGTCAAGCTACGGAAGGCCTGATGGAAGAGGTGGGTTTTCAGGAGGGATTTGAAAGTTGGAAGGGAGGGAGCAGAGCAAGCATATCCAGGGAGGAATTTCCAGGGCATGAGGGACAGCAAGGGAGAAGGGGCAAAGACGTTTAGAGGTGCAAGGGGGTTGTGAGCAAGTGAGAGTGGGGGCAGAGGAGGAACAAAGCTCCCGGGCAAGAGTGTGAAGGTATATAAGAGCAGAGAGATGTGGGGGAGCAAGACCATGAAGAGCCTTGGGTAGACTCGTATTGGCAAGAGTTCATTGGACTACTCACATGCATAACTCCCTTTATTATATTATATTATATTATATTATATTATATTATATTATATATTAATTTAGCACCAGCAATGTACCTGGCACTTTACAATCAACAATTATAGACAGGTCCCCTCCCCAGTGAGCTTACAATCAAAGAGAGATAAGGGAGAGGACAGAAAAGGCAAGTGAAACAGAGGGTGAGACAGGAATACATCCAAAAAGTTGCGAAGTTTCAGGTACCACGTGCTTAGCTTAGGTTGAAAAATGCTTTTTTCAACCTCTCTCTGGCCCCTGAATGTGGCTGGAGTCCAGGTAGATTTCCAGGGGTAGGTAAAGAAATTGGGCATAATTTTTGACCACACTCTGTCCATGATAGCCTAGGTGTTGGATGTGGTTTGAAAATGCTTTTTTCAACTACCAATTTGTGTAAGTTACATCCTAATTTATTATCAGACTGACCTTGCCAGAGTAAACCATGTCCTGGTGACCATGAGACTTGACTTTTGTAACTCCCTTTTCTACGGGCTGCTGGCAGTGCTTATCCATAGCTTGCAACGTGTTCAGAATGCAGCAGCGCGACTGCATACTGGTTTAGGCAGCTGTAATTATATTATGCCTGCCATGCGTAATTGCATTGACTGCCTGTAGAGCGACGGATTGAATTTAAGATTGCACTGCTGATTTTTAGGGCCCTAAATGGTTAGGCTCTGCTAAATTCAAGACATACTTCTGGAACCTCACACTGATGTGATGGGTATCTGCACTCAGGAACCACCCACTGTTTTGGGGTTCTGCTATCGTGTCTAAAGTTGCAGGCAATCAGGCTTTTGCTGTGGTGGGGTCCTTGGTGTGTAACCAGCTCCTTCTAGATGTTCATCTCAGTTCCTCCCTCCTTACCTTTAAAATTACCTGAAAACGTATATATTTTCTAGGTGCTTTTAGGATCCACTGATGGTTCCCTCAATGAATTTTGACCTCCCTTTTTTCCCTGCCCCAGCTTTACATTTTTATTGCTTTGTTTTGTTTTCAATTGTTTACATTGTTGGTTTTTTTACTTTTTGTAAGTATGTTTTTGTAAAGCACTCCAAGTGTCATGTAAGACAAGGATGTGTGTGTGTACTATATAAATAAAAGTATTATTATTATTATTATTATTTACCTCATGATTGCTTTTTTTGAAGGGACAGAGAAATCCCACAGAGATGCTGCTCCACCTAATGATGCTCCGCCTAAACTCAAGTGCAGATTTCTTCTCTGCAGGGCAGTTGGGCAACTTTTTCTCAACTCCTGTTTCAACACTTGATTGAAGGATTTCCTTTCTCTTAATAATGCCTTTGGATGACATGCCTTTTTCTTCTGTTCTCCACAGTCAACTGATGTATTTCTCTGGGCACAATTGGCTCATTCATTCTCCTTCATTTCAGCAGGACCCAAACATTTTAACATTGGGTCCTGCTGATACCATGCCTTTAAAATTTAATATGCATCCCTCAGTGCGTTATTAGAACCACTAAACTCATGGGATTGTAGGGAGGACTCCCACAGAGAAGATCAAAGGGGAGAATTTTAACCTCTGTGTTCACAAGAAAAATGTAATTTCTTCTCTGAATGACTGCAGATTGGCACGTTAGCAGACGAATATAATATCAAGTTAACAATCATACGCATTCTTAATGTACAATTATTGTCATATGAAATCAAGTTATCAAATTTTGTACTTTGCCTGACCTAAAACTGTAATTTAACAATTCTAGTACTAATTCATTTCCTTTTAAAAAACATCTTTTAAACCCTAGTAAAAAAATTACTAGAAGGTTAACAACCCCAATGGAACTATTGTGTAGCTAGCCGTGGGAGTGGTTACATTATTTGTTCCTTTTCTATTTTTTCCCTCAAAAAGATGGCACATCAGCAGTGGTACTCAGAAACCTAATTTAAACCTGCCCACAATGCTTCTGATGAATGAGAAAATTTGTATACAGTATATGCATTAATTTACATGCTTATTGCTGCTGCTGTTTGCTCATCTTTAAAAATGAGATACTGCATTTCAAGAGGTTTTTAGAAAGCTTTCTGAAGAGTTTAAAATAAATGTTACATACTTTATGCATTTTTGTTGAGTTAATGATAATCTTAAGATTAATCAGTTCAAAGTTTTATCTAGGTATGTTGAAGCTGACAAGGCAAAATAAAGCTATACTACTTGTAACTACCACATCTATTTTGCTTTTTTCACCACCAGATCTATCTATTTTGACCATCTATTTCACCATCTATTTTGACACCACCAGATGTTAGCGCAGGACTGTCCCGGGGCAGGTAGTGGGCTAGCCCGAGCTGTGCCCTCTGAAAATCTCCGAATCACAGCATGGGCTAAGGGTCACCCATGCGGGCCAGTGCAGGCCACAAGCGGCAGCACATCTGTTCTGGCCTGCCTTACCTGCCACAGGTTGGGGGCAACATAACCAGCTGCCATGGCTGTCAGTCATGGCAGGGGGTGGGGCACTGGGATCAGGACATGGATGGGGCCGGTTGCCCACACATTTGTTGAGCTCCCCACCCTGCCCGGGCTGTGTAGGTGGCAGGACCACTTTCCAGCCAGACAGCCACCGTGCCAGTCGCACATTTGTTTTTACCCATAGTTTGTCTACTGGAATCCTGAGGTTTTGTGCATAGGGACAAAAAATATTCTACTTTCCCAATCATTCCTAAATTTATTTTCTGTTATTTTTTAAGTTAATAAACCAGCAGGCTAAATGTTAATATAGTGGGCTTTGTTTCTTCTGTCATTATTCTGTGTGGTTGTTCTTACATGATTATGTCAAATTCAACTAAGATTTGGATTAGCACAACAATCTTTCCCTTCTTGGGCTCAAACAGGCAATCAAAAGATCCTGTAAAGGCTAGGATATGCTCAGCAGGATGCAGTACATTGGTGATTAGCCTTTGACACATGTTTCCAGTGTGTAGCTTCCTGAGGGAATATACATTTGTTCTCTGCATCAATGGGTAATTTCAGACGTTACGAAAACACTTTTCACCATGGTGAATGCCAGTGGAATCCCTGTGGTGGTGGCGTTTCCGTGAATGTCTGTTTGAGCCCCACCAGATGTTCACCACAGTGAATCTCTGGCGGGGGTCAAAGCTAACCACAGTTCTCGACCTCCGGCCGGCCGGAGGTTGAGAACCATGGTTACAGTGGGTCCAGGATGGGGCTGGCAATGGCCGTGCTGCACATCTGCTCGCCAGCCCTATCCTGGAATCAGGCCCTCACCACAAAATGGGGTCAGGCACAGCAGCCTCATTGGCCGCTACACCGGCCCATCTCCCTTAGGGCGGGTGCACGGGGGGGCAGGGCCGTGCGGCCACACGTCGCACCGCACAGCCACGCCCCCTCACTGATTCCCCACAGTGATGGAGCCGGCATGTCTGAAGGATGGCTGGCTTCATCACGGACCAGGATCTGAGGGAGATCCTGGTCCGGGGTTCAGCATGGTGGACCTCTGGGCCCGTCACATCTGAAAATACCCAATATTTGTGTTTTGCTTCAGACCCTGTTGTGTTCTTTCCTGCTGCCTTAAACCATGTGTAATGAGCTTTTGAGATCTCCCAAGTACTCAGAAATGATGACCACGTCCAATCTTTCATCTCAATCAGTACTTTATTGGGTGATTTCAGACGTTACGGGGCCCTTTGGCCCCGTACCGAAATCACCAAAATCATTCCCCCCCGGGATCACCCCGTAACGCCATAGCAGACGTGCCGGGGAGATCCCGGCGGGGAATGTGGGAGGGGGTGGGGCCGTGTGGCCCAACGTGCAGCCGCATGGCCCCGCCCCCTCCGCGCACCCCGCCGCCCGCCCTCCGGGGAGACGGGCAGGCGGCGGGGCCAATTCGGCCGCCGCGTTGGGCCGGAAGCACCATGGTCTGGGATCCCGCCGGGGATCCCGGGCCGTGGCAACCGGCTAGACGTTACTTTTTTTTTGTCCCCGCTGGGGATCTTTTTGACCATGCTTCCTGGGACATTCCCCCGGCTAGCCCGGGAAGCGTGGTTCAAATTGACCCCTTGTGGGTATTGACCGTGGCGAACATCTGGCAGCCGCCAAACAGACGTTCGGGACACGGTGACCATAGGTGGGTATTCACCGTGGTTCACCGTGATCTCGTAACGTCTGAAAATACCCATTGTATCCAGCAAATAATGCTATACCAGTTGTCTAGTCTTTCAGTGCTCATCTCACATGTTGATTCCTTTGTCAACAAGTGGAAAATGTAATTACATCCAAATTTTTAAAATAAAAAATTCCATCAATTTAGAGTGTGTCTACTTTGCAAATACTATACCTTCCATGCAAAAACATATAAGTGGACACTAGGTTTCCATATTTTAGCTTTCCTAATATTTATTTATTTATTTATTTATTTATTGCATTTGTACCCCGCCCCTCCTGAACACAGCTCGGGAAATGTCACTTTGAATTTGTGTCCAGGATTCCCTTAAGTTTCTGTTGCATAGTTCGGAGACAGTCAAGAAACCATTTCAACCTAGAATCCATTTCCTCATATTTATATACTAGTGCCCATTTTACAGTAGGCCTATTTGATTTTGGTGTGTCCAATTTTAAGGATTTGGTTGACTGTTTCTTGACCTTTTTGCTTGGCTAACCCCATTTTGGGACCTAAATGTCACCTAGCCCATAGCCCTAAAACAGCAACATAACCTAGCAACCCTGAAGACTTGCAGTTACAACAGGTCCCCTCCTTGTTGCTGAAAGAGCTGCTGCTCAACATGCAAAGTTCATGGAATCCTCATTGCCATATGTTCTGTTTGGTTGATTATTAGATTACCCCAGATACAAAGACATACAGAGGCATAAGTTCATCAATAAATGCCACTGTATTAACTCAGCATACCAAGGGAAACATAATAACCAACACTGAAAAGCAGATTCAGCATAAGGATCTACTTAAGAAACTACAGTCTCCTATTGGTATAGACAGATTCAATTAATTTAGAAAATCATAGCACAGACATGCCAAGTATGTCAAATATCCGTTGAAATTGTGACCCTACCTTCAGATGGCATGACCTCACTCTCAACCCATAGTTTGGGAACCTGTGATTTGAACTGAAGAGGAGATAGCTGGCCATGCCAGAATTTGGAAGGAGGGATCACAAGCAATGAGTTCTTCACTATCAGATGGTACCAGATTAGTGAGGGGGAGAATGGGATTGAGAAGATCTAAGGATAAGTGACTGAGAACAGAATGGTGAAAAGAGCCAGGTTCATTGTGGAACTTTTAGCTATTCCTTTATAGCTTCCCAGCTTGTTTTGTTTTTCTTGGATTTTTCTAGTTCCAAGAAAAGCTAAAGGCCTGTGCAAACTTGAGGCAACCGGACCTACTGATGTGAGTTCATCAAAGACGTGTTAACTGAGACTGGCTGGTCTCACACAACAGAACTGTAACAAACCCAGGCTGAAAAGTCTACTGACTTGGAAAATAGCTAAGCGATACCCAGACACACGCTGGGACAAGAACACTATTGCAAGCCCATTATAATCCTATGATGGAATGGCATTTACTAGATGTGTTTTACCAACCAGACAAAGGAGAGGTGAAAATTGACTTTGCACGTGTGAAATTCAGATTCTTTTCCAAAAAAAGGTCCAATAGCCTTTCAAAAGCAATAGGAATCTGAAAAGCCTCAAGAAGTACTTCTAACTGCTTAGGTGGTAAGGAAAAATCTCAGGAGGTCAAAGGTACACTGTAAACTGTACTTTTGTACACTGTACCAAGTGTACAAAAGAAATAAATCAGCAATCTTTGCTTAGACAAGCTATATTTCTATAATGTTTTCTATTCCATTTGGTGTGTTGTAGGCACTGCCTGTATGGAGTAATGAACAACAATAAAAAAGTTCTACCACCTGTGAAGCAAGAGAGACAAAATCCCAGGGAGATTGGGTGAATTCAGATGTTACGGGCCCCCAATTCACCACAGTGGATCACCAGCAGTGGCGAGCTGACCAACCACCCCCTGTGGTCCAGGAAGACCCAGAAGAGATGTGACGGAAGCAGGACCATGGCAGGGAATCGGCCCCGGCAGGGGATCAGCACGGTCTGGGGCAGTGCAACAGACATGACGCTGATTCCAGGCCGTGGTCAAAACACCCAGAAGGCAAGAGGCAGACATGGCCGACTGAGGGCAAATGAAGCCAGAAGGGCCAAAAGGAAACACCCACACAAGGGAAATGGGAAGGGAGGGGGAGGAGGGAGAAGAGCCGCTAAGGCAGCACACACAACAGGAACAGAGAAAACAAGATCACAGTGGAACACACAGCACAAACACATGCCCGGACACAAACACACCCGCACGGGAAAGGAAGGGAAGAAGGAACACAGCGGGATGGCCAACACACACGGCACAATGGTCGACGGGGTGTGGGGGGACCCGGGGCCAGGGAAGCCAGGGGGATCGGCCCGGGGGCAGGGTAGGATACGGGGAATGGCAGTCAGAACCCTGACAACAGCACAGGCAACCCCACAGCTACACAGGCAGCCCTGGCATGGGGGGACCCCTCAGGGGCAGAGCACAGGCACAGGGGGAGGCCACATGAGCAGGAAGCCGCCCGGGAATGGTCCAGGAGGCAGACAGGAAACCCACACGCCGGCGAGGGTGCGATGGATGGGATGGAGGAGAGCCAGAGCCGAGGAGCAGAGCAGCCGGTCCACACACACACACCCCCCAGGAGGACACCAGGAGGTGCCTGGCCCCAGAAACCCATGGTCACAGAGTCACCCATAGGGCGCACCTGTGGGAAAGGTTTCCGACGCAGCGACTGGGATGAATATCTCAAAGAGCTCTATGAGACAGCAAACAAGTATCACTTCCTACACAGCCTGGTGCTCCTGGCCATGCCCCAGTGCCGGAAACCCATAGTGGTGAGTACTCCGGGGGCTTGGCTGTTGGGGGCTCTTCTGAATCATTTCCCTCCCTATGTCCTACCTGCCTTCCTTGTGACTTGATGTCTCTGCTGCTGTCCTGCCCCTAAGCCCCTTTCTCCCATGTGCAGCCCCCACTCCAAGCCAAGGGAGCACCCTCACCTCCAGCAGCAGCAGCAGATCTGCCCTCCTCTGCCCCAGTGCACGAGTGAGGCCTGTAAACGTTGCACGTTTGCTGCTTAAGCCAGCCACACCTTGGGGCCTCCCCCTGCAAAGACTGAGCTTGGGACCCCAACATCCTTGTGGATTGCGGAGCCCTCCCCTTTCCATCCTGAGACCTGCCTGCCTGCCTGCCGCTTCCCTGTTTCCCAGAGAGATCCCGTTAGCACTCCTGAGGACTGATTTAGAGCCGTTCCAGCTGGGACCTGGGAGGAGTCAAGCCATCAGGACACTTTAAAACTCCCGCACCGCCTGCTGGAGTGGAGTCCTCCCCTCTCCATCCTGAGACCTGCCTGCCTGTCTGCCGCTTCCCTGTTTCCCAGAGAGATCCTGTTAGCGCTCCTGAGGACTGATTTAGAGCCGGCCCAGCTGGGAGCTTGGAGGAGTCAAGCCACCAGGACACTTTAAAACTCTCGCACCACCCGGCGGTGCCAGAGGCGCATGCCTAAGGGCTTCGCGTGCAAGGGCGCGCCCTTGTGCATGCGGCCTTATGCGCAGGGTGGGCACAGGGTCTCGATTCTCCTGGTATGAGATTTTGTGGAGTGCTTTGGTCTGGAATAGAAGCTTGTTCCATTTTTGCTAGTTATTATTTATTATTACCTGTTGTTATGTCCAAGAAGAGTAAGAGTAGGAAGAAGTTGGGGGTGACCACCAGGGCACGGACTGGGCAATTACAACTCGAAGATTGTTTCTCTGCAGTACAGGTACCACCTCCCAACCGTCCTCAAACTCTCCTATTGAGGGGTTCGATGTAGGGTGGGATCTTCCAGTCCCCTGAGTAATCTCTGTGCCTCCTGCCTCCCCTCGTCTCACTGTGAAGCCTGAGACTGGAACCTCTGGTATTGGGGCTGAGCCCTGCAATTCAGCTTTGCAGGTCCCTCTTGATTCCCTATTGTCTTGCGCCTTGGCTTTTAAAAAGCAAGGCGAAAGGTGGCATGCTTTGGCTGCCAAGTCACAGAAATCATCCCAGTTGTCCACCGGTTTCCAGCCTTCCTCTTCTGGTGATAATATTTGTCTCCTTGAGTCTCGTATCAAGGAAATTGAGTTCCAACTTACAGCAGTATGAGACTCGGAACGGGAGGCTTCTCCATCAAACTTCTTGAATCATGGCCATGGGGATTTGGAGTTACCCGTTACCCAGCCTAGACCATTGCCCCCCCCCCTTGAGACCAGGCTAGCGAGGCCCGAGGCTTGTTGGAATCTCCCATAGGTGTAAATATCACCACAAGGGGGGGCTCCCCCAATATCCAATCCGGCTCTTCTGTTAATTTGTTTTCCACCTCTCATGGAAATCAGGAGCCCTGTGTTCTCCACCATTTGCATCAGGTAGAAGATATTATTTCTAAGCTTATGGCTCGAATCGAGGGCCTCGAACTTCTACTCCAGGGTATCCAACAGCAGTTGGCTAGGCTTGGGAAGTGGACACCTGATCCTGGAAGGAGCAGGGTTGGGCCTGGCCATACGAGATTGGACCAGGCATGCCAAACATCCATTTCTCATGATCATGCCTACTCTGGACCCTCAACCCTTAAGGTTATGGAGGACTGGAAGCTTATCCCTTCACCCGATGCCCTGGTTTTCACAATTTATCCACTACCACCTGGGTTACTTCCCCCTTGGGACTCAAAATTATGGATCTCACAGCATATGCAGGGGGTTTTTACTCTCACCTGCCTCGCTGTTGGAGCGGGGGGCTTTTGGGCTCTGCTGCTGGTGGGGGGGTGCTCCGCTGCTGCTCCTGCTGCC
>QEPC01007988.1:0-11449 GCA_003113815.1 Sphenodon punctatus
GTGCTGGAGAAGGGAGAGGGAGCGGTGCAGCGTTATCCAGACCCAGCTGCCCAGAGCAAGCTTCTCTTTTGGTTGGAGTGAGAGGAGGGACCCTTTGCCAGGGAGCCCCTCTGTGCATGGGCTATGGGGTTGTTCATCTACCCTTGCACCCACATTGCTTCTGCCCCAACACCATGTGTCCTGCTCCTACCTCCTGCATCTAGCTTTTTTATTAGCTGAACAGAAACGTTCCTTGAAATATGCATGCATTTTCATGAACCAGTATATGCAAATTAATTAATTAAGGCTTGTAGCAATAACTGCCATTGATGGATGTCATGGTTTCTTCCTGGGAGAGGTAGCAACTCTAGTTATTGATTTCTGTTGGAAGTAGAGGTGGCAATGTCCTAAATCCTCATTGGGTGGATTTTGCTCAATGCCTCCTGATGAACAGGACAAAACATGACACAGCAGACTATGGGCATTGTCAGACGGACACGTATTCCAGGATAGCAGTGTTAATCCCAGGATGGGATGTCCGTCTAAATGCTGCCAACAGTGATGATTAGACCAGGATAACAAAAATATCAGAGTGTTATAAAACACAATTTTCTGGGGTTTATAATACCCGGGTGTTAAACTAGCCTGGGATAATGTCTGTCTGAATGACCATTCCAGGATAGTCACTATCCCAGTGATTAGCGTCACAGAGTTCAACAGCAAGACCTGACAGCCTCTCTAGGCATTTTCTGTCTCTATGGTATCTAGAAGCGCATGACTGTGGAACGATCATATAACCACCGTTATCATTTCACAATGCGTTGCAGAGTGCTAAGTTTAAATACACGCAGAACAAAGGGATGAGTTTCTATTTTTTTCAACTCAGAAATCAGAAAAATGAAGAAAATAAGATTTTCTTCAATCCCAGAAATCAGTGCCCTGAGCGCAGACAAAAAGCACCATGGGATTGATATTTATCCCAGAGACTCAAATCCCGGCATAACATCAATGGGTGTTTTTACACACACATTTCTCCTGGATGTTTGCTTTTACATCCTGAACTTTCTGTGTGTCTAAATCACTCACCCAGACCTTAAACATCCAGATCTTTGAACTTCTGCGTAGAATTTTCTCCCAGAACTTTTGTGTGTAAAATGTTCTCCTGGTAAACTGCTTTGCTCCAGGCAGCTGTGGTCACTTAGTTTCCATGGCAGCCTGTCACAGCTACAGCTGGGGCTACTTTAGGCTGCCTCAGGGCAGTGTTTGTGTCAAGAATGCATCCAGGAACTGCCTCAGGGCAGTGTGTGTGAGAAAAACGAATCCGGAACTTACTTGTGGACTTGTAAAACCAGAAGACTGAAAAATCTGGAACTTTAACGTGTGTGTAAAAATGCCCAATATGCTGTTCATGTGGCTATCCTGGAATAAAGTTATCCAGGGATAGAAATGTCTGTCTAAATAGGTAACACTTTGTAAACCCTGGATAATAAGCCCCGGAGATTATTCTAATTATCCAGGGATAGTTTGTCCAACTGAAAATACCTTGTATGGAAAGGGGTTTAGGCTCTTCTCAGGCACTGGGTCTCTACAGGGAAGAGTCTCAGTTCATGAGATCGGTGGGAATGTTTCCACTCTCTACTGAGGGTTTTGATGCTTTGGTGCTGGCCCCACTGTGACTCTCCCATGTAGGTGTTGTCTTCCTGCTAGGACAGGTGCTTATGTACCAGGTCACTTATGGCAGCCTAAGCACCAGTTTGGCCCTGTGCAAAAGACCCAGGGTGTTAACAGACGTCCTCCTGGAAATCTGTCCCACCTGGGGGATGGGGAGGGCTTCCCCTCGCCAGACAAGCTCCCAGTGCAGGAACAAATGTTCCCATGGCTCCCCCAGCTGGGGAGGGACGCAGGGAGCAATGTGCAGCTGCCCGGCCACGTCACCTTGCTCCTGGAGTAACCCCACCTCCCTGCCATGACTGCCTATTACAGGAAGCCATGGCTGGGCACTATGGCAACCCCTTACATTGGGGTCGGGAACAGGCGTTCCACTTCCTGCCCATTTCAACCCAGCGAGGCAGCTACTGGGCCTCGACTGTGAGCCCGCTTTGATTCAGGCCCACAGTCTGGGTCCAGCTGCCACCCCGGTGGGGTTTGTTCTGGGCCTACCACCCCAGAACAATGTAGAGACATGATGTTGGCTTGGTTGGACCTAACCGGGCCAGCGTCATGTCTATTAATGCCCACATAGGTGGGAAACTGAGTCAGCCACCAGATGGCGATGTTGCACCACACAAATGTCACCTATGCAGCTTTTCTCGGGTACTGCAGTAAAGTCTTAAGGGCCAACAGCCTTCTGCTCTCCAGGCCAGCTGCTCTGGGTCCCACTATTTTCTCTACTTCCAGGGACCCTGCAGTGGTCCCTATGTTTACCAGGAAAAGATGCAGGTCTTTCAGGGCAATTGACCTGTGGTAAGGCCAGCCCTGGTGTGGGGAGAGGGGAAGTCCATTGGCCCATAAGGCTTTATTGCAACAACGACCCCCCAAATGTGACCACCTTTAGGGCCCTGTGGAGTGTGCTTCCGAGGTGGTGGGACCAGGTCCCCCATATTTTATCTTTGTCCTGGGCTCTGCAGATCCTAAGGCCGGCCTGGCCCAGCCCACACCTCAACAAATCCAAACACACGTTCCAGGTTTACTAAAAAGACCCATAGCTATAACCGCCATTGATGCCTTTAGCTGGGTGTCTGCTGGCAGGTATACCCAACGATGCCTGTAGCGGTATCTCTTTAATTGACACACCGCTGAGGCCCGTAGCTGTCTGTCTGTTGGTAGTTACACTCACTGATGCCTGTAGCTGGGCGTCTATTGGTGATTACACCTGCTGAGGCCTGTACTTGTGTGATGGTGCGTGAATCCATCTGCTAATACCTGGATGCAGCTCTCGGAGTTAAAAATGTTGTTAGATCCAGCCCAGTGGTGCAAACATTTGGACTCCTGTTGCCAAGTGTCTCCTAGACAGGTGACTCACTCCTCCCCATTAACATGCTGTTGCCTCACCATTTTCTAGGAACGTTCATTGCCGAATCAGCCCATCTTTCCCTTGGTGACGTCACTAATTTCCACACATCTCCTCAATCGAGACAACCTGCCTCCATCAATCTAATCCCCATGGAGAACGAAATGGCTGTTTAAAAGCAATACAAAGAGGACTGGAGTAATTTATGGGAAGTGAGAGTTTTCTGTTGCTTTTGGAGTGTGGCGGGATCCTCCCCTTGCTGTTTCATTTTGCTGAGACTAGAGCAGTAATCGCTAGCTCACTCGTCCTCACTCCGGAGGTGTCTCACAAGGTGCTATTTTAAACAAATCTCTCTTAGAGTCCTATAAGCAGAGTCATTAATCCCCAATGAACAGGGCTACGATTAGAGATGGGAGGAGAGGGACAGAAAAGACCAGCTGCTTTTGTTCAAGGCCAACGGAGCCGGAGAGAGATTTTAATGAAAAATTTAAATAGGGGACGTGTGTACGATGCTTGGCTGAACGGTTTGAATGGTCGGAACGTGGCCTTCTGCCTTCTTCATCCGGCCCCTGTGCATTTCCGCAGTCCTTTTTGCCTCTGTGCCCTTGGATCTGCTGGACTAGATTCCAGGAGACAAAAGAGATGAGGTTGGTCTCGGTGACACTGCACGATGCATGTCCAGCCTAACCACCAGCGCGGTGTGCCCCCTTGAGTATGATCATAGCCTCCTTAGAAGGGGGAAACTGAGGCACAATGAGCTGATTAGCACTTTGTTCACCCAATGGCTTAACCAGGAATAGAGCAGGCTCCAGGTAAAGGGAGGAAATGAACCAGGGTCTGGCAGTCCAACAGGTCCATAAACCCATCACTGGGAGGGAAAGATTCAGGCTAAATTGTGGATGTTTGATCTGGTAGCACATGAGATCTCATGACATTTATCTAAGCCAATCAGAAGCGGTGTTAGAACATAAGCAACATTCCAAACAAGGAATTTGTCCTCCAGGGTGCCTACAGAGCTGAGATCCCAGGGATAGGGAGAAGTGAGCTGGTCCTCCAAGATGCCCAGAAGGGTTGAGACTTGAGATCCCATGAACAGGGAGCCATCTTCCATTCTGTATGGGAAGGAGACCTGTGTTATGAGTTTGTCCCGAATTCAGAAAAATGTTGCTCGGGGCCCAGACTAGAGCCCTGGACTCCTCCAATCCAGTGCAGTGTCCTCTCCACTGGGACAGTCAGTGTATAGAGCCAGCAATTACAATGTGCTGTATTTACAAATGTTCTGTCTGTGCAAAATGCCTTTGGAGGTGGACCAGTAGGATCATCCCCATAAGAAGGGAGACTGCTTGTTGCACAGTGGAGTCAGTGCCAGAAACTGGGAAGCAGAACCCAGGGATCCCACCTGGAGTGTTGTGTCTACTTTGGGGCGTCACAACATTGACAAATTGCAGTTTCAAAGGAGGGCAACAAAGATGATAAAGGGTCTGGAAAGCAAGTCTTATTTGGAAAGGTTGGAAGAATGGGGTATGTTTAATCTAGTAAAGAGAAGATTAAGGGGGAACATGATAGCATTCTTCAAATTGCTAAAGGGCTGCCACCAAGTAGATGACAAGGAACTGTTCTTCGTTGCTACCGAGGACATGGCTAGAAATAATGGGATCAAATTATAGGAAGGTAGATGTTGGTAAGATATTAGGAAAAATTTCCTATCAGTAAGAGCTGTTCACCAGTGGAACAAGTTGCCTAGGGAGGTCACAGGACACAGGCTTTCCATCAGTGGATGGTTTTTTTGTTTTTATTTTTTTAAAAAAGAAAAGGCTGGACAGCTCTCTGTCCAGGATATTATAGCTAGAGACATCCTGCATCCAAGCAGGGGGTTGCACATGAGGAGCCTTGAGGTCCCTTCCAACTCATTTCTAGGATTCTATGAAAATTAGTGCACAAAAGGAAACTCTAACCCTGTCCTAGGAAGTGGCTCATAGAGTATCTCCATACAGGTCAGATGGGGGCGGGTCACTTTAACACTAGCTGTGGAGCCCAGGTGTGGGATTTTGGAGATCTACACTCTGCTGTTCTTCTCTTTGATAGAATCACAGAGACCTCAATGATCCTCAGCCAAGTTCAGCACTCAGGCAGGAGTAACTAGACCTAGGATGTTTTTAGACAAGCGCTTCCCCCACCCATACTGACCCACCCGCCATGCTTGTCACAGGGCTACATTGGTGCCCAATGCTAGGGGTGTGAATGTCATTTCCATTATATCAATAGCGAAAATTAAAATGGTTGTTTTCGTTCTCGTTATTGCAATAACAAAAATGACAAAAAATTTACAAAATCAATAACGATAACGAAAGTCGTTATTGATTTTGTTATTGTCTGGCAGCCTGGCAGGTGTTTTTTGGAGGGAAATGTGGAGAGGGGAGGAGGGAATAGACATCTCGGAGCTAGAAACAGTGTTGAACTCTTGAACTGGGAGGGGAAGGACCTGATGGATGTATCTCTGGCCAATAAGCAGCGCAAGCAGATCCCAGCAGTTGAATGGCACCCTGTGATTCCTCAATGCCTCTGCCTCTCAGAACCAATCAGGAGGGCTCTGGGGGAGAGCACTGCGACCCTTTATATTGAGCAGGGCAGGGCTGCTTCACTCTGTGTTAACTCTCTTGCTTGTCAGGGTGCGTTTGCAGAAGTTGCTGGTGCTTCCACTAGAAATCCTCCCATATATATCTTATTACAGGGGCGTAGCTAGGTTGGAATGGGCCCAGGAACAAGAAATGGACTTTGCCCCCACCCCCCACCCCCATCACCATAGACTCCCCTGTCCCTCTCCCTCCCCTCTTTCCTCACCTCAGTGTCCTTATTGCATAAAACTGTCAACAAATGTACTTATTAAATAAAATTACAGGGTAAAGAAAATGTGTACTCAGCTACTCAGAGAGGTTGGATCCATAGCAATGCAGTGGCAGATCTGCAGCCTTTGGTGTAAAGCAGAGATGGGAACCCATGGCACAAGGGCCAAATGTAGCCCACAGATTTATTTGGCCCCTTTATAGTTCTTGGATTTGGTCCCTGGATCCATTCCTATCTGCAAGCTAAGACTGAGCTCTCAGCTAGGGAAGGGATCATATATGGGGGAATGTACTCAAGGACAGGGGATGAATCCATGATCTGCCCCCTCCCCTACCTTCCCCTATACTAAGCACACCCCTCGATCGCTGTTCCGGCCCACAGAGCTTGTACTAATCTCCAAAGTGAAAGTGGCTGTGGGAAGGAAAAGGTTCCCCTGTCCCTGGTTTAAAGGGCCTTTAGTGCGAGAGTTTCTGTGTCAGGTGTGATTCACACCACCTGTCACCTCTTAACCCTTGAGGTCCCATCCAACACCCGTTATTTCAGCACCGGAGTGCATGGCTCTATCCTGCCTTCCTTTTCAAGTGCCTGAACTCTGCCTGACGAGGGGGCAGGCAGACCTTAAAAGGGCCTGTGCCTGTTCCATCATATTCCCCTGCACTAATGCCTTGAAGATAGGCCTCTCTCTCAGATCCCTTTAGCTCAGCCCCTCCTTCTTTCAATGCTCACATCCCCTCTAGCTGCAGAATGGGGTGAGTGTGTCCTGGTGCTCTCTCCCTCTCAGGTAAAAAGGGGAGAGAGATGCAAGCTGCACCACCCCCAATTCCCCACCTCAAACCTGCTGAAGTAGCACAGATACAAGTAACAGTAGCAAAGTCACAACAGTAGCACAGATACTGCTACACCTGAGTTTACCTTACCAGAAAGAACCTGATTAAGAAGTGGACAAATAAGAAAATAATATAAGGGGCTGAAGTGCTGTATCAGCCATTCAGGCAGAGGGGATTACAGGCCTGGCCTTGGCATGCATCACTAGGATGCCAGAGAAGTACTGCAGTCATTCCAGCCTGGTCTCCTCCAGGCTGCTGCAGCCAACCAACCAGCGGCCAGCCACACGCAGGAGCGTCTTTCTCTGCCCTGCTGCTGGGCCCCCTGACAAACAATCCGGTGCTCTGGGCGCTGCCTGCACTGATATCCACTGTCACCTACCCACTTACCACCAGCCCAGCAGTGCTGTTGCTGCTGCTAGCAGCCAGCCAGACCAGTGCCAGTGTCCTGCCGCAGCCGCCAGTGCAGCATCCCACTCACTGCCACCCCCATCCCCTCCAGTGGTAATGCTTGCCTGGTGCTGGCTGTCACAACACCCAGGCCAGTGCCCTGCCACATGGCACCAACCCCACCCCCCTAGCTGAGGCGAGGTGGTGCTGCTGAGATTTAATTTGAACATGCACATGCCACCTTCCTCCCCCACAAATCCCACCATTTGAGGACGCAAACAAATGCCACAAACAAATCTCCCCCACTCGTCCCCATGCACGGAGCAACCAGCGGAAATGGCGGTTGCTCTGTGGGTGCGGTTGAGTGGGGGGTGAGCAGGGATGCGTGTACAGCCATGTGCACGCCCTGCTCACACACTGGCACACCCACAGACACTCCCCCACCTGGCAGAGCCATTTAAAAATGGCCTGTGAGGAGTCACTCGAAGAACAGACGGTTGCTGCCTTATAAACACGGTTCTTCGAGATGGCTGTGAACATTCTCACAACACCCACCCTTCCAGCCCTGCATGGAATTTTCTTATATTCCTAGAAAGGGCTGGAAGGAACTGTCATTCTGAAGGGGAGAGTGCGTTTTATACTAGAGGTGCTCGAGACCAGCACGTGGTCTCTTATTTTAATATGGTGAGCATGCCATGCACAACCCAGTTGGGAGAATGTTAGAAGGCATCTCGAAGAATCTTCTTTACAAGGCACCAACCTTCTGTTCTTCTTCAAGTGACTCCTCACAGGCTTTATCTCCCAGCCCGATTGGTTGCTGCTGCAGCACTATTAGCACTGCAGGCAGAGGCAGGTGAAGAATGGGACCGGAGCGTGAAGCCTTGGAAGGAAGGAAGAGGAAGGGGGGGGCTCAGCCTCACCTCAGCTGCCTGTTATTTAAAACACACACACACACCCCTTACTTTATTAAAGTTCTGTTCTCTCTCAGCTAGCACCGGTTGGGTTTGGGTCCTGGACTCCCTGCTGGTGTGGGCTGGGGCCAGCTGGCTAACCCGGATCTCCAGTCCTCTGGCTGCTCGACGAGGCATCACCACCTCCTGCTCAGGAGTTCAGGTTTCCGAGTGGTGTCTGCTCTGATGTGCATGGGTGGGTGGTGGGAATGCAGTGCAGGCAGTTGTAGGGCCTGGCTGGCTTCTTCTCCCATTGCGGGCTCCGACCTTGCTCTCTGCTGGGGGGGGGACTGGGCCAGGCTTCCAGGCTGAGAGTGATGGTAATGTCACCGTGGGTGGGCCAGGGGCCACTTTTCCCCAGGGGCCCCCCCTTTCTTTTGCTCTTCTCTCCCGTCCCGAGTCAGTCTCCGTTGCTCGGGCTCCTTGCCTCTCTGCTGCAGCTGCACCTCGTGTGCAGGCTGCAGACACATGAGGGAGGAGGAAAATGCTGGCACATGCGCAGTCATGTGTGGGCAGGCGACTTTGCTTTCCCTCCACCCCATCCAGGCTGGCGCACGTTGTGGGGCCTTGGGCCAAGTGCCAGGGGGGTGGGGCTTAGGCAGCGTCAGCCGTCCCAGAGACAACAGGCGGGGGGGGGGATGAATGTGGGATGGCCGGACCCGGGATGATCAGAGTCCACATTTAAGAAAATAAATAAATCAGAATTAGCAAGCAGGGCAGCTAAGCAGGCCTGCAGGCCCCCCAGCCAGTGTGGGCCCTGGGACAAATGTCCCAGTTTGTCCAGTGCTGGCTACGCCCCTGCCTCATTCCCGTCCCTACCACCCAATCCTTATTCCTTAGGTACATATATATATAGAGAGAGACAGAGATAGTAGATATCCCTCTGAGTTTTCCTTTCCCCTTCCCCTGTCTGTCTCCCCCTGTCCATATATTGTATTTCTTGTGTGCAGTTCTTTCTGTACCACAATGCGAAGGGGAAGGAGTTCAACATCTGACAATAATTCTTCGGTGGTACACAAAATCGATACAATACCAAAAATGAAATCTTAGTTTGAATTCGGTACTGATACCGATACCTATAAGCCTACCCAATGCTGCCCTGCAACATGTATAATGGGTGGGTAATGGATGGGGAGGTGCTTGTCTAAAAACACCGCTAGATCCTCAAAAAAGCATTTATCCAACCTCCTCTTAAAAAACAAAAACTCTCCAGGGAAGGAGATTACTAAACCTCCCTTGACAACTTGTTCCATTGTCTGGCTGTTCTCATTGCTAAGAAGTTCTTTGTAAAATAACAGAAATCTGCTTCCTGCAACTTTAAATCTTTTGCCTCTTGTCCTCCTCTCAGTGACAGTCGAGCACAGTTGTTCTCCACCTTCTTTAGAGCAGCCTTTGAAATATTTGAAACCTGTAAAGATGTCTCCGATTTTCCCTAAGTTAAACATACCCAGGTCCTTCAGATTTTCCTTTCCAATGACTTGTATTCCCAGACTGCGTAACTGTACAGGGATGCATGCATTTTTCGGTGGAGGCATCTTGCATGGGCCACCAATACATGGGGCTCAGAATAAACTTAAAATGACAAAGTATGTGAGAAATACTGGTGTAAAATACAGCCCAGGGAGTCCCAGATTATGGAGAGCTTGTGGCGATTCAGGAGTGGCCCCTCAATATATGTGGCCCATGAGATAGCCATCTATGTGTAGCTTCCATGCTGCCTCCACTGAAGGGAGCCCTGGCCTCTGAAAGGGATTTTATGCTTAAATGAATATTACAAATTAATTATGGTAACACTTCCCTTTTTCTAACGGGCAGATCAGTGTGTGTCCATAAACATTCCTGTGATAGGAGGAGGAGGAAGTCCACCCACCCCACCATTTCATATGGGGACACAATTTCCCTGGATCCAGCATTGTTCCAAACCCTTTATGATCTAAGTTTCTTCTTAAAAGTGGTGACCAAAACTAGACAATATGCTCTGGTTGATACCTAGCTAGTGTGGAGTACAGGGATGCAGTTATTTATTTCGGTATTTTGGATATGTTGCGTCCACTAACAAAGCCCCAAATGACATCAGCCTTCACTTTGACAGCTTCAAATTGCTGACTGCTTCCTGTACCAACAAACCAAAGAGATGGTCCCTGTATCCTGGACTGCTAAATGAAAGAATAATATTCATTTCCCCATGACAATTTTTCCTCTGCCCCTGTCAGAAGCTAAAATCTCAACAGCTTAGCCAAAGCAAAGAGCATACTGGGAAAATCAACTATTAGTATAAGCAGATGATTATACAGCAGTTTGAGAGTTTATGACAAGCTCTGATATGCTCCCAGACACTTCTTATGGTATCTATTTGCAAGGCAGGCACAACATTCCTCTGTGACGATATGGAGAAAAACTCCCCTGTGCTAAATATTAATCATGAATAAGGTGACTGATTGATAAGAACAGAAGGTGGTGCTTGCCTTGATGGAGGGAGACATCTATCACCATTCATACCTATCTTACCTTTGCTGTCTATGCAATGCTAAGCTCACCCCAGGCTCTGATGAGGTGTGGCCATTTTAAAGACAATCAGAACTTGCCTGTAGATTTTAAATCACTTGGAGAAAATCAGCCACTAAAAAGAAAGTTGGTTGCAACTTTGGGTGTTTAAAAATGAGACACGTCCATGCATGGCCCCCCACTGTCCACGCATCCAACCACTTGTTTGAAGTTGATGCGTGGAGAGGTGCACTCTCATGGACCCACACAGCTGTCACCCACGGCTGTGCATGGAGTACTCCTGAAAAATCCGGAGTGCCTTTTGAGGGTCAGGGGGGCTGCCTCCATGGATGGGGCAGCCAAGCCTTCCCCACGCACTTTGCATGCATGGGGCCTCCATTGCCACACCATGCACCAACCATGGACCCCACCCCCAAAGCCTTGCTCAGTTCAAAACACCCTTTAAACGGACACCACTTTTAAACGAGGTGCTGAAAAGCTCCTCCGGAGCCCCGTGTGGAGAGAAAAGCTGCGCGGGGAGTGTTTCCATGCTCCTTGCGCTGCCGTAAGTGACGTGCTTCCCATTGTCGGCAGCGGCGGCAGCTGGAGATGCGGTGCTTTGAACAGGCACGTTCTGAAAGCCTGAAAAGTGAGGCTAAGTAGAATTAGAGAAGGAACCTCCAGGGTCCTGTGCACTGAGTCAGGATTCACTGGCTCTAAATTGCTGGTGCCTGAGCAAATGATTCACCAAATGGAAAGAGACAGCCTATGGTGAAATCTTCTCAGGGCTGGTCTTAGCATATGCGGGGCCCAGGGTGGGGAACAAAGGCGGGGCCCCATTTTTCCACTGGCGGCCGGCGGGCCTAGGGGCACTCCCCAGCTCGGTCTGGGGGCGGCGTGCTACCCGGGCCTGGGCTCGGGGCTGGGTGGAGGGACACTGCCCTCTGCCCGTTCCCAAGCCCAGCCAT
>QEPC01007988.1:33864-46472 GCA_003113815.1 Sphenodon punctatus
CCCTTCCCCATCCTGCTCCCACCCTCTGAGGGTCCCCCCACCCTGCTCCCACCCTCCGAGGGTCCCCCCACACTGTTCCCACCCCCAAGGGTCCCCCCACGCTGCTCCCACCCCCTGAGGGTGGGATCTTTAGGTGTGTGTTCATAATGCTGGAAATGGGATGCTTTTGAGATCCCGAGATGTACCTGTGAACCTGGAGAGCTTTAGTTGTGTGTTCACAATGCTGGAAATGGGGTGCTTTTGAGATCCCAAGATGTACAGTCTGCCGATCTTTAGCTGTGTGTTCACAGTGCTGGAAATGGGATGCTTTTGAGATCCCGAGATGTAACTGTGGATCTGGCGATCTTTAGCTGTGTCTTCACAATGCTGGAAATGGGATGCTTTTGAGATCCCGAGATGTACCTGTGAGTCTGGTGATTCATGGGCCTTGAAATTCCCCCCCAACACACACACACACACACACACACATACAGCGGAGGGCAAAAATACTCCTTCAGAAGGGACTTCTGAAGCAGGGACTGGTTCCCTCCAACATACATGCAGCAAGTCCCTTCTTTCTGAAGCAGCATTCTTAACCTCTGCTGCGTGTGTGTGTCTTTGCTAAAACTGCTTGCAAGTGAGGTTTAAGGTTGTCTGCCTGCTTTTAAACCTGGCAGAGGAGGTGATTATAACCTGCCTAACCTAACTGAAATTGCTCAATTAAGTAATGTAATGTCCATCCAACATTAACCCTTGGAACTCCTTGCTGCTGGGTTATGCCGCCCACCATTGCCGTGGCTCCGTCCACCATTGCCCTGGCTCCGTCCACCGTTGCCCTGGCTCCGCCCACCATTGCTCAGCGGACTGGCCGGCCTTACTGCCCCTCCAACCTCAACACCCAAGAGCTGCCGGTAGGTAAACCCCCCAGAGAGTTCTTCATTTATGAGCCAGAGTGAAAGTTATGGTAAAAGAAGCTTATGAAACAGGATGCGGAGGTAATTCAAGATAAACCAGACTTAGCCAGAGTAAATTGCCTATTGGAATACACAGTCACGGTCCATGAATACCTAACAAAAGCCTTCCTGCTATGTGAGGGGAAGTTAGAGTCGCTAATGCTAACATCTCTAAGTGGGAGACCTGTCCTTGGACAGGTATCTGCAAAGTTACTGGAAGAGAAAGAAAGAGAAAGCATGAATATTTAAAGGGTGCTTAGATAGCACCTGGGGTGTTCTGGGAAGCAGCATTCAGGATGGGACACTGAACATTCAGAATTCAAGAAGGATCTTGCAGCCAACATGTGAAGCTAACAACCAGCCTGTCAGCTCAGCATGAGTGACAGGGACATTTGCTCTTTGGAGCTAGAGCTGAACTTGGTAAGAGTTTAGACAAGGAAACTTCTAAGTCAAGCCAACATTGCATATTGTTTTACTTTTATTTATTTATTCCAATTTTTACCCTGCCCTTCCAAAATGACTCAGGGCAGCTTACAAAACAAAAAAACACAATACATATAAGACAGAATAAAAAAACCCAGACTGCCAATCTTTCCCCTCCCCTCCCCTTCCCCTAAAAGGGAAGGTTAGAGGCAGGCGAATAGATGGCCAGGGAGTCAGTGTCCAAAGATGGCTTCTTAAGCAGGAGGCGGACAACCACAGTTTTAAAAACGTTTGACACCCTACCCTCCCAAAGGGAGGTGTTGACAACCCCAGCCAGCAATGGCCCCAGCATCTCCCAGCTGGCTTTCACCAGCCAGGACGAGCAAGGATCTAGTACACAACTGGTTGCCCTCACTACCCCACGTACCTCCCCCACATCAGTGGGTGACACCGATTGAAATTGATCAAAATAAACAGGACAGTACTGAGCTTCCATAACCTCAAACCCTTGACTCAGCAGGTAAAATGGCATCACCCAAGTCGTGGTGAATACGAGCAATTTTGTCTGCAAAGTAGTTAATAAAAATGTCACAGCGGGCATCAGATGACTCCATTTCCAGGCAGAGGCAGACTGGATTAACCAGACCCCTCACCATCCAGAACAGCTCCACCAGACGAGACTTTGCAGACGCTATGATAATGGAGAGCTTTCTTCACCACTATCACAGCCACAGCATAGTCCTTTAAAAATGATCTATGCCACAATCGGTCAGCTTCAGCACGAGTCGAGCAGCACCAGTACTCTAACCGCCTACCCTCCCACTTCAGCCGCCTAAGGTCCTCCGTATACCAGGGGAACCTGTGCTGCCAGAGGGTGGGTGCAACTGTGTCGATGACCCTGGCCAAGATGTTATTCCATCCAGGCCATCGACAGAGTAGCCGTCATGGTCGGTAGGTAAACCCCCCAGAGAGTTCTGAAAGCCAATTGGATCCATAAGTCCACCACTAATGGGTCCACCACCCCAATGAGGGCATAAAAGGATGGGAATCTGTGCCTTCAAAAGGTAATAATCCGACCATGACAGCGGTGCCATAACATCCCTGATAATTGGAACCCCTGTTTCCAGGCTGGTGCAAAACATCAAATCCAATGTGTGCCCTGCTTCATGTGTTGGGCCAGTTACTATTTGCACATTTTGTACTTGCTCTGAAGCTATATTATCAGTCTTAACTTTTATATAAACCTTTCTCATTATAAAGGTCATGACTGTGGCCCTTTTCAAACGGGCCAGCAGTGCAGGAGGGATGGGTGGGTGCCACGGTGCATGGGAGTGCATTCCCATGGACTTCCACCCATCTCCACCCACAGAGCATTGGGCATTGGCCCCCATTGGGTGGAGGATGAGAACCTGTATGAACTGGGGCAGCCACCCACACCAGCAGACAGGTCCCCTGCTCATAGACACTGTGGGTGGGGGACACGGCCTTTGCAAGTCACAGGAACTGGTTGCGAGCGCTGGGGAGCCCAGTTTCCCAGTGCTCACGCCCAGGACACGTGTAGTCTCTTGCATTGCAGGGTTCAAGGGTTGCTGCAGTGCACACTTGACAAACAACATAGACACCACACTCTCAGATTGGGTCACTAGGCTTTTTTGTTTAGGCACTGAAACAGGGACAGTGGATCCAAATCTGTCCCTGTCAGGAAAACCAGCAGCACAGACCCTCCTGGCTAGCCAAGGTGGTTCTGAGGCACTGTATAAACTAAGGATCTCTTATACAGCACAGAATATCTTGAGGCAATGGGAAGGGGGAACAAAGGAGGAGAGGGGGAGTCAAGAATGTTGACTATAAATCTTAGCTCCTTGGGAGGTATGACTGGGCCGGCAGCTGTAGACACAGCAAACAAAGGGTAGTCAAGCCAGCGAGATGTTCCTGGCCACTAGATTTGATTAGGGAGCTGCCCTTTCAGGCTTGTGCAAGGACATCAGCCAATATATGCAAGGCCTTTGCTGATTTGATCTATATATGGAGCTGTAGACTGTCCTGGGCATGTCAGAACATGCCAACATGTCAGTTCCAAAGGCCAGCCCAGTGCGCTTCCCCCTCCCCCATGGTCTGTGGCAGGGGGAGTGCAAGGCAACTGCCACGGCAGCCACACGGGGAGCCGCCCATTTGAATCCTTCCCGACACACTCCAGTTAAGTGGGTGCTCCAGCTCCACAGCTGTGCCACTCAGCATCCATGGACACACACACCCCACCCCACCCCCAGCCTTGGTCGTTAAAAAGCACCCTGAGCTACAGACAACAGAGAATTAGCCCCTTGTGGGTTGGCACTACTCTAGTGAGAGTATTGCCTAGTGGTGATTATAAGTGGGGTAACTGAGTCATGGCTGGTCCAGTGGTGCTTTGCGAACACCCAGGTAGAGGAGAACCCCAAAGATCGTGGTCACACCCACCTCTTCAGTTTCTTGCAGGAGATTCTACGCCTGCATTTTCACTGTTCCCACAATCCCTCTTCCCACTTTAAACGTTCTCCCCTATTGCTGTGGTGGCTGCTGCTAGGTATCCCAGAATGCTGCACAGATCTACATTGACTCTATGGGCACTTTTAGACAGGCCTCCAATCTCGTGGGCTTCAAAATCTGCTTTCAGCAACCTCAAGCAGGTGGAGTTTAGCCGCGCCTCCCTGCACCAGAAGTCGCCCAGCAGCCATTAGAAACAGCGGCGACGGGCAGCTCGCGCATTCTTTTGAAAACTGGACTTGTCAAACCCTGATAATCAAGGTCTGACGACAAGTCCGGTTTTCAAAAGAATGGGTGAGCCGCCCGGCGCCACTGTTTCCAGTGGCGGCCAGGCAACCTCTGGTGCTAGGAGGTGCGTCTAAACTCCACCTGCTCGAGGTTGCTGAATAATAATAATAATAATAATAATAATAAATTTAGCATAGCCATTGGCCATTGCTCGAGGTAGCTGAAAGCGGATTTTGAAGTCCGTGTGATTGGAGGCCCATCTAAAAGTGCACTATGGGGCAGAAAAACTGACATCAGGATGAATCTCTTCATATGTTACAACTAATGAGCATGAGGGAGTTACAGCAATTGACACACCTGGTTTTCCAAGCATAATTTTTTGGAGTAAAAGTGCCTTACACCCAGTGCATCCTGCATGCTAATCTTTTCACATGTTCAAAATAAAAGCAGGGGGAAGGCATCTCGTGCAAATGCAGCCCAAGCCTTTGAAAACTGGGCCGTGATGTGGAGAAGCCAGGACAGCCTCCTGCCTGTCAAAGAGGAGAGAAAACAAAACCCTGGGGGAATGAAACAGCCAACTTAGCAAGCCATTATTATGATTAAAACCAATGGACTTACACCAGGGGGCAATTTGGTCCAGGGTGTTTAAAGGTCTAAAGATGAGTTCAGGACTCTGCTTCCCTCTCCCTCCCTTTCTTGCTCTCTCTTTCCTTAAGGTTAATGCAGCGAGACAAAAATCTATTTCTCTTCCTGTCTTTTTTTTTTTTTTTTAAACAAACAAAAAAAACCAAAACACAGAGGAAAAACCCGTTGCCAGAGGGAACCCGGCTTCTAACAAAGTGCCTCCAGCTACCTAATTGAGAGGCAGGTCACATCCTCGCCTTGGCAGCGGAGCAGAGCTCCCCTAACAGAGACAAACCGGCATCAGCCCTTGCATGGAGAGCCCAGCTGAGCCATGGGAGTGAGAGAGCAAAGGGCACCCTTTAGGCAGACCCTGCTCCCTCACATTCTACATCTCTGCATGGACTCCAAACAGATGGCCTCTCATCTAAGCTGCTTTTGTGGCAAAAGTCCCTGGAAGCACTGACCATTCAACTGACCATTCTGCAAGGGGCAAAAGGGCTTCACTGGGCAGTGGGTGCATTTTCAGGTCTTGCAATGGGGGAGAGGGATAGGTGGGGTGGGATTAAAAATTGTGGGGGTTGCATGTTAATTATACTGTGGGGCTCCTCCTCCCACCTTGCCCGGCAACTGATGAGAGTTCCAGCATGGAAGTTCCCCACTGCCTGAGTCACCATCTCTGCAGCTGGAGTCGGGGGAGGGGGACAGCGGGGAGAGAGGCAGCCCATGTGCACTGTCCAGTGTTAGTGACAGGTGTCACACAGAAAGATTCAAACATAGATCCACCAGGAGATCGAGGAAATGTTGCAACTGGGAGTCATACAGGTTTCAAAAGGTCCATGGGTGAGCCCAGTGGTTTTAGTTCCCAAATCTGATGGCTCCATAAGGTTCTGTGTTGATTATCGTAAATTGAATGCCATAACTGTGTCACACTCATATCCCATCCCAGAACAGATGACATGATAGGAAGGATAGCAGGGGCTAAATACCTGACTACCCTAGACATGACCAAGGGTTATTGGCAAATTAGAATGAACCCGGGGGACCAGCCCAAAACAGCATTTATAACTGACAAGGGCCTTTATGAATTCACAGTGATGCCTTTTGGGTTAAAGAATAGTGGGTCTACATTCATGCGGTTAATGGATCACATCCTAGAAGGGATGCGTGACTTTGCCTTGGCTTATATAGATGACCTAGTGATTTACAGTGACACATGGGACACACACATGACACACGTAAGGCAGGTACTACACAGCATTAAGGAGGCAGAACTGACAATAAAACCATCAAAGTGTAAAGTTGCAATGGATACCGTTACATACCTAGGGCACGAGGTGGGGAATGGCAAATTATGTCCTTGAAAAGACAAAATATAAGCTATTTGCTCCTGGCCTGCACCCACAACCAAAAAACAGATCCAGAGGTTCATAGGCATGACTACTTACTTCCACTGCTATGTCCCACATTTCAGTGCCATAGTGACCCCCTTGACAGACAAATGTAAGAAGCGCTGCCCAGAGAAGGTACAATGGTCAGAAGAGTGTCAGAACGCGTTTGACAAACTCAAGAGGGCTCTGTCTGAGGCACCAGTGTTAATCAGCCCAGATTATGACAAGGAATTCCATATCAGGACTGATGCCTCTGACACGGGCCTGGGAGCAACTCTCACGCAAAAGGGGGGAGGATGGACTAGACTATCCCATTGCATACCTGAGCAAAAAACTGCTCCCAAGGGAAAAGAATTTGGCAACCATCAAAACAGAGTGTCTAGCCATAGTGTGAGCTGTTAAGAAACTTAAACCTTACTTATTTGGTAGGACGTTCACGGTATACACTGATCACTCAACTCTGACATGGCTCAATAATGTTAAATACTCCAACTCCAAACTGCTGAGGTGGAGCTTGTTTTTGCAGGAATTTGACATGAGAATTGAACACGTAAAAGGTAAACAGAATGTGGTAGCAGATGCACTACCATGCAGGGACACTTCAGTATGATCATGTTACGGGACACTGTTGTGTCCACTCCACATGATCTCTAAAGGGGGGAGGTGTCACACAGAGATACCGGACTACAGGTCTAACAAATATGTAAAAGTAAAGGTTAAACATGTATGTAATGTAAAAGCTGAGAACTGGAAACTCACTTCATGCAATGGAGAGAGACAAAGTCAGGCCGAATGTGTATTCAGAGAAGCCTGGCAACACCTCTGCAGGAGGCAGACAGAAATCATTCAGTTGCAAATGGATCTTTTCCTGCCTACGTGTCTGGAAACAGAATCCTCCAGGTGGGAAAGTCACACAAACAACGCTGGAAAGATATTTAAGAGGGGGAGATTTTTTTCCTCTAAGCTCAGTTGGGAGAAGAGACTTTGCTGGATAACCAGCGTAAGGACAAAAGGCCCTACCTCACTACATCTGACTGAGAAATGGACTTCTGTAGGGTAAGATCTTGACTAGGGACTTACTCAAAACAGACTAGAATTGCGTTATTTACTTTTGTTTTATTTGCCACTCTGCGTTCAAACTATCTTTGTTTATGTAATCACTAAACTTTCTTCTTTACTAAGAAGTGCTTGCTGTTGTCTCACATTGGGGAACACAATCTGAGTATCTTGTGCCCTCAAGCACTTGCGAACCCAGAGAGAAAGAGTTTGAGAACGGGAAGCCTCTGGAACTTGGGTGACAAAAGCATTGTCCCTTTGCAGGACTGAATCAGCTAGAGAGAGAACTGATTCAGACAGGCTGCAAGTGAGGGAAACTGAGTCACCTAACCCAGAAACGTGGTTTAGTGGACCCCAACCCCGTGACAACAGGCTTGTTACAGATCCCCAGATTCTGGGAGTCCAGCAGTCCACGGCCACAGACTGTGCTGCAGCAAGGGTTGGGGGAGGCCTAAGCCAGGGGACAGGCCTGGTTTTACTACCATTAGACAGAGGCAGGGGCAGCCTAGGTCAGTGAATGTAAAAGGGGCAGGTAAAGGGGCCCCTCTTACATTAGTCACCATTGGGGTTGGACAGCAGAGCCCCTCACCCCACCCGCTGGAAGAGATTCAATGCCAGCCAGTGGGAAATCCAGTCATGAAATTGATCTGAAACTGACTAGACCTGGTGCTTTGGCTTCTAGTCAATTTCACTATTTATTATTCCACTAGTCGCACTGAATTGCTGCTGGCAGATGCATTTTGGGAAAGGGGTGTGCTTTGCTATGAAGCCCCTCAGGAAGCTGAAGCATGGAATTGGAATTCTGTCCCGGCCCACAATGCAGAAAGAGAGCTCAAAGCTTGTACTGCAGGCTGGGGAAGAGCTCCTGCTTCCCCATATGTCAGCTGCTGAGCAGGGAGCTCCCTGTGCTTCCTCCAGTTCTCTGCAAGGGCTGCAGGTGAGGAAGAGCTGTGGGGTTCCCTGCTCAACAGCAGTAATGTGTGTGAGGAGCAACTCTGAGTGTTCCCAGTCCCTCCTGCAAGCGCAGGGAGTACCCCCCAGCTGAGTGGGAACCAGAGCTCTCCCTCCTGTAGAGCTTGGGAGGAATGCTGGGTCTTCCTCACTCTACAGCTGAAGCTTGGGATTTCCTTCTCATTAGACTTTGAGCAGGGAATCCAGTTCCCTCCCTGTTTGCAACACGTGAAGTGGAGGAAGGAGCTCTTAACCCTAGTGCTCCATCCCCCTCACCCATTGAGTGCTGCAACTGGGGAGCATCCCAGCATTTTGCGTACAGTTGCAGCATGCCTAAACTAGAGTGGCCAGATATGTATATTTTAGAGGACACTTGTGACAAATACAGGTTTCAGGGCTGCATTGCTCATAAGTGTTCTCTAAAGTGTGCCTATCTGGCCACCCTAGCCTAAACCTGCTCCCTCTTAGGAGCCCTACACTGCAACATAGCAGCAGGGGGGTTGTCCTGGAGTGCTGCTTGGGACAGAAATGTGAGCCCAAGCTGGGTTCAAAACTGACCACATTGGGCCCAAGTTATCCCTGCCAAGCCCCAATGCAGCCAGAACTCAATCCCACTGTGTCTAGTCAACCCTGCCCTCCTTCCTCCCCATGAAACACTATGGTGTCACAATGCACTGGCAGAGATGGGATTATATGACAGAGAATGGGTGAGGCTAAGGCATTCCTCCACCCCTTTTCAACACCCACTTCAGAGTGGCATGGTGCTTTGGAAGCGGGGCACCTCTCAAAGCTAGGGAGCACGGAATGGCCTGCTGAGCCCAGGAAGCTTGGACAGAGGGAGAGTCTAGCCCGGGCTCAACTGGACTCAGGCTCAGGTCTCTCGGGCAGGGACCGTGTCTCTCTTATTCTCTGTAAAGCACCAGGTACATCGCTGGCGCTATATATAAAAGCTTATAATAATGTCACTCACAGGTCATTGTGACTAATGCCACTAATACTCAGGTCATTTATCCAGTCTTGGGGACAGGAGGCCTAGAGGATGCAGGTTTCACACACATTCTCCTAGACTTGGTTAAATTGTGGGAGCTAGGCAAAATTTGGAGGGGTGTAGCTCCTTCTAGAGTAGACCCCCAGAACTGCCACAGAGACAGATGTCATGGGGAAGCAGAGCACTATTGCCACTTTACTCCTTCCCCAAGTTGTTAAACCATCTATTTCCCAGTGAGACCAATCCTTTATGATGCAGAGCTCCCTCCTCGGCCCCCACCCCACCCCAAGGATTGCCTGCACCTGGCACAGTCCTGGACAGAGACAGACAGAGAGGGAGAGGGTCTGAACCAGAAGCAAGCTCAACTCTTCCTGCCTCTCCTCTCCAGCCTCAGTGCTTTCCCGGCATCCTGCTTAGCGAGTTTGGATGAGAAGCGACTGTACTGCCAGGTCCCCTCGGGAGCACCCATCCCCCCTGCTGCTCTGGCAGATCCCCATCTGTGGCCTCCCACAATTGATAGCGTTTATAAACTGAACTGGCAATGAAAAAACAGGCCTGTCTCCCTCCATTAGCAGTGCGGGCTTGAGATTCCACGAGAGTGAACTCCAGGGGACAGGCCGATCAATACTGACATGCAGGAGAGTCCGGGCATCTCTGAACGCCTGCTGCTACTGCTGCTGCTGTCTCTTGGTCCTTAACCCCTCAGTGCTTTCAGGGAGGGGAGTGCGAAAGAGTTCTGTCCAGGGCCTGCTGAGACGGAGGATGAGACAAAATCTTGCAAGGGGTAAAGACCCAAACATAAGAAGCCTTTTTTACTGCACATCAACCACTTCTATTGGGCCTACAAAACCTGTGGACAACGAAACTTATTCTTGAGCACCCCCTGCTGTTCCCTTACTCGGGGATGGGGCACTCAGGCCCAGGAGGCAAAAGTGACCCACAGCTAATTTATATGTGGCCCCTTTCCACAGGGGTGTAGCTAGGCTGGAATGAGTCCAGGTGGAAGAAATTGACCTACCCCTCCCCCATCACCATCCTCTCCCCTGTTCCACCCCACCTTCCTCCTCCCAGCATCCTTATTGCAGAAAACTGTCGACTTCCATAGTAAAGACTCCAGAGACACTCCTGACACCGCGGCGCTTCTCTCTCCCTCCACTTGCTGCACCTGAGCCCTGAAGGCCATGGCTCTTCTGCCTGCCTCATGCTGCCGCCGGTGCTTGCTCCGTCCTGTGGTCCCACGTGCGCCCCATGCCGTAGGCGCTTCTGCTCAGCTCAGTCTCTACCCAGCCCCACCGCAACAGGACAGGATTTGTCATGTCTCCGTTTCCCCCCCTCCCCCCTTGGGCCCTGTGCTCCCCCCCTCCCCCCCGAGCTTGGGTTCAGGACAAATGTCCCTCCTGTCCTTATGATAACTACATCCCCTGCCTTTCAAGTTCCTGGATCTGACCCCTGGATCCAGTTCCTACCCCCAAGCACTGGAAAACCGAGCTCAGGGAAAAAGAGAAGCAATGAGAGCATGCACTCATCCATAGCACTGATCCATGATCTGGACCCTCCTCTTCCTAAGCACTCACAAAGGTGTTGGGGGGTGCAGTTGCTTGAGGAGTCACTCCTAAAGCAGCCCCATCCCCAACACCTGTGTGACCCACAAAGCTTGTACTAATTTTCCATGTGGTCCCGTGGAGCAAAAAGGTTCCCCACCCCCACCTTACTTATAACTAGCATCTCTTCACATATACAGACTGTTCCCCTTTAACTGTTCCCTCATACCTCAGGGACCGCCTCGCCCTCCGTGCGTCAGAGCGATCCCTTCGGTCCACCGGGGGCACCTTTCTGGAGGTCCCCGGGGTAAAACAGGAGGCCACAATGGAGAGGGCATTCTTGGAGGCCGGGCCACGACTCTGGAACTCCCTCTCGGAGGACGCCCGCCTGGCCCCAGGTCTGCTGGCTTTTCGCCAAGCCTGCAAGACCTGGCTGTTTGCCCAGGCCTTCAGAGAAGCGGGTGGGAGAGTGGGGTAATTGCGGGTTATTTTGGGAGTAAGATATTTTTTAAATTGTTGTGGTTTTAGTGTTTTTATTGAATTTTATTGATGTGGTGTTCTGGTTTTGTAAGCTGCCCCGAGATGCCGTAGGCATGAGGGGGCAGCTAATAAATAAATAAATAAATAAATAAATAAATAAACGAACAGTGGTTCTCAAACTTTTTTCAGCCATGCCCCCTGTCACGGAGAAACATAGGGTCACACACGTATAGCACGGGACTACATGTAGACTGCAAGACTGGTAAATATGTAGTGCAGGAGGTTCCACATGTATGTGATGTTAAAACTGAGAACTGTAAAACTCAAATTAGGGCTCTGACATGTCACCAAGCTACAGGAAATGCAAAGAGATACCAAAAATGTGTATTTGAGAACACTTGCCAGATGGAACCCTATGGAGATGTAGATGGACCTTTATGTTTGCCTGGGTTGCCTACGTGTCACATTGCAGGTCTCCCCAAAGGCAGGGACAGAGACAAAGAAGGAGGAAGACTATTTAAAGAGGCCAGTGAGTCACCGTAGAAGTTCTCTCCCAGAGCCATCTTGAGCATCTGGATACGAAAAGCCTGCCAGCAGCAAGGCTGGAGAAACCATGAACAGAGAGGCATGATTTTGCTCTCTACTAGGGGTGGGAAGTTTGGATCATCCGGTATCCGATACTGCCGGTATTTTGGTGTACCGGCAGTATCGGATTACTCCGGTATTTGAGGGTACCAGTACTGGATCCATGTGCCGGATTTTTTTACATTGCGGCCATTGAAATGAATGGCCACAATGTAAAAAAAGAAACAAAAAAAAAAACCAAACACTTTCCCTCCCCAGTCCAGGCTGCGCGGGTGGAAGGGGGACACCTCCCACCCATCCACCCTGCCCAGCCTGGATTTTTTTAAAAAAAAAATTTCCCCCAAAGTCCCTGCTAGTGCGGGCTCGGGCCGCCGACGACGACCTAGAGCCCGCACCAGCAGGTAGGTACTGTGGTACTAGGGTGATCCCTGGGGTGGGGGGTGGTTTAACAGGGATCACCCTACCTCCCCACCCAGGGATCACCTACCTTTGGCGCTCTGGATGGCAGCGGCGGTCTGGAGGCTTCAGCGCTGGCTGTGGCTGCCGGCTTCAGCGCTTTCTAGGCCTTCCGGGAAACTTCCAGAAGTTCCTCGGAAAGCCTAGAAAGCGCTGAAGCCGGCAGCCACAGCCAGCGCTGAAGCCGCCAGACCTCCGCCGCCGCCGAGAGCGCCAAAGGTAGGCGATCCCTGGGTGGGGAGATAGGGTGATCGCTGGGGTGGGGGGGTGTTAAACCACCCCCCACCCCAGGGATCATCCTAGTCAGGAGAGGCTGGTGGCTTTTTAGTTTGGAGAGGCAGTAAGGCCGTCCAGCCCGCTGGCGAGCCGGTGGGTGGAGCCAGGGCAAGGGTGGGCGGAGCCAGGGCAACGGTAGGCAGAGCCAGGGCAACGG
>QEPC01007988.1:48417-61744 GCA_003113815.1 Sphenodon punctatus
ACATCAAGGACTGAGAAGAACTTATGGACCTTGGTAGGGTAAGATGCTTATTTAGGAACTCAACCAGTATAGATCAGGAATGCGTTATATTTACCTTTGATTTCTAGTAACCACTCTGTATCAACTATCTTGCTTATGTAAACTTACTTCTTATCTTTATGAAGTGTCTGTGTCTAACACTGGAACACAAGTGAGCAACAAGAGCCCTCAAGCTCTTGTGAACCCAGAGAGTAAAGAGTCTATAAACGGGAAGGATCTGGCCCTTGAGTGACAAAGGAGTTTCCCTGAGGCAGACTTGAATTAGCCAGAGAGAGAAACTAATTCAAGAGGGCTGTGCGCAAGGGAAACTGAGTCACTCAAACCCGGTAAAGCCCCACTTTACCAAACCCCCAGTTTGGACCTCCAACTCGTGACACCCCCTCTCCTTCCACTTGTCTGTGATAGTTGAAGCCCATTCCTACCCCCACCTCCCGCCAACTGTATATACATACACTTAGCTCCTTCTCTTCCTCTCCCTTTCCCCATCCTCCTATTGCTTCCCCTTTCTCTCTCCTTTGTTCTTTGATTCTCATGGGGAATCTTATTTGGGAGAGTCCCCTAGCTCAGTCAGAGTGTGGAACTTAGGCCACTTTTAAAAGTTATACTTTAAAAGTGGAACTTAGGCCGCTTTTAAACAAGCAGGTCGCCGTGGTTTAAATACCTCGATTGTGAGGTATTTAATTCACAGTCTGCAAACAGTGCATGGCCGCCTTCAAAGAGCATGATCCCGGACTTCCGTCTCGTCTAATCCCGCCTTGCAAGATATTGAAATATCGTGCGAGTGGGTTGCGCTACGGCAACCCGCTTGTGTAAAAGCGCCCTACCAGGCCACTGAATTTCCTCCAGCAATTACTGGTTCCAGCCTACTCAATGGGAATTGGCAACAGAGCGACTTTCAGAGAAGTGTGGAGGTCCACTCCAGATAAAAGATCCATGCACTCCTATCCATTTGCCAGTCTTCAGTTTCATTACCCATTAAATAGGAGTGCCAATGTTTCTGACTGGGATTTGTCCAGCTTTTAACTCCCCGGCTTTTTGTTGTTGGGGCGGGGGAGAGGGGAGTTTGCCTAGCTCTGCTTGATTAAAGAGTCCTTTAGTATCCTGAATTTACATCATAATCATGTGAGAAGGGGTAGGGCTGCTACACCCCTTTCTGATGTGACTTTGTCCCTTCCAGAGCACTGTTACTAGGGGTGGGAGTTTCGGTTTTAACCAAAACAGTCAGAAAATGGCATCAGAAAATCAGGCCCGTTACAGTTCTGATTTTTTATTTTGTATCTTTCCCATTTAAGTCAATGGGAAATCTTCCCATTGGTCCAACCTCCCTAACCCCATTCCCCAAGGCCCACTACTGGCCTTGGAGGGTGGGGGTGGAGATCCGCTTCCCTAGCACCTCCACCTCCCGGAGCCTGTCTTTACCCCCACCTCCACCCCCCAGGACCCTGCCAGCTCACATGTAGTTACCAGGCCAGGCCTTGTGGGATGGGGGTGAGGAGTCACCTGCCTGCCACTCTGTGGGGGCCTTCCAGGAGTACCAGAAGGCCCTGTTGGTGTGGTGCACTGCCCGGTGGCATGCTGCCAGCATAGCTGTCTGAGGCCTAGTCCCAGGCAGGCCTCTTCACCATGGTGTGCTGCTGAGTGCACATGTGCAAAAGAGCCTTGAGGGCCATTTTGCACATGGCGTCGGCAGTGTTAGTTCTGACCCTACTGGTGCCATTTTGGAAAAGGGCTGCGCATGTGCAAAATGACCCCAGAAGCCATTGTCGGCGCACCCCAATGAAACACGGAGACCTGTGTTGGTTAAATGCTGGCCGCATGCTTTATTATAATCAGTCAAGTCAAGAGGCCGGTGGGAAATTGCCCAGCAATTCTGGGTCCAGTATGCTAGCTAAAAACAACAACCTTATTAACATGGTCACTGACGTGGATGTGCCCTCCAGTGTCAGTGCCGTTCTGAAACACGCTTCCCCCTTCGACAACACAACGGCTCTGGCCGAAATGGGGGATCAAGCCCAACGGTGGGCACGAGCCAGGAGGTAAGTGGTTTCTGCCCGGCGGACAGCGCATGTCTTTTCCAAGCATCAAAACCCACCCCTCCCAGGGTTATGACCCCAGCGCGGGCTGCGCCCCGCCTCACGCTGGGTCTCATTTCCCCATCTCTTAAGGAGATGTCTCATTCTATGCTACTTAATTCCTATTTAACCTACAATTGCATACTGGACCCCTGCCACTAAGGGGGAGACAAACTGTCTTCCCCGCCTCCCACTGCCTCTTATACCTGAGATCCAAAATGCTGGGCCAACGCCCGGAGGTAAATTTCATTCTCTGCTTCAGAGAGGTGCACACCATCCTCTCTAAACAATTCCTCCTTTTTTCGGTTTATCTCAGGGTGCTTAATAACTGAACCGCCCGTGTCCTTAACCCATTTACTTATTTCTCTGCTCACGTTGCACCTTGTCCGGTCAACCTTACTGGGTTTTACTGATCTTGTCTACTGAATCCTAGGGAATAAACATGACCAAACTATATGAACTCCATCAAACCATCGCCTAATTACTAATAAATCTTCCTTGGCCTGTATGATTAAATTAATTCCCTTTTGTGAAGGGAGGTCATTTTCCCCCAAATGCACTATTATGACCTGGGGCTTGGGTTTACCCCCATAGCCCCCAATGTTGTTAATAACTGTTTCCACAGCATACCGCTCCTTCCCAACCATGTGATCCAAAATCTATCGGACACTCCCAATTGAGATCCCCAGTGGCCGGTAGAGGCTGCTCTCTCAGCCCAACGGACCATGCTGCGCCCAATGATCCATACCACCCTTTTTGTTGTTCTGCAGTTTGAAGGTTCTGAGGAAAGAGAGGAAAGGAGTTACTGACTCTTGTGCACACGTATGTACTTTTTATATGCCTTAGATTTCCATCGTCCTATAGACTGAATCGTTTCCACTGGTAACCCAGCTGCAGCCAAGGTAGTAGCCGCCCCAATTCTGAAAGAGTGGGATCCGTAATCCCCCGACTGAAAACCAGCCTTGCTCAGCGCCGTTTTCATAACCGCTGGAAACTGGAAACATGTCAGTGCTGATCCATTCTGATGCACAAACAAATCCTTCGCTAGTAGCGGGCAGATCCCACAGTACTTCCTCATCTGTTCCATTGGGCATATGTTTATATTCCCAAACCTGTATAACTGAACCCTTTGCCCTTTTCTTTTGCTGATCCATTTTTGAAAATCTGAGATGCAATTCAATGCCTTAGTCGTTCCATTTAAGATCCTGCCAAGATAGCGCACGACCGGAAGCATCCCTCTGGGATGCTGGGACGACTTCGCTGATCCAAAATCCCCCAAAATATGTTACTGAATATACCATGGCAAATAGCTGAGTTTCATATACATCTCTACAAACCAACGGGAGAATGTCCATTAGTTGTATCAACACCGGTGTAGTTATGGGGGACCTAATTACGGAGGTCATGACAGAGGACCTTGCCCAGCTCTCAAACATGCGTTTGAGGAAGAATCCTTTGTCTGGGGAAGGAAATCCATTCGCCCGGTTGATAAAAACCAATGCAGCTACTTTCCCTTTGATAGTACCTACCATTAACCCTTTCTCATGGAGAGAGATGACAAACTGTATTACCTCATTCTCTTTTATGGGGAAATCGGTCCCCATACCCTGTCGTGTTCTAAATTGCTGGAACTCCCCGAATGCCCTCTTATACGCAGACTGGGTTCTGGGGGCCAATGACACCTGAATGATGTTCCACATCTTTACTCTCCAATCTTCCATACACCTGGTGGGATCGGATCTGCCCTCTCCCTGGCCCCAGGTGCCAGTTCCCGGAATCGTTTCATCTGAAACCGAGAAAGGGCGTCGGCTATGCCATCGTTAACTCCAGGGACATGTCGTGCCGAGAACAGAATGTTGTTCCTTAAACACATCCCAACAAATGCTCAAACGAGACCCATTACTCTCGGTGAGCGGGATGACAGGTGTTAATCACATGCACTACAGCCATGTTGTCACACCAGTACCTTACTGTTCGATTGACAAACTAAGGTGTCCACAACCTGACTGCCGCTACAATTGGAAAAAATTTCAAAAAAGTCAAGTCCCTGGTAATTCCCAAGTCATGCCATTCTTGCGGCCATGGAGCTGCACACCAGTGCATTTGGAAATACACCCCAAATCCCGCACCCCCAGCTGCATCGGAGTGCACTTGTAAATCGGCTCGAAGCCGCAGCTCCTCCAGAAACTGATCCTGTTGTAGGTCTGCAGAAAATTGAGCCAGGTATTCAAGTCTTCCCTCATCTCCTTGGTCACCCTTACCCTATAGTGTGGTTGTAGTTCACCTCTCAGTTTTCCATAAAGTCTGGAGAGAAAAGCCCTTCCTGGTGCTACCACTCGACAAGCGAAGTTCAGGCTACCTATTAAGGACTGGAGGGCCCTCACTGTCATTTTCTTTGCCATTATGCCCTCTTTTACCTACTGATTATGTCCTCCAATTTTTTGTCCGGTAACTGGGACAACCTCAAGGTGGTGTCAAGTTCAATGCCCAAATATGCGATGATCGTGCTTGGTCCTTCTGTTTTTTCGGGGGCTAAAGGGATACCCAATTCGTGTGCCATTTTTTTGAATAACAGCAGTGCGTGAGCACATTCTTGACTATTAGGTGGGCCAATTATTAAAAAATCATCAAGATATTTGGTCATCTCCACTGAGTCCGTGCGTTGCCGGAAAATCCATTCCACCAGTGAGCTAAAACGCTCAAATGCAGAACAGGATATGGAGCACCCCATGGGCATCACCCTATCGTAATAATATGCTCCTTCGAAACAGAAACCTAAGAGGTGAAAAATAGTAGGGTGCACCGGCAACAGGCAAAATGCTGATTTTATATCGCATTTAGCGAGAATTGCCCCCTATCCCATTGCCTTCACTTTGTCTACTGCATCATCAAAGGACGCATATTTGATGGTTGTTAACTCCTTTGGTATCGCATCGTTCACTGATCCTCCCCGTGGGTGGGACAAATGATGGATCAGCCGAAATTCCTCCGGGATTTTCTTCGGTACAATGCCCAAAGGAGAAACCACCAAGTTGGCCATGGGAGGGGAAGTGAAAGGGCCTGCCACTCTACCTTCGTCCACTTCCTTCCTAATTTTTTTGTGCACTAATTCCTCCCTTCCTTAAACCGATTTCAAATTACGAACGACTTTGAGTTGGTGTACTGGGCCAGCGGGGATGATAAATCCAAATTTAAATCCTGGCACCACATAACCTACTTCTGTCCTATTCGGGTGCCCGACTAATGCCTGCTCTAGGTGGTCAATTTGAATTGGCGTCAGCCCCCTTTTGAGGCCGGGGTCCCCATGAGTTATTCTGTCCTGGTTTCTGGTTTCCCCATCCCCGTCCGTATCTGCCCCTACTCCCCTTCTGATGGGGTGAGGGCAAGTGATTGCCGGGTGAGTCCCCCAACAATTGGAGCATGTGTGCCGAAATCTGCAATTAACTCGTGTACACCGCCCCCCATTATTATATTCCCAACATGGCCCTGGTGTAATCTGTCCCAGTTTTCAGGCCTTGCTGCAAAATGGCTCATTCACGAGTGCGACACTCGTGAATGTCCACCCCTGCACTAGCGGGTGTCCACTGTCCGCCCGCGGTGCGCTTGTGGCATCTATCATGCTTTCAAGCCACAAGTCCGGAGCGTGTTTATCCCATTGCATCCCAGGGACATTAGCCGCCCTGTGGCGGAAGGCTTCATCATATCGGAGCCATGCGTACTTGTGGAGTTCTAGACCTCGCCCCGGGTCTTTGTGCATGATAACCCCCATATAGACCGCATATGCGGATGTCCAATTATCCCAATTTCTGTCGGCCTTTGGTCGACGGAACCTCTCTTTGTCCTTTCCTTTGTTCTGTTCGGAGTGATCCACTATTGGGTCACTGAACAGTAGGGCGAATAAATCAATGTATTCGCCCCACCATATTTTCTCCTTGGTGGCTTGTGCTAAGTGTGACCCAAAAGGGGCTGCCACTCCTGGGATTGGCCCCCCAGGCGGGCGGGCCATATTCTCAGTGGGCATGGATACGCCTGTTTGCATAGTTACACCGCCCGATGATGTGTCTGGCAGCACCACCAAGCAACCAGTCTCACCCCCCACCCCCCCGTCGGGGTGCTTGTCATCTCTCGACCTACTTGCCCCATCTCTGGAGGGACCACCGGAATAACCCACATCCATTCCCCCTCTACCATTTTTAATTGTGGCCTGGCTTTTTCTTGAGGGTGTGGTGTCCCTTTTCTTGTAACCTGTTCCGTGTGGGACCCTGCAACCAATAGTGGTCCCATCCCGGAGGGCCCACTGGGTCCCCCGGCAATGGGTGCAGGAGTTTCTCTTGCTGGGACCCTTTCTGTGCCCCCTTCCCAACACTGAGATGTTGCGCTTCCTGTTCCCCCAGGGTTTATACCTGCACTCGGTGCGCCGCCCCTCTGCTCAGACGGTTCCGCATCTCAGTTGGGGTACCTATGGTGCTGTTGGGATTCTCGTTCCAGTGCCCCTATTTGGCACAGGAGCTCTCTATCCCAGGGCTGTTCACCTCCCATTGCTCCTTCATTCCTCTGTCGGGTTACTGGTGGTTCCCCGTCCCCTGTTACGAGAGATCCCCTGGAAAGATTTCCATGTCTTTGGACAGTGTCCCCATCCATTGGACCGGGGGCCCGAGGCCAATAACCTCCAATGTACCCACTATCTTGCTCCCTCCTAGCTTGGTAGTGCCCCCATCCAGGTATCCCTATGGGATCTATAGCCGTTCCTTCCCTGGGAACCCCACTGGGGCTTCTAGTTCGTGCACTATGCCCACTATCCCTTTGTGGGCTCCTTCCCCTCTGAATGCCCCCTTGCCCTGCCATAGGTTAGGGAGGGTCTACACTCTCTGCTGCTTGGCTGCCATGCGCAGGGTTCCCCCCGTTTCCATACTCATCCAGGCCAGCCATATCACACCCTCCCTCCATACCCATCTCCCCTTGGGGGGGGGCTCGTCTTCCCACAGTGGCCTAGGCATGCCTTGTTCCCCCCCTACCGCCATCGTACTACTGCCTGCCCCATCCCTGAAGCAGGCAGGAATATTGATATGCCTGTGCCCCCTCCTGACCGCTTGTTGTGGGGGGGGGGTGTTCTCCGATGGGGGAGAATCCTGTCCCTCAGGGTGCGTTTCCTCCTGGTCAAGGGTGATACTCCCTTCTCCCCCCCCAATCATGGCCTCGTGGTCGGCGGCAGCCTCACCCGGTACAGGAAGTCCCTGAGCCCTAAGAAGGGCTTCGCATGCAGCTAGCCGCTGAGCCATATCAGCACGGGACAGCCGCCCCGCCGCCCGATTAGCTCCCTTCCTCTTGGTGCGACACATCTCGTCGCTGGTTGCATTGTATCGGTGGTCAGCAGCAATTGCTTATTGCTGCTGACTTCTCTGTCTTTCACCGCCAACTGATTCTCCCCATAGGGGAGCACATGATCCCGCCTCACCTAGAAGGGGCAGGATCACGTAGGGGCTACGTGCTTCTCTAGTGCGTTCCCCATTGTCTGCCCAGCAACAGGGGCTCTGGCTGTTGAGCCTTCTAGCAGGCTCGCAAGCCGGTTCCTTTGCCCTGTGCCCCATTGTCCCCGAAGGGGGAGAGGCTAGACAATTGCCCCGTCGCCGCCATACAGCAGCGAAGGTGAATTTTGCACATGTGTGCTCAGCAGCGTGACATGATGAGGAAGCCTGCCTGGGACTAGGCCTCAGACAGCCACGCACCAATGGGGCCTGCTAGCACTCCCAGCAGACCCCAAACAGCAGTGGCAGGCTGGCAGCGGCAGATGCTCACCCCCATCCTCCAAGGCCCAGACCAGTAAGTACATGCAAGCCGGCAGGGCCATGAGGGTGGAGGTACATACGGACCCCGGGGTGGGGGTGTTAGGAATGCAGATCCCCACCCCCATCCTCTGAGGCTGGTAGTGGGGCCTGGTGAATAGGGGTGGGAGAGGTTAGACCCCCTGCTCCAGGGGATGGGGATGGTGGGAGTTAGGGACAGGGGGGGTTTCAGTCCCAGACCCAGTTTGGTTCCATTTCAGTCCAGTTCCCCTTCCCATTGAAGTCAATGGGAACAGATTTTCCACTGAGGAAAAAAACAGAATTGCAAACCAAAAACTGAAACCGAAAATGAACTGAAATGTAGATATTCAAAACAAAAACAATGAAACCAAAAAGGCCCTGTGTCCCACCCCTAAGTTACATCGTCAATGATTTTGGCAAAGAGATCACAGATTCTGTGATTTTAAAAGAGGTGCGCAACTTTCATTAGAGTCAAAAGGGGCGACTGTCCTGCTGCTCCCAATCCATCTGTCCTGCTGCCACCACCGGCGATAAGCTCTGTGCTGGATGGGATGGGAGAGGCGCCCTCTTCAGCTTGCTGCCCTAGGCAGCCCTGCCAATAAGCGCTGCACTGGATATGGGGTGGGAGAGGATCTCCCCTACATCCAGTTTCCACTGCCGTCTCTCCTGCCCCCAATCCTGCTGCTGCCACCGCTAAACTCTGAGCTGCATCAGGGCAGAGCCACCTAGGACGACTACTTGAGTTGAAGGGAGCACCTCTCCCACCCCTGATCCAGCTGCTGCCACTTCTCCTGCCCCAATCCTTCTGTTGCTGCTTCTCCAGCAAGTTGAAGGGGATGCCTCTCCCAGCCCTGAGCTTACTCTGTTGCTAAGTTCTGCGGCTGGATCAGGGACGGTATATATTTCCATGATTTATGGATTATTTCCCACATCCCTTCTGTGACTTTCAATAAAAATACCCATGCCAAAATCATAGACCTAATCATAATGCTCTGCAAGGGGTGTGGTCACAAGGGCTAACGGGGTTGTCACGCTCCTTTTTTGACATAACCCCACCCTTTATAGAGCATCATGACACTCCATTGGGCAGGGCCACATCAGAAAGGGTGCCTATGACCTGCCCCCTTTCTGATGTGGCCACACACTCTTTGCTAATCCCAGAAGCCCCAAGTCCACAGGGTTACAGGGGTAGCCCTGGCTGGCCTGGAGAAATCGGGGCTTCCCCTGGAGCCCAGAGATGCTAAGTCAAAAACAATAGAGGTGGCATAACCCTACCTCTGCCCTTCTGTTTGATAAGCTAAAGAGATTCAGCTCCTTAAGTTTCTTGTAAAAACATAAGAGCTGCCACACTGGGTCACACTAATGACCCATTTAGCCCAGTATCCTGTCTTTGATAGTGGCCAACACCAGATGGGCCTGATGAGATGGGGAAGATGGGGGTACAATTGTACCAGGCTCTGAAGCTCAGGGGGTAATGGAGGGGAACGAAAAAGCTGGCATATTTATTTATTTATTTAGTTATATTTATATGCTGCCCCCCCATGCCTACGGCATCTCCGTGAATAATGTACAGGTCTTTCCAGAAATTAGTTGGCCAGTCACTAGGTGTCAGTGATGGAGACATGGGATGGAAGGTAGCCCGCCCCCCCCCCCATACCAGGATGTACCCCAGCATCCTGGCAATAGATGCTTCAGAGGAAGTGTACCAAAACAAGGCATGGATGGAGTAATCATTTCCTGTTGTCATTCACTCCCTGAATCCAGCAGTTAGAAGTTTCATCCACTGATCAGCATAGCCAATAGCAATTGATAGATCAGTCCTCCCTGAACTTAACCAATCCTTTAAAAAAAAATACAGTTATACTACTAGCCTTTGCAACATCCCATGGCAATGAGTTCCACAGATTAATCGTGTATTGTAAAGAAAAAGTACTTCCTTCTGTTTGTGGTAAATCTGGTACCGATTAATTTCACCAGGTATCCCCTAGTTGCCGATGCACCCCCTGGAAATGAGACATGGAGACATGATATGGATTAAACTGGCCGCACTCTTTAATCAAAATAGAGCAAGGATAGTTGGTGGGATTGCTGTTAAGCAATCACGGGTCCAGTATTTTGAGTTAGAAACCTATTTAAAATGTAACAATGGGTCTGGCTTGGATATGCCCTCCAATGCCAGCCGCAGATCAAACTTACCCAACATTCCCCTTTGAACAGCACCCTGGCCAAGGCCGAAGGGGAAACACCCTGACGGGCACGAGTAAGGAGGAAGGTGTCATTAGGTTTGAGGGCCATGCTTGCCCTTACCCCCCATTGTACACGCCTCCCAGGGTGACGATCCTGTTGTTAGCCGCCCCTGCCCTGCTTATCGCCAGGTATCACCTCCCCATCTCTTATGGAGATGACTCTTGAATCTATCCTAAACTACCTATCACCAACACCTATTAACCATACTAGACCCCCGCCACCTGAAACGGGACAACCGTCTCACGGATTGTCTCAGTTCACCCCCCACCAACTCCTGCTCGTGCTAAGTTTGCCAATTCATCCGCTACCTTGTCGAAATACAAGTTATTACCCACTCGAGACAAATGCAACAACAAAAACAACTCTGGACGTCTGTATGTGAGTTGGTCGTGTCGGATACATGTGCTGCCCAAGGCAGCCCACCACTTGCTAATTTCTCTGTTCACATTCCTGCGGGACTTATCAATTTTTTTAGGATGAGCCACCACACCACACCACCCCCACCCCCATATTAGGCGTGGTACTAAGTGTGTCCAAACTATTTTAACCCCCGGGAACACCCACTTTAATATGGATAGCTGCATCTTTATCTTTATCATTAAACTGACACTGGTCCCTACCCCTAAATCGTTTTCCCCCAAATGGACAATTATAATCCCTGGGGAGGACTGGTGCCATTTCTGGTCCAACATGGGAACCAGTTCATCCGATTTCATAGCCCTGTGCCCCAGCCATAGTATCTGTGCCCTGTTTGAAAGGCCTAGGTGCGTTCCCCGTGGGTTATACTTCGTCGCTTCTCCAGCCCGCCAAACCAAACTGTGGCCAACAATCCACACCACGGTCTTCCTGCCCTGATGGTGCCTGTTGCTTGAGGAATGTAAAATGTTATACGTTAGTACCCACTTTGTAGCCGTATGTATCCCCTGAAAGCCAGGGATCGCCATCTCCCTATGGCCCTTATGTCCCTATCAGACAGATCCGCCTCAGAAGCCGTGGTTGCAGCACCTATTCTAAAAGAACTGGATCTGTACAAGTCCGGAGGTAAGCCCACCGCCTTGACAGCCGCCTTCAACACCCCGTTAAATTGATGTCATGTGAAAAGGACTCCATCCCCATGAATAAACAGATTACCGGGGACCACAGGGCGCGATGTCAAATAGCTCCTAATTGTTTGCACTGGGCTGATCTCTCGAGCCCCAATTTGATACAATCTGTCTGCCCCCTCCCTTTTTGGTCTGTTTTAGAGCGCAGCTGGACTGTTATCCGAAGGGAACCTGGGCAATATTCAGCATCCCGAAGTGACAAGGCCCTACCAGACCAGTTTTTCCTACCCTCTGCCGCTACTTCGCTAACTCTAAATGCACTGAAAAACGTAATCTTGAAAACTGGAAAAAACCAACTCCTCGTATTGGCTAAAACAAATCCCTGTTAGGGCCTGGCAAAGGGATTTCAGAACAGGAATGGAGATCGGGGCCCTGGTGTCACCTTGTTGTTCAGTTTCTCTGGCCCAACTTTCCAGCATTCTCCTGGTGAAGAACCCCCTATCTGGGGGAGGGAAGCCTTCCAAACGACTCACGAAAGCCAGTGCTGCAACCTTACCTTCTATGGTCCTTCCTGCTAAGCCTCCCCTCTGCAAGTGTAACATAAATTGCAACAGTTCATCCTTGGCAATGGGAAAATCAGCCCCCCAGCCCCTGTTATGCCTAAAAACCTGGAACTCCCTATATGCCTGTCCATATGCTGCCTGCGTGCGTGGGGCCAGAGATCCCTGGACAATCCTTCTCATCTCTAATCTCCAAGGCTCCAGACACCCTGGGGGAGCGGCTCTGGATGGGGTGAGGCAGTCGACGCTAGCTCCCGGAACTGATCCATCTGCAACCAAGATAGCGCATCGGCTATGCTGTTGTCTACCCCGGGGACATGGCGGGCAGTGAACAGTATGTTATGTTCCAGACATTTGAGTACCATTGCCCTTACCAACTTCATCACCCTCCTCGACCGGGAGGACATGGAGTTGATAATATGCACTACTGCCAGGTTATCACCCCAGAAGGTCACCATTCTATTAGCAAGGACGCTTACCCCACAACTGCACAGCTAGAACTATGGGGGAAAGCTCTAGGAATTTCAGGTCCCGAGTCACTCCTGATGTCGTCCATGATGGCAGCCATGGGGACTCGCACCAACAACCTTTGAAGTATACCCCGAAACCCACACCCCCTGCTGAGTCAGTGTGTACCTGGAGTTGATCGTCCACCTGCCAACTATCCTGCCAAAAACTTACCCCATTGTAGGCCATTAAAAAGGCCGCCCAGGTCCTTCAATCCTCCCTCATCTCCTGGGTAACTCTAATGTGGTGGTACTGCGGAGGGCATGCAACCTAGATAAAAATGTTTGGCCCGGAGCTATGACCCTGCATGCAAAATTTAAACTGCCCAGTAATGATTGCAAATGGCGCACCATGACTTTCTTCACACCCAAGCAGACCCGGATCTTCTCTTTCAACCCTTCTAGCTTTTCCGCTGGCAACCAGGACAGCATTAGTACCGTGTCTATCTCTTTTCCCAAGCAGGTGATTCGTGTAGATGGCCCCTCTGTTTTTTCTGGGTCTAGTGGGAGGCTTAATTGTAAGGCTAGTAGTTTGAAATCCTCTAACAATTTATTACATTCCCCTCCGCCTGGTACAGCGATTAGCAAAAAATCATCTAAATATTTTGCTACGTCGCCTCGTTCTATTTTCTGCCTGAAGATCCATTCAACAAGCAAGCTGAAGCACTCAAACGCTGAACAGGAAATCGAGCATCCAGGGGCGGATTGGGAAATCAAAGTGGGCCGGGAAAATATAGTGTTAGTGGCCCTGTGCCGGCGGCTTTGCCGCCGGCGCGCCGGAAACAGGCCAAGGGGGCGTGGCTTGGGGGCGGGCAGAGTGTACCAGATTTGGGGCATATCGGAGCTGAGTCCCCAGACTCAGATCCTCAGCAGCCTGGCAGGGGTGAGCGGGAGGTTATGGGGGGATAGCAGGGGAGACTGCCACTGGGTGGGTACTGGCCCTCATTTCAGTGCTCTGGCTCCCCAAATCACTCCGTTTCAGTGCTCAGTGGCCCCCAACCAAAAAAATCACTCTGTCCCTTGCTATGCATCCTACAGTAAGGCTTCTTCATTCCT
>QEPC01007988.1:65952-87301 GCA_003113815.1 Sphenodon punctatus
CCCCCCTTTGCCTACCTTACTTTTGCTTTCCCAGCCGCCGCTCGTAATTTTCCCTTTTAGAAATCCCACCAGCCAGACCGGGGCTGTACTTCGTTGTTTTTGTGTAGCAATAAACTTCTTGTTATTGGACACCTGTCTCTCTCTCTCCCTTTCTATTTGGGGAAGGTACATAAACTGCCTGTAGCACGTACTGTCCTCAGCCTGATCCTTTTGAACACGTGGAGACCCCGGTTTAAGTAATTAAGCTAATTCCCCCCTGTAGTAGAGGAACGGTGATTATTGGGGTACATTGCCTCGAGAGGTCATGAGTGGGAGGGGGTCTCCTGTTAACAGGACTGTCATGCTCCTGACACTTATAGAACGTTATGTCACTCATGACACTCCACTGGGGGAGGGGCATGTCAGAAAAGGGTGGGGCACAGGGACTGCAACGCCCCTTTCGGATGTAACTCTACCCCTGACCGAGCATCATAAGACTCCATAGGCGTGAGGCCATTTCAGAAAGGTGGAAGGAAAGTCCCTATGGCCCACACCCTTTCTAATGTGGCCTCCCCCAGAAGCCCCGATGTTTCCTGGCAAGACAGATTGATTTAAATCAAGGTGATTTAAATCATTGATTTAAATCATGATTTAAAATAAATCACCAAGAGAAAAAAACAATTTAAATCACTGATTTAAATTAAGTTTCCCATTGATACTTCTTCACATATTTCCTAAACAATGGTGCAAATCTGATCACTAAAACATGTTAATTTATTATTATTTATTATACGCTTTTATATAGCGCCAGCGATGTACCTGGCGCTTTACAGAGAATAAAATAGACATGGTCCCTGCCCGAGAGCTTACAAATTTACAAGTCAGTAGAGCATTTATACCATCTAGGAGGGTATGCTTTGCATAATTTTTTAGATAACTTGCTTTTTTACTCATTTTAGGAAATAGTACATAATACATAGTTTATTTAATGGATACCTTTGCTCATTACCTGTGTCAAGGGGTATTTTCAGATGTTACGCAGTCCCGAATCACCACAGTGGATCCCCGGCGGGGGTGAACCGAACAACCACCCCCCATGGTCAAAAAAAGCCCTGAACAGACGTGACGGGACCGAGACCACAGCAGGGAATCAGGCCGACAGATCACGGCCCGGGGCAACGCCACAGACGTTACGCCGGTCCCGGGCCAGGCTGTGGTCAAAGCACCCGGAAGGCACCAGGGCGGCTCATCCTGGCTGCTGCTGTGTGCCCTTTAAATCTCCCTCCCCGGCCTGTGTTGTCACTCGTTGCCTGGCAGCGATGCTGCGTGCTTTGTCCCCGGCTGGGAATCATTTCCTTTGATGCCAGCCAGTGGTTGCCGGCCAGACGTTACTTTTTGTTGGTTCCCGTCAGGAATCTCTTTGACCACGCTTTCAGGGATTGTCCCGCGGAGAGCCGCGGAAGCGTGGTTGAAATTGACCCCATGCGGGTATTGACCACGGTGAACATCTGGCAGCCACCGAACCGACGTTCAGGGTGCTTTGGCCCCGCCGCGGGATTGACCGTGGTTCACTGTGGTTCAGCATGATCTCATAACATCTGAAAATACCTAAGCCGTAGACGCACTACATTAGGAATGCTAAAAAGTAAATCACACACAAACAAAATAGCACGTACAACATATTTGATTAAACTAAACAATCTTAAATGTTACATAAATGTTTCACATTTGCAGCAGTCTCCTGAGTTCCCTCAGCTGCCCTTAAAACTTTTTATTTTTAAATTGTATTAACTCTAACAGACAAGTCATCACAATAGTAAAGGCTGTCCTTAAAACTTCTAAAACTAGTTCTCATCCGCCCCACTCCCACTGTCATTTTTATTCATTGGCCCTTTTCACACAGACACTCTAACACTGATAAAATGGGTGTGACATTTTATTATACATGTTGCAGGGCTGCAGGTGTGCTCTATGGGTGCCCTGCAACATGTATAATAAAATGTAACACCCAATTTATCAGTGTTAGAGTGTCTGTGTGAAAAGGGCCATGGACTGAAACAGAAAGACAAGTTTTCCTGCTTTTTCAACTCAGATTCGACTTCTTGGCTTTAAGTGAATAATATCAAATTAAGAAAATATTATCTCTGTGCCTGCAGAGGAAGCTACAGCTGTGAAAAAGTTGGCTTAGCAACTGAAGGAACTCTGGGGGCATTTTCAGACGAACATTTATCCTGGGATAATTGCTTTAATCCAGGAATGGGATGTCCATCTGAACACTGTCAACAGTGATTATTATCCGGGGATGACAAAAATATCAGGGTGTTATAAAACCCAATTCACTGGGGTTTATAACACCTGATTATTAAACTATCCCTGGATAATTTCCATCTGAACGACTATCCCAGTGATTCGCGCCACAGAGTCCAATGGCAAGACATGACAGCCTTTCTAGGCATTTTCTGCCTCTATGGCAGAGATTCTCAACCTGGTGCTCAGGAGCACCAGAATGCTTAGGGAACGTGTGAGGAAAAAAAGGTTGAGAGCCAATGCCCTATCGTATCTAGGAGCACATGACTGTGGGGTGATTGTATTACCACCGTTATAGTTCCACAATGCATTGTAGCGTGTCAAGTTTACCCATGGAAAGGAATGAATTTCTATTTTTTTCAACTCATAACTGGACTGAGGGATAATGAGCTGAGTGGAGATGTTCAGGACTTTACATCTGGCAGCTGGTCTAAATTGCCGCTGCCGCCTCCCAGGTCATCGGGGGACGGGGCTTGGGACAGCTGGCGGCAGGGCCGCCCCTACAAGAGCAGGGGACAGCCAACGGCGTACAAGCAGTGCGACCATCAGGCAGCGTAACACAAGCTCAGAGGGAGTGTCGGAGACACGATGGGATGTGGAAAGGTGCCTGCCTCGGGACTGGTGAGAGGGGAGTGAAGGGAGACAGGCAGGGGAGAGGGCGCATCGTGCTACAAGAGATTGAGCATGGACTACCCCCACCCCCCACGGAATATTACTCGGAGGGTGCTTGGTGGTTGCAAGCCCCGCCAGAGGAGGGGGGGTGAGGGTGATCTGCTCCCCTCTGCCCATGTCTCTGAAGGTGGTCTTGGTGGGAGTTGGCATCTGTACCCCACTCCCCTTTGTGAGGAGCCTGATGGAAGGTGGATGCTATCTCCTCCCCCACCCCACCCCCCTTACCACTGGACTGAGGGATAATGAGCTGAGTGGAGGAGTTCAGGACTTTACATCTGGCAGCTGGTCTAAATTGCCACTGCCACCTCCCAGGTCATCGGGGGGTGGGGCTTGGGACAGCTGGCGGCAGAGCCGCCCCTACAAGAGCAGGGGATGGACGGCGGCCGTGCCGGTGGCACGTGCCGAAGGGGCACGGCCAAAGGGGCGTGCCCTTTTGCTGTGCCCTTCGGCTGGGACCGGCAGCCAGGGCCACGGAAGCTTGTCAATATTATTGTTTGGTGGCGAGGAGAACTGATTCAGCAAGATATGCGAGTAAGAGATGGAGGGGTGATGGATTAATTAGTGGATAATATGGTAAGGGGGTTTGGTTGGTTAGTATTGGAAAGAGAGTGGGTTAGGGGATGCTAAGGTTAAAGTGGGTTTGTAGAGTTGTGTTCCTGCTGGTATATGGTGTAAAGGACTTCTATCTTCCCCTGTGAGAGAGGGGTGAGTTTGGGGGGGGTGTCCCCTGGTGGCAGCAGGGGACAGTGTGAGTTGGTTGTGGGTGATCCCTGGTGAGAGCAGGTGGTTGTTTGTAGGGCTGATACCAGTGGAGGGAGGGGGAGAAATTGTTGTTCTGATTGAAGGGATGGACTGTAAAGATGAGGGGTTGTTGCTACTGGGCCCATGTGGGGTTAAACCCAGCTGTATTGATTTATTGTATTGCATCTTGTTGGGATATTGTATTAGGGTGGGATGCTTTCTTCTGTTTACTGGGTCCCCTGCATGGGATTGAAGCCCAGCTGTATATGCTTATTGTGTTTTGTTTTTCATTTTGTTGTGAGCCGCCTTGAGTCACCTGTGGCGAGAGAGCATGGGGTACAAATACAAATGGAATGGAATGGAATGGAATAAATCAGAAAAATGAAGAAAATAAGATTTTCTTCAATCCCAGAAATCAGTGCACTGAGCACGGACAAAAAGCACCATGGGCTTGATAGTCATCCCAGAGACTCTAAGTAATCACCAGGATAAAATCAATGTGTTGTTCACATGGCTATCCCGGAATAAAGTTATCTAGGGATAGAAATGTCTGTCTAAACAGGTAGCATTTTACTATCCCAGGATAATAATCACCAGAGATTATTATAATTATCCCAGGATAGTTTGTCCGTCTGGATATGTCCTGGTTCAAGGTGCTTGGCTAATGACTTCCACTAGTTCAGGGGAGTGACTTTGTTTGAAACATCATCAGTAAACATGTGCTGTTTAAATGGTTCCCCTCCAGCCTTGAAATGTATTGTGGCTGGCACAACTGAGGAGTGATTATTAGATGCTCATGCATTGGCAGACGCATCTTCTTCAGAAGTTAGGCATCTATCCTTATATCTGGGATGTGGCTTCCTCTTAAAATAACGACTCTCAGGGTAATTTCAGACGTGACGGGCACAGAGACCCGCCACGCTGAAACACAGACCGTTTCGGATCCCAGTCAGGAATCACTCCGGCCGTCCCTTAGACGTGCCGGCCTGATTCCTACCGGGGATCGGGGAGGGGGCGCAACGTGCAGCTGAACAGCCCCGCTCCCCCGCCCTCCGGGAAATGGGTGGGCGCAACGGCCAATCTGGCCGCTGTGCCCGATCCCATCTCGTGGTCGGGACCACAATCCGGGATGGGCCAAACGTAACAGACGTTACTTTTGGCCCATTCTGGATTGTGGCCAATCTAACCATGATTTTGAACATCCGGGCGGCCGGAGGTCCAGAACCATGGTCATTTTGATCCTCACCAGTGATTCACTGTGATGAACATCTGGCGGGGAGCAAACAGATGTTACGGGACTCACCGCCACCACAGAGGATTCACTATGGTTGACCCTGGTCTCATAATGTCTGAAATTATTCTCAGTAGCAACCCTAGATTTCTCTTACTGCAGCTTCTTCTACTGCTGTGAACTTGTGATATAAATTCTAAATCTAGTTTTAGAGGAAAAAATAATTGAACAAACCATAAGGATTAGCGAAACTAAATTTTTTCCTAGCATTATAGCAAACAGCTTGGGAATTTGTTAATTCACTTATAATAATAAAAGGCATAGAGTGAGTCTAGGAGAATGACACAAAGTTAAATTTTTTATTTACTAACCAGTTGATCCACATTGTTCAGACATGTTCACATCTTCATCCACAACGTCATTTTCTTCTAATGAGCATTTTCCATTATGATGTTTCATTCTTGCAACTAGGTCCTGCATCTCTTTGTTGCACTGCTTACATTTGACACATTTTCCTTGTTTACCCAGGGATGGAATTTCTTCAAAATATTTCCAAATAGGGTCTTTCTTATGCCCAGAAGCCATGACAGTTTTTCTGTAGCAAATGTGGTAGAATACAGGAAGCTGTGCACTAAATAATTTTGTCTTCCCTTCTTCTTTCCAGTGTTTCTTTCTGCTCTGCCTCCTTTCCTATAGGTGATTTCAGACAAGACGGGGCGGCATTTGCCCCATCCAGGAATCACCCTTCTGATTCCCCGCCGGAATCAGCCCGTCACGTCCAACAGACGTGCCGGCTGATCCCGGTGGGGAATCAGGGAGGGGGTGGGGCAACGTGCGGTCGCATGCCCCCCCACACACTCCCCCGCCGCCTGCCCTCTGGGGAGACGGACAGGCACCACAGCCAATGCGGCTGCAGCGCCCACCCAAATTGACCATGGCCCAGAATCCTGCCGGGGATTCCGGGCCGTGGTTGCCGTCCAGACGAGACGGGCCCTTTCATCGCAGCGGGGAATCACATTCACCACATGATCGGCGCCAGCCCCAACGGTTCCACCGATGGCGTGGTGAATGTGACTCCCTGCTGCAATTGAGCGTGGTTAACATCGGGGGGGGACGGGGGACTTCCAGTTCCCCAACAGACATTACAAGGTCATTCCCCACCACAGGGTATTGACTGTGGTTGAGCGTGATCTCGTAACGTCTGAAAATACCCTATGATGTAGAACTAACTCCTCTGCCTTGGACCAGCCCCACCCTCACCCCATAAGCACCAAACAACAAACAATCCAATTATCCAAAACCTTAGCTCACTGCATCCGTGTCTTTGTACCTGTATCTTGGGCCACTTTTAGACAAGCGGCACGCACCATCACATGACTTTTCATATTACAACGGGTGGCTTTTAGACAAGACTTCTCGTGTGTTATCACCACTCGTGCATTCTTTTAATACCACTGATTAAATACCTCGATATTGAGGTATTTATCCGCAATATTAAAAGAATGCATGAGTGGTGATAACGTGTGAGAAGTCTCATCTAAAAGCCACCCGCGGTAATTTGAACATTCACGTGATGGCATGTGCCGCTTGTTTAAAAGCAGCTTTAGGCTGCTTAGAAACTAAGGGCCCATAACTTTCAGGAAGCAAGAGCTGGTAGGTACTGGGCAGACTAAAGCCATTTTCATGAGATGAAAAGGAAATGAATGCCCATGTTTGATTAGTAGATAAAGAGTAAATATTCATAATTTGAGAAGCGAGCAAATTGGTTCTTCATTTACATAGAAAAGGAGCCTTTAACTCAATGTGTGTGATAGAGAACCATTAATTCATTTTTAAGAGATTGTAAGTGTAGGTTTAACGTGCTTGTGCTGAGTTTTAATTTTAACCAGGCTATTTTTAAATGAGAAATTTAGTATTTTAAAAAATCCAATTTAAATTTTAAAAATCCAATTTTTAATTTTTAATTTTTTTTTTAAATCATCAATTTTTATCCACCCTGTTTCCTTGCTTCCAGGGGCACCCCTGGCTGACCCAGAGAAACTGGAGCCTCTCCAGGTGAAACCCAGAGAGGTGGCAACGCTAGCTACCTGATACCGTTACAGGTGTCCACGTAACAGGAAAGATGGGATGAATCTGTCCCATGTTTCCTGTTGTCTCTGGTAACACCCTCTGTGTAGCCATGTTAACCCACCTCTCTAGACAATAGCTCCAAGAGTCAGTCCCTGCCCTATCAAACCTAAGCACACAGTGCTTTGGGGAAGTTTCTTTTTAAAACTCACTCTTTAAAAGATCACAGTCAGTGGAAGAAGTCAATACAACAGGGATTCTCTGCACACAGAGCGCGCTGGAGCAGACATGCACGTGCACAGAGAGGGTTAAACTTTATCTGACCAGAGGCAGCACCAGAGGATCCATTTTAGGGGAATGTGCTCCCTCTCTGATCTCTGAGATGTTTTTCTTGCCTTCCCAGGGTAGGTATTTCACAAGCCAGCCAGCCAGGTCCTGGAATGATATTTGAAGACTGCAATGGTCAATAGCAATGCAGTTTTCTTCCCCGACGGCAGTCCCATAGAAAAGGTCATTCCCTTGGATATCTTTAAAGTTTATTGACTGAGGCTTGAAACAGCAAAATAATTGAATGGCTTAATATATTGAATCAGTCCCAGGAGTGGAGGGGGAGAACACACTGGGGGAGACAGAGATTGCAGTCTTGTGGCCAGTGTCACTCACAAAATTGGAGAACGTGGGGCCAGATTCCAACCTCCCTCATACTGGCACAAATCTGGAGTATTCTCACTGGCTTTCTCTAGGTTCTGATTACAGCCCTGGAGCAAGGGTCCACCAAAGAATTGCTGGGGGGGGGGAGTCTTTACTGTTAACCTGGAAGTCACAGCCTCCCCACAACCCCCAATGTTTTCTTGACCTCCCCTTCCTGTCTGGGGGGTGCTCCTGTCCCTTCTACTGAGTCTGCCCCCCACTTTTTTGTCACTGCTTTAGAAATTCCTAAGTGCTGCCTTACTGGGTCAGATAGGGCCGGTCTTAGAATCTGCAGGGCTCAGGGCAAAAATAAAATGCAGGGCCCCTAGTATCCCCTGTCCTGTCCCCCAACCCCTCGGTGGGGTCCTAGAAGCGCGATACCAAGGGTGTTAACTAACATGACACTGGCCTGCCTGAGCCAGCACCAAACCCCGCCTGTCTATTCCAGGCCCACAAGATATGGGCCCAGTTCAAACCCAGGTGGAGTTGGTGGCAGGGCCGGAAATGTGGGCCCAGAATGAATCAGGCCCATGATCTACCCAGGCAGACCAAAGTGGGGCAAACCAGATGGGCACATCTGTTTTCGCAACCGCCCGGCCCAGCGTGGGGGGTTACTATGGCAGCCAGTCATTGCAGACCCTCCAACAGCCCAGATTTCCCAGGTGAGTCACCACCCCAGCAAAAGCCTGTTTTGCTGAGCCCCCAACCTAGGGTGGCCATTTGTCCGGATTTATCTCAGACAGCACACTTTTTCCAACAATTTCAGCTGCCCAGGATGCATGGGACAGGAACCAGACCATGTGCTGTCCGGAATTTGTCCTCTGTCCCTAACTGCATTCATGCGCTGCCTCCTCAGACAGCAGCTGAGCATTGATGTAACTAAAAAATTAATCACCTCCCTCAGTCCCCGCCCTCAAAAGCAGCCTGGGTGGAGGCAGAGGGGGAGGAACTTCCACCGCCCCGTCCGTCCACCTGCCAGGGTGCCCTGGGCCCTGCTACCTCCTGGATCACCACAGCACTGCTCACGCGACCTCCTGGATCAGAAGGTTGTTACCTTGTAAACAAGGTTCTTCAGGATGGCTCCAACAATTCTCACAACACCCAGTTGTGAAAATGTTTGGAACCATCTCAAAGAACCTTGTTTACAAAGTAGCAACCTTCTGTTCTTCGAGATGGCTCCGATCATTCTCACAACTGGGAGTTGTGAGAATGGTTGGTGCCACTCAAAGAAGAATCTGCTGCTGCCGATGCGCAGACAGTGCACACACACTGGGACTCCCAACGGCCAGGACTTCTGGAGGCAGCAACAGCAGCAGGCACACGGACAGCGGGGCCGGACCAGCCTGACTAGCCCAGCCAAAGCGTGTGTGTTTAGTGGGTGTGACAGGATGAATGAAAGAGAGAGAGAGGTGAGAGCTTGAATGGAGGTGTGTCTCTGACAGAGAGTCTATATGTGTGTGAAAGAGTGTGTGTGTGAGAGAGAGAGAGACTATATCTCTGTGTGTGAGAGTGAATGTGTGTGAGAGAGCATGTGTGAGAGAGAATCTGTGAATGTCTGAGAGAGGGGGGTATGTGTGTGAGTGTGTGTCTATGTATGTGTGAGAAAGATCAGAGCGAGTGTGTGTGATTGTGGCTTGGACACTTGGAATTGAGTGCTCTTCATGTGCGCTTTATTACTTGCTTTCTGCTTGTGAAATGCTTGTAGTTGGAACTGTGGGAAACACACAGTTGTAAACCATCATTGAAGATTCAGCGAGCACACACAACCTCCATTTTGAAGAAGGGCAAAAACGCTGCTGAACAGTCATCAAGGGCAGCCCCCATAGAGCACATTGCAGTAATCCAGTCAGGGGGTCAGCCAACTATCGTCACGTCTTGTCTGGATTCAGCTTCAATCGGCGTACCCTCATCCAGTCCCCAACAGCAGCCAGGCATTGAGTAAGCACCAAGACTGCAGGCCCTGAGTTGAATGAAAAAGAGAGGGAGAGCTGACTGTCATCAGCATACTGATGGCACCTCACTCCAAACCTCCAAAATGATCTCGTCCAGCGGCCTCAGATACACATTGAACAAGAGGGGAGACAGGATGGAGCCCTGTGAGAGGCCCGAGGGGATGATGAGCAATCTCCCATCACCACCCACTGCGACTTTCCTGACAGGAATGAACGGAACCACTGAGAGCAGTCCCACACGCCCCTGCCATGTCCCACAGTCATGTCAACAACACCTCATGATTAACTGTATGAGAGACAAAGTGGTTTGAATGATATCTTTTATTAGACCAACTGCTGTTGGTGGAAATAAGCAAGCTTTTGGGCCACATAGGGCTTTTCCTCAGAAGGTACTTTCCTTAGTTTCCTTCCCTCTAGTGTTGCAAGATACTACACAATTTATTGATTTCTTTTGGTTGCCAATAAGTTTTTTATTTAAAAATATCTTCAATTCTTAATTTTTAAAAAAAATAGATTTGTCCAATTTACTTTTTTTAAGAAATTATTTTTAAAATTAAATATGTAAAGTTTTTGTCATTTTAATCTGTAATCAATGAATTAATAAATTACACAGCTGAACAATTACTCAAATAGTGCTTTCAGACCTATAGGCAGCTGTCACTTCTATAGCAAGCTGTTGTGGAACACCTCTCCAAGCAAACAGGTTGATCTGGAGTGAGTGGCATCAAAATACAGCTACTCCAAAGCTAAGGCAAGCTACTCTAGGAGGCAAAGTGATGTGTAAAGATAAAGGTCTTGCTCCAGATCAATTTGCTCCATGGACAGAGAACTAGGGAATGACCCTTACTTTACTAAGCCCCTTCTGCATCTTCAGTCCTCTCTGGTAACTGGAGAACTGAACATTCTATGGATTCAGCTTTCATCTACAAAACTGGCTAGTAGGGAAGCTAGGATATTAGGCTGTTTGCTTTGCAAAGTGCAATGTCCGTGATCATTTGCATTGCAAAGAGCTTTGAGATCCTTGCATGAAAACTGTTATAAAAAGCCAAGGCATAATTAAAATTGGCAAAATCGCCACCACCCCTCTCTATGCAGCTGAAACTTAATTATTCCCCAAACATCTTTCCTGGCAGCCTGTTGATTGTTTTAGATAATGTAGCTATATATGTGTGTGTGTGTGTGTTAGTGAGAGAGTGTATCTATACCCCATGTAATTGTTTCTCTTCATCTTTCCATGGTTGTTAATTTCTTCCTCCTCCATTTGCTGGTTTGGGCAGACCGTTGCTTTGAATTGCTGCAGGTGCTGGCTGTATTATTAACTTTTAATGTGGAGTGTTAAGGCTCTATGAGTTTGTTTTTCCTCGTTACTGATGGATATTTAATTGGCGAGTCGCTGTTGGGGTGGCTGGGCCATGCAGCAGGAATCCAATGCAAATCAGGTTTTCACATTCCTCTGCTGGCTCGCCGGCTGCCAGATATTTTAAATAAATAAACATGATTACGTCAATACATCCCAGAGAGTCTTTCTCCACAGGTTTAACAAGTACACAAAGACACCAATGGATAGGATGCCTGTTCCGTAATAAATAACCTCTCTGAGAACCTCATAGCGCTTCACAAATATGTGTGAATGAAGCCACGTAAACACCCCATTTGCATGCAGGATAACAGAGACATAGAGGAGAGAATCGGCTCACCCAAGCAGAAGCATCTAGGAACAAAACCCTGGAGTCCGAACTGTTCTCACCTGCTGTAACCATTAAACCACTCTGGCTTTCAGAGCCAGGGCTCGAGTAAAGTCACAAGCAGAGGAATTATTATGATTATGATTATTTTACATTTATATGTTACCCATTCCCAAAGGACTCAGGGTGGTTTACAGAAAGATAGAAAATTATACAAATAAGCACTAACCTCAATAAACAAAGAACCACCTAGAAAACGCCTCCCCAATCCTCACACCCACTCCCATGCTTCTTGCACCCAGAAAGTCCCCACTGCCTGACACCCATTCCCACTCCTCCATCTCTTACCCGGAGGAAGAGACGATACATATATAATACCAATTCTTCCCAGGGAGGAGTGCCCTTTACTAGGACCTAGGAGTCCAAGGAGCATGCAATGCAAACCCATCCCCATGGGAAAATTTTCAGGATAAACTATGGACCTTTGAGTTATTTATATAATCTTACTGTGACAGAGCAGATGATGGCCTTTTAAGAAGACCTGTTCATCACCTTGGGGCTAGAAGAACAACAAGCCCTTGTATTTAATCAGTCTGTTGCTGGCTAGGAGCAGGGAAAGGATACCACTTAAGGCATGCTGTCGACTGGGAACTTTCCAGGATGCTGACCCAACCTATGGAAAAAGAAGGAAACAAGGCATCAGAACAGACAGGTAGCCTGGGGACTGTGAATCTGGACTGTCTTTGGTGTATGTTGGTCCAGACATGGTATGTGTATGAATAAACTTACACCAGTGATTGGAGACCTGAGAGTTTGTGGACTGCTTTGGCTAATCTTGTAGGTACTCAACAGCTGACAGCCAACTGCTTTCTCACACTTATCCTGTGAGATTTACTTGAGCAATTCAGAAGTGTTGTCGGAACAAAAGAAACATTAGGAACCGTGAGCTGGTCTTCCAAAGTGCCTAGAAGGACTGAGAGTCAACCTGAGATCCCATGGACAGGGTGCAGAGAGCTGATGATCTTCCAGTGTGTCTAGATGGGTTGACAACTGCTATTCCAGGGATGAGACCAGAAAGCTGATCCTTCAAAGTGCCTTGAAGGGACCTGAGATCCCAGGAACAGGGACGAGTGAGCTGGTCCTAGTGTCTATGCGAGATGGTATGGAAGTCCATGTTATATTACTGTTTGTGGCCTGTTCAGAGCCAGCCATAGAGCACAGGAATCCCACTCTGAAGTTCACTTCTCTAGCCTCTAGTCCAGTGGTTCTCCTATTGTAGCGTAAGGAGCATTATCATAGAATCATAGAGTTGGAAATTACCTCAGAGGTCATCTAGTTAAATCTGCAGCTACAGCATCCCAGATAGATGGCTGTCTAGTCTCTGTTTGAAAACCTTCAGTGAAGGAGAGTCCACCACCTCCCTAGGCAGTCTGTCCCACTGTCAAACAGCTCTTACCATTAGGAAGTTCTTCCTAATATTTAGCCAAAATCAGCTTTCTTGTAATTTGAGCCCATTATTTCTAGTCTTGCCCTCAGGAACAACAGAGAACAAGTCTTTGCCATCCTCTCTGCGACAGCCCTTCAAGTAGTGGAAGACCACTATCGTGTCTCCCCTTAGTCTTCTCTAGCTTAAACATAAACAGCTCCTTCAACCTTTCCTCATAGGACTTGATTTCAAGACCCCCGACCATCTTTGTTGTCCTTCTCTGAACCCATTCCAATTTGTTGATGTCCTTCTTAAAGTGCGGTGCCCAGAACTGGACACAGATAGGATCATTAGTGGGCCATGAGTATTAGTGGCTCACGAGCGGGCCATAGGCGATCTACAAAAGCAAGTTATTATAGCCCAGCCAGACTGCAGCTTCAGTGAAGAGGACTTTGATGCCCACCAGTGCCTTGGCCATCTTTGTCAGAGTAGGCATGCAATGGTTGTGGCTTCCCTGCAGCTAAAATACATAAATTGTGGTCCTTTCCCAGCCCTCCTACCCCTGTAGATGACCATGGCATCAATAAGGACCAAAGCTACCTGTCACATGCAGCTGTGGCCACCATGCCATGATCATGCATTGAGCTGCAGCCTTCTCTGGAAAGTAGCTTCTCTAAAAACTTTGAGGGTTGACAACGGTCCATGGTTTAAAGACTTCAAGACTGACTGGCAGTGCTCATCCTTATACAGCCCTTGCCCAGCCAGAATTTCATCCATGTGCTCAGTGGGGAGGCACAGCCATCTCTGGTGGCTGGGCTGTCACCCTCTCCAATAGGTCAAATTCTGCACAACTAACAGCTCAGGGCTTAACCCTGGAAGAACTTACCTTTCACTTGTGTGATTTCTGGTCATTGCTCTTCCTTAACCTAAAATATATGACTGTGCTGTTGAAAGAAGCCAAAGGAAATGAGGAACTGAATTTTAATGGGATCAGGACACCCTAATCCACCTTTGTAAATCTCAGTCTAAGTCCTTTTAGATCAGGAGCGGGGAATATATAATCCGTGGGCCAAATCCAGCCCATGGCTGCGTTTTCTTATTTGGCCCTTTCCAGTTCCTGGATCTGGTCCAAGAATCTAGTCCCTGCTCTCAAGCACTGACAGAGTGAGCTCAGGGGAAGGGAGCAGAGAAGAGAGCATGCACTCTCAAGGACAGAGGATGAATCCATGGCCTGGACCTTCCCCTTCTTTCCCCTGGGTGTCTTTGGTTGTGTTTGGGGGAGAGTGTGACTGTGTGTTTGGCTGCAGTTTAATAAACCGTTGCCTTGAGTCCAAGATCGTGTTCAGTGTGGCTTTTTTATTGATTGCGTATTATTATTATTAATATTTATATAGCACAAGCAGTATACCTGACTGGCACTTTACAGTTGTTGTTGTTGTTGTTGTTGGGAGACAGGTCCCTGCTCAGTGGGCTTACAATCTGAGGAGGACGAGCGTGAGGGGAACACAGGAAAAGACAGACACACCCATTCCCATTTTTTACAGATGGTGAACTGAGGCTGTAAATTTCCATATTAACTTCAAAATTTGGGTTAGCTAGGCTGCACCTACCATTGGCCTGGCCCCTCCCACTTCTGGCCCCACCCTGTGCCCCACCAGCCTTGGAACCCACCAGCTGCCAGTCTCCCCATCTTGAGCACACCCCTTAAGCCCACAACTCCTGTTTGGTCCACAGAGTTTATGCTAATTTTCAAAGTGTCCCACAGGAGGTAAAATGTTCCCCACCTTTGTACAGTGAAAAATCTTTGTCCATGTGTGAAAATGGAACCAGTGTTGTCCAGCCCCTGTAAGATTAGTTGCTCCCTACCAGCACTGAGTAACTTTGGGCTATTGTGACACTCATACAAACACACATGCACAAACACTCCATCAGCCATCACCCCACCTAAGAAAGACAAATCCAGGCGTTATTGTCCCAGTGACCTGCCCTGGGGGAGCTTGTACAGAGTCAAACTCACTGCTCATTTGTTTTAATTAGTTGAGCTTAATTGGCTGAGTTCTAAGAGGGGCTGAAAATGATGTTTCAAGATCAATATGCCTCTTGTTCATTGCAAGGACATCGATTGCAATCCAGTTCGATTTGCTCCTGCCAGGCTCAGAGGGTGGTGTTACTGGGGGACTGACGCACAGAAGTCAGAGGCGGAGGGGTCCACCGCCTTTAGCTAAAATACAGCCTGTTCCCTAGGCAAGTTTCTCAAAGGCAATGGCATCATAGTGACAGGAATATGTCCATGTTAATCCACAGTGCGGAGGATCTCGGAGAGGGGGCTGGGGGTGGAGACAGGAGGAGACGCTAAAAGGGTAGGTTCAAGGTGGAGCCACAGGGGAAACTCATTTAGGGGACAAGAAAAGGAAGCTATGGATGCCAGGGACACTGGGAGGAATGGTGTGGCTGTGCTGGGGGATAGGGCCAGGATTAGCCAATCCTATGGGCAAGCTGGGCAATTGCCCAGAATGGCAGACTAGGAGAGGTGTCCCAGGGCCTAGACCTATCCTGATAGTTAGTGGCACCAGCACTACAACTGTCACTTCCTTCTACATTGGGAAGATTCCTTCTGCACCGTGGTGCCATGAGGTGTGCCCACTACAGGCACAGAGAGAAGAGGTGTCCCCTCCCCAGTATGGCATGACCCTTGGCTGTCCCCCACTCCCATATTTCCACCAGGGTGGATCTGACCAAGCCCTCAAGCTACAGCAAATTTAGCATCTCCTACAAACACTCTACCCCAGACAGTGCCCCACCCTAGAGGGACTCCTGTTCCTGCTCCGTGGGGCACCATTTCCTCTCAAGTTTGATGAACCTGGTGGCACAGTGGGAAGTGGGTTCCTTAGGCAGCTCCCTCAAATGAGACCCAGATGGGAGCCATGTTCTCAAACTAGGCAGGGCCTCTAGGGCAGGAAAGTCAGCCACTAGTAGTTTAGGCTGGCCTGGCCTCTTAATGAAGATGGGTTCCTGGAACCCCTCCCCTGAACAATTTGACCTTGCCCTTGGTTCGCCAGTCTCTCAGGCTGCCCTCTTCCCAGTCCTGCCATCAGAACTCCATACCCAGCAGAGGGGAAAGTGAATATGACAAACGGCCCCCCACACAGGTAAACAACTCCTTGGAGCATTGCCTGCAGTGCTAGTGTCCAACAAAAGCACAGAGAAAAAAAATCAATGAACAGCAATCCCGTGCACCGCAAAGGGAAGGACAAGGAACACGTCAGGGAGAGCGATTGCCAGGCACCAGTCACTAGGGGTGGGACACCAGGGAGAATACCAGATACCGGATTTACCGGTATCGGATCTCCCTGGTACCGGATTTACCGGTATCAGCAGACCGGATTTTTAACATTGGCCGCGTTACCGGATTTTTTACGTTGCGGCTATTGACTTCAATGGCCGCAATGTAAAAAATCCGGTAAAGTGGCCAATGTTAAAAATCCGGTAAATATCAGGTAAATATCGGATTAAGACAATACACCCAAATACCGGCAATATCAGTTCTCGGGAGAACCGGAATTCCCACCCCTACCAGTCACAACGGCAGCAACAGGCCCAACGTGAGGCAAAGAATCCGTCCACTGACTGCTTTAATAAAGGAGCTGTCTTGTAGATCTCCGGAGCAGTCAATAGGCCTCTTATTCCCTGTATGTTTTCTGGGCACTGGCAGCCTTCAGATGCTCACCAGGAATGGAGCAATAGGAGGGACCAGTGAGCACTGACGGGGCTCTCTCACTGTGGCCCCATGCAGCCCCCTGCCATGCTGTCCCACAGAAGTAGACAGCTGCTGTCAAAACCTGCCACTTCCCTTTCAGCCACTTCCTGCAAGCCCCATAGATTCAGCCTGGATTAATTCTTATGCTGACTGAAGTATACATGGGGTTGCTTCCTCTCCAGGTTTCACTCACAGACTGGATTATGACCCACAATCTCCAGGGGAAGCCCCCGTATCTCTGGGTCTGCTAGGGGCATCCCCAGTAACCTGGAGAAATCAAAACATGGAGGGGAAGCCACCTCATAAAGGGGGCAGGCTGTAGAGACTTCTCCGCCACCTTTCCAACATGGCCCCACCCCTATCAAGTGTCATAACCCCATGCTGCTCTGTAAGGGGCAGGGTTAAATCTCAAAGGGGCCCGGTAGCCACTTTAACCCACCTGCACAGATGCAACCCACCCCTTCCAGATAAAAACCCAGAGGGAGGTGGTAACACTAAGACCGCTTTTAGACTAGACAAATTTGTGCATGATTGGTGAAAAATGTGTGTGTTTTAATGCTCGTTTAAACACCTAAACCGTTTTAAATGCGCATTTGCCATGATCGTGTAAAAGCCGAAACCATTTTGAATGTGGTTTTTAAATAATGCGCATGTTTTAAAACTGGTTTTGGCATCCCCCGATCATCAAAGGGGCTCAAAACTGGTTTTAAAAAATGCGCATTATTTAAAAACCACATTCAAAACAGTTTTGGCTTTTACACGATCATGGCAAATGCGCATTTAAAACAGTTTAGGTGTTTAAACGAGCATTAAAACACACGCATTTTTCACCAATCATGCACAAATTTGTCTCGTCTAAAAGCGGTCCCAGTGTGGAGGCCGCTCCTGCTGGAGTACCTGCAGAGGATTCAAATCTCAGAAGGGAGTAAGATAACCTTCCCTTCACAACTATGATTGTCGGGGCTGCAGCTGTGGAGTTGGTGATGGCTAAGGCAGCAGCAAGGGCCAGATAGGGGGAAGGCTATTGAGGGAGGGGGACAGTAAAGCTTAGTATGGAGTCTCCACAACTTGGAGCAAAGATGCTCCCAGACAGCAGTGAGGGATGCAGGGGCCCAGAAGGTAGAAGGGGTCTGGGGATGCTGGGACCTTTGGCACAAATGCCAGAGCCAAGGAATGTGGGACACCATGCATAATTGTGAGGTGGGCCCTCTTCTGGGAGAGGAACGTTTGACTGATACACACAGACTCAGCCCTTCAAAAAAGGAAAATGTTCTCAGAATGAACTTTTCCTGTTCAGTTAAACATCTCCCCCTTGCAGGGATTCTAGTTTACTCATGGGTTTAATGGGTGCTTTTATATGGACGGCAGCCCCGGTTCACCCCCGGGTTGGCCTGTCTGTTTAAAAGCGGCCGCGCCAAATATGCAAGCGCAGCAGTCTGTGCCTGCTCCAGGGCAGCACCACCAGCAGCGCTCCCAAACATCTCAAAGCGCCGGCAGCGGAACAGGCTGGCCAAACCCAGGGCACCGACCTGAAGCGGAGCTGCTGACTGTCTGCTCCCTCTTGGCTTCCCTAAACATTCTTATTCTCAGCTTACGTCCATCAGGATGCAGAGGCGCATGTGCTCATCTGCATTCACACACTTGCTGCCACCCACGTGTATGTACACAAGGGACATGCGTGTACACGTGTGTATTCTCACTGTCTGTGCACGTGGGGCATATGTACTATCCATCTGCATTTACACACTATTCCCTATGCCTGTGTATCCAGGAGGGCATGGCCATGTGCCATCTGCATAGTTTGTGTGTACAGGAAGGCATGATGGATGGACCCATCCGCATTTGCCCACTCACTGCCTGTGTGTGTATACGCTCGGGGGTATCTGCACAAATTGGAATGGAGAACGCGAGAGTGGGGTTGCGGGACTCCTGGATGGGAGCTGCATGCAGGGAGGGATCTCTTTCCAGCTGCCTGTCTCTGTGCCACAGCCAGGAAGATTGGCACCTGTCAGTCTGTTGTTCTCATCTGCTCTACCTCCCCTCACCATGAATATTCATATGTTTGTGTCAGCACAGTTGAGGCCCAGGGGCCTCTCAGACGGGCACCCAGCCTATTAACTATTCATGGAATACACCAGGCTAATGTGTAAATACTAATTACTTTGGCAGATCACAAGCTTATTAAGAGGTGATTTCAAGTGTTGCTCGGGTGATTACAGCCTGGCAGTAAACGATCAGGCAGCTTTGTTCCACCCGTGGGCACCCTGCACCCTCCTTCCACTGTGCCTGGCCTTGGCCTGAGAAGCAGGACCTTTGGGAGGCTAGGACATAACCAGGGGGTGGGGGCCATGGAATAATAGCCTTTCTTGGGCTAACTTCTCCTGGCCTTTGGAGTGTTAGCCCTGGGGGCTGGAAAATACCAAGGGATACCGCCTGTCCAGCAGACTACTGCAACGCGCTCTACGTGGGGCTACCTATGGTGATGGCTTGGAAGCTGCAGCTGGTGCAGAATGCGACGGCCCGGTTTCTGGTGGGGCTGGGTCGCCGGGAGCACATTACACCAGTGCTCCGATCTCTGCACTGGCTGCCAATAGTCTTCCGGGCCCGATTCAAAGTGTTGGTTTTAACCTATAAAGCCTTACACGGCTGGGCCCTGTTTATTTGCGAGACCGCCTCACCCGCCGGGTTCTAGATCAGCCCCTGCAGTCATCCAGGGGCACCTTGTTGGAGGTCCCCCGGGTTCTCCGGGGGGGCACGCAGAATAGGGCGTTCTCGGTGGCCACACCGCGCCTCTGGAATTCCCTCCCAGTGGGGACACAGTTGGCCCCGGACCTCCCAGCCTTCCATAGAACTGCAAAACCTGGCTGTTCCATCAGGCATTTGGTGAGGGAAAGGGGGGGGAGGGGTTAGGGAAGGTGGTATATGGGGGTGTTATAGGGTTGATGTATTTTATAGTTGAATTGTTTTTATATTTATATGTGCTGTTAGCCACTCTGGGCCACCTGTGGCGGGAGAGAGCGGGATATAAATCTTGTAAATAAATAAATAATCTCTACTTCTGTTCCATCAGGGTCAGCCTTAAGCAGGGCTGGTAGGGGCCATGGCCTAGGTCCCATGGTTGGAGGGGCCCCCGCAGGGAGGCCACTCCCGGTAGCCTCAGAAACAGCACTCTTGGGGCCCCTGAATGGGCACTTCCTGCAGGACCCATGACTCTTAGCCCTCAGGTTGGCCACTTCCCTAGAGGAAGCAGCCACCACAAAGTCCCACCACCGCCTCGGATCCATCTCTCAGGCCACTGTGGGAAGGAAATAGAATTGGAACCACAGCTGGTTGAGTCCATCCCACAGCTATTAGCCTCTCCCTGCCCCACAGCTCTGGAACCTCAGAGCTGAGGAGAAGCATGTGTACAATCCTGCCCCCTACAGGTACGTCTCAACCTAGGACATCTCAGCTACCTCCCAACAGAAGCACTTATGAGAAATACTTCTCAACAAAAACACTTGAGAAATACAGGTTGCAGGGCTGCATTGGAATCAATGCAGCCCTGCAACCTGTATTTTTCATGTGTCCTCTAAAAAATTGCATATATGGCAACCCTTGCTGAGCTGGACTTAAAGGGAGAGACTAGAATAATTATTACATCCTCCCTGCATCACTCTGAGGCATGATTTGCATGGAAGGGGAGTGTCACCTATGGGTTAGTGCCAAGGCCTGGGGATCAGGACTCCTGGGTTCTATTCCCGGCCCTTTCCATCAAATTGCTGTGTGACCTTGGGAAAGTTATACGCCCGCTCCTCTCATAATTCCCTCTGCTATACTTAAGCAATCTTGCAAGGGTGTTGTGAGGTTTAATTAATGTTTGCAAAGCGTATGCAGAAGCCTCAACAGACAGGTTCAGTGGAAGTGCAAACAAAGAATTATTGTTAAAACAATGGAGGCCTCTTAAAAGGAGCCCCAGGGACGGAGCGGCAGACCTGTTCAGAGAGCAGCATTCAAATGCCTCGCAATGAGGCTCTTCACTGGAAAAGGTGACTTCTGCATGGTATGAAGAAGACATCACTGGCTTCAGCCAGAAACAGCATTAATGAATAGGTTGCATACCATTTCCCTCTATTGGCCAGGAGCAAAAGTGCTCTGCTATATGTCATCACTGATACAGCATACATTGGTGTGACCCAGCGGATAGAGTGTAGGGCAGGGGTGTGGAACCTCTAGGTCCATGGGCCAAACGCAGCCCATGGTTGTTTTTTATTTAACCCCATTCTAGTTCCTGGATCTGGCTCATGAATCCAACCCCTATGCTCAAGGGCTGAAGGAGTGTGTTCAAGGGGAAGAGAGCGGAGATGAAAGCATGCACTCAAGGACAGGGGCGGCTTCATGGCATATATCCATGATCTGGACTCTCCCCTTCCTTCCTCCATATTTAATTGCCCTGGTCCCCAATTCCAATCCAGCCCACAGAATTGAACTGAATTTATTGACGGCCTTTAGCTTTCGCCCACAGAGCTAGTAATAATTTTCAAAGTCGCCCACAGGGAGGAAGAAGGTTCACTGCTCCTGAAAAGCTTGGAACTGACAACTCATTGGTTCAAATTCTGGTCTTTCTGGATGGTCTTGGGCAAGTAACTTCTCTCTCAGCTCTGTGGGTGTAAGAAGGGTCTGTTGTGACAGGCCTGGCCAGCCAGGTGCTTGTTACTATCCAGGAGTAGGCATGGGCGAACAGATCGCGGTTCGTGTTCGGCCGTTCGGTTCGGCCGCGATCGGTTCGTGTGTTCGCGTTCGGCCGTTCGGTTCGGCCGCGTTCGGTTCGTGTGTTCGTGTTCGGTCGTACCGTCGTACCTC
>QEPC01007988.1:134664-145352 GCA_003113815.1 Sphenodon punctatus
TCTGTCCTACAAAGTCAGCACCAGTAAATTGTCAGAGCCAGCATCCTGGGAAGACATCTCACAGATGTCAGAAGGGGAAGCAGAAAAATAGGTAAGAGCAGCTGAAGAAGAAGTGAAGTCCATGCAGAACAATGTGACGTGGACACTTACTCCACTGCCCATATGGAGAAAGACAATAGGTTGTAAATGGACATTTAAAATCAAGTACAATGGGCAGGGAAATATTAAACGGTACAAGGCCCGACTTGTCGCGAAAGGATACTCCCAGAAGTACGGAGAAGACTACGATGAAACATTTGCACCTGTAGTTAAGCACACTACAATCAGAACATTGTTAAGTATAGCTGCCAGAAAAGGAATGCAAGTCAAGCATATGGACATGAAAACAGCATTCCTAAATGGTGAGCTCAAGGAAGATATTTACATGGACCAACAGTTTGCAGACGTTGAAAGGCCGGACCTTGTATGCAAACTGCACAAAAGCATATATGGGCTTAAGCAGGCTGCCAGAGCAGGGAACACTAAAATAAACAAGGTGCTCATGAGGGAAAATTTTACCAGGAGCAAAGCAGATCCCTGATTACACACAAAGAGACTAAGGAGCAGGTGGATCTTTGTATTAATTTATGTCGATGACCTTATCGTATGCTTTGAGCAAGAAGGGGATGAGCGTGAAACAATGAGAGCTCTAAATCAGGACTTTGAAACTAAGGACCTGGGTAACGTAACACACTACCTTGGAATACAACTTGAAAGAGAAGATGATGGAAGCTATCTTCTCAACCAAAGACAGGCAATAGAAGAGATCATAGAAAGTTTCGGCATGGAGGGTGCGAACGTAGCAAATACCCCTATGGAAACCAGCTACCCAAAGGAGATCAAAGAACTGAGCTTATTGCTGCCAGACAATAAGCAATACAGAAAAGCAATAGGAAAGTTCTTGTACTTTGCCACAATCCCAAGGCCTGACATTGCGGTGGCAATAGGTATACTGTGTAGACAAGTCTCAGCCCCAACCCAAAGGGATTGGAATGCAGTAAAGAGGGTCTTACGGTACCTGAAAGGAACTGTGCACCTCAAGCTACAGCTCCCAGCAACTTCTGTGTCAGACCTGATAGGGTATGTGGACGCAGATTGGGCTGGAGACCATTCAGACTGAAAATCTACCAGTGGGTACCTATTTTTGCTTGGTGGAGGACCCATCAGCTGGTGCAGCAGGAAACAAGCGTCTGTGACACTTTCCTCGATGGAGGCAGAGTACGTGGCAGTGGCACACGCCAGGAAAGAAGTTATCTGGTTGCAACAGCTTCTGAATGATCTGGGGCAAAAATTGGACAGACCCACGCCGATCCTGGAAGACAACCAAGGATGTATAGCGGTGGCGCAAACAGGAAGAATCAACCCCAGAACCAAGCACATTGACATAAAATACCATTTCCTGAAAGACTCACAGGAACAAGGACTCATAGATCTGCAATACTGTCCTACAGAGGATATGACAGCGGATGTGTTCACGAAGCCACTAGCAGGAGAACGCCATCGCAAGCTATTAAGAATTAACCTAGTGGGTTTGACTAGTGACTGTTGAGAAGAGGTGTTGGATTGTGCAACAGTCACAAGTAAAAGCCCATTGCAAGCCCTGCAAGCTTAATATGCGGCTTGTCCAGTAGGGGGAGGGTCAGGGGATGAAACGGGTTTTTTTCTCTCCTTGTCTCCTCTCGTCTCCTCTCTCTGTCCTCCATCTTGTCCCATGCAGTCTGTACAGTATGGAAGCATGTCTTCTGAGTTCTTAGTAAAGTTCTGTTTTGAAGAAACTTCTGCTGTGTGTTATTCAACAGAAAGCTAACTCTACAATACTAATTAGGGTGGCCATACCTCCCCTTTCTAAGAGGATGCTTATGAAAAATGCATGATGCAGCCCCGCAACATGTATTTTTCATGTGTCCTCTTTGAAAGGGGAGGTATGGCCACCCTGCCACTAGTCCATGGTTTTAGAAGAGGAGCAATACTGTAGGCTGTGGAGGTGGGAAGTCCCACAACACACACAAAAATCACCACCCAATTGTCCAAATCCTAAACAGGGTCCTGAAAATCCACAAGGGGTAACGAAACAGTAATACTCCACTCATTCCATTACCCCAGGCACCAGCTCCCTATTGCTTCAAGCTAGTGAAATGGACAGATTCCAGAGACCAAAATCTATAAACTAGGAGAGATCATGCTGATTCCCGCTGCATGGAAGAGGGGGCACAAGGCCACCCCATGGATCTCATAGCTCAGTCAAGTTTTCTTCCGAAGTATCCAATCCATGACAGCTAGACTTACCACCAGCCTGGGTGTGACCCAGAATTACATGATTTAAACCCATTATCTCTGGTCTCCGAGTGAAGCCACAATTTCTCTTGGTTATCCAGGGGTAGCAGGACAACCCAAAGAATTGGGGCTCCAGGAAGCAATGGGAGTGGGGCAATGCCAGAAATGGGCAGGCCAAACAGGCTTTCCTGCCACCGCCCCCCCCCCCCTTTGTGGAGCATTGTGATGTCACAATACTCTGAAGGGGTGTGACCAGGCCAAAAAGGGGTGGAAGCTTCCTATACCCTGCCCTCTTCCAACATGACCACTCCCCCTTCAGATCAAAATCATGGGGACCCTCGAGAAAGGCTGCTGGGCTAGATGGACCATTGGTTTGACCCAGTCTCATATGTTCTTGGTTCCTCGACAGCAGCTGGCTCTTCTCATTAAAACAAACCCACCCAGCTGTCAGCTTATTTTCTCTGGTACCAAGGAGCCCTGCATCCAAGGAGAGTGAATATTTAAGGGGTTCATTACACACTGCAAGTCTCCGAGCCATTACACAAGGGAGAGAAATGCCTGCAGACAACTCTCCCTGCAGCCCAGCCCACAGCTTTACCCTTTGCACTTGAGCATTGTAGCTGTGAGCAGCAATGCCATCCAGTGAGGGGGGTTCAGCTCTATGACCTGTGCCTGCCAAAAACTGAAAATCAAAATAAGAAGCAGATTTATTCATTTACGGCACAGCGCGTGGGAATCTTAAATCTGTCTGATACAGACACACTCTGAAGAGATTCATGGTTTCCTTTCTCTCCTCTTTTCTTACTCACTTTTTACCTCAGTTGTTCTGTCTCCCTGCAGTTTCTCTTAATTTCTCTTTTCTTCCCTCCGCCTTTTTCTGCCTTTCCCCTCTTTACAAAAGCATGGGAGGAAGCACGACAATGGGTGTTTTTAAACGAGATGCCTCCACACATGGCCCCCCCACCATCCACATGGCAAACCGTTCATTTGAATCGGTGCGTGGGGATCCACGCACCAGCCACCCATGGCTGCGCACGGAGCACTCACGAGAAATCCAGAGTGCCCTGTGCAGGCCAGGGTGTCTGCCTCCATGGACGGGGCAGCTATGCTGGGAGTCGCTCATGTGAAGCCCTCCCCATGCACTTCCCGTATATGGACGCCCCACACCCGACCCACACAGCGGCCACACACACACCCCTCCACCTCTCGTTTTAAAAACCACCAAGGAGTGCTGAAAAGGTAACCCCAAACACACTCCTGAAACGCCACCCCCACTTTCTGCTGGTGCGAGTTACCACCCCTCCAGGCTTGACACAGAGTCGCTGGCTTTGAGGTGTCCCCTCCAGCCTCTGAGTGAAGCCCCAGTTTTCCTGGCTTATACAGGGGCACTGTGACCTGGATAACCCAGGGATACTTCCCATCATGTCCCCCCCACACACACACACCCGGGACATGATGACCACATTAAAAAGGCGATTCTCCTACCTGTTTTTTTTCTGATGTCCCCCCCCTTATCGAGCATCATGATGCTCAAAAGCGCATTTTCATGTCAGAAAGAGGTGGGAAGAGTTGGTTTGCCCCACCTCCTTTCTGCTTGACTCCACTCCCATCTGGTCAAAGCTTCAGCGAAAGAGGCAACCGTGGCAGTTGCTGCTAACTACTCATGGAGCCAGTAGCAGTATGTGGCAGCCACTGGCAGGCAACAATGGAGGCACTCCTCATTCCCTCCTCCCCACTCAGAATGTCTGTGCAGCCTTGCACACTCTTGGGCCCAGCCTCTCACATCATGACTGAACGCTGAAGGAGGAGGCCCAAGCCCTGCCTGATGCAGCTGAGGAGATAGACTGGCAGGCAAAATAGGCAAGGTGAATATCACTTTCAGGGCTGGTGTACTTACCACCCAGAGAGGCAGGCTTGAAAGGTCTGATCTGCTACAGCCTCCCTGGGTAACCTTGTTCCAAAGCAAGATGTCCTTGCCCCTAGCTACTACCCAAGCATCTAGAGCAGGGGTGGGGAACCTCAGGCCCGGGAGCCAAATGGATCCCACAGCTAGTTTTCATGTAGCCCCTTTCCAGTTTCTGGAGCTGACCCCTGGATCCAGTTCCTACCCCCAAGCACTAAAAAACTGAGCTCAGGGTAAGGGAGCAGAGATGAAGGCATGCACACAAGGAGAGGGGGCAGATCCATAATCTGAATTTGCCCTCCTTTTCCTGAACACACCCCATAAACACCCTTGCCCCTGAGTTCTATGTGGCTTTCAGAGTGTCATAAGGAGATACTGGGCTACATGTAGACTACAGGTCTAACAAATATGTAAAGATAAAGGTTAAACCTGTATGTAATGGGAAAGCTGAGAACTGGAAACTCACCTCATGTAATGCAGAAATTCAAAGTCATGCCGAGTGTGTATTCAGAAAAAGCCTAAACACCTCTGCAGACACATAGACCATTGAGTTGCAAATGGATTTCTTCCTGTGGACGTGACGGAAAGCACATAGTTACCTGGCAGGCAAATCAAACAAAGGACCCTGGAAAGGTACTTAATGGGGGAGACAAGACAAAGAACAATCTCAGGGGTTGAGATCAGCTTGTTCAGCATTATCTGAATCATCACATCTTCCCAGACAGAGAAGGGCTGCATGAAAGGAACTATGAAGTAAGGACTCGTGGAAACCAGTGACATGAACTGAAATACCCTTGGACTTGGATTAGGGTAAGTCTAAATCAGGAATGGCAAGAGCCTTGGTGGAATGACAGGGAAGAGTCTATGGGGATCAGGTGCAATGGCAAGGAATCGGGTGGAATGACAGGAATTCTCCCCATGGTCTCCTTGTCATTCCTTCCAATCACTTATTTCACCCAGAACCTTGTATTCTGCCATTTGTTGTGGCTCCTCCCCCTCCCCTCACCACTTCAACTAAAACCTTGTAATTCCATCAACACTTCATGGCCTCCTCCCTGCCATTCTCTTGTCATTCCACTCACTCTCCCTGGCACCTTCCTTACCATTCCACACCCTCTTAACCCCCACCCCCAAAGATGCAGCTCCACTGTATTGCTTCCCAGCCAGTTAAAACTTAGTCATTCACACAGTCCATTATTTCCAATTGGTATTCCCATTTCCTCCATTGTTGCCAATTGGCATTCCATGTCATTTGTTTCAGTATATTTCCAGAATCCTTATTATTAAGCATTTTTGTAGCACAGGAAACAGGCCTAGGTACCAAATGTGACCCACATCTAGTTTTTAAAGGGACCCCTTTCCAGTTCCTGGACCCTGCATCCATTTCCTATCCCCAGGCACTAAAAAACTGAGTTCAGGATAACAGTGCAGAGAGAGGAGGGCATGCATAGGGGATGGATCCATGATTTGAATCCTCCTCTTCCTGAGTGCACCCCTTAAACACCCCCCAACACTGACTTCTATGTGACCCTCGGAGCTTGTTCCAAAACAAGGGTGTGAAAACAGAGCTTGCACAGGGTCACTCTTGATACAGCACTTCCACTATCCTTCCTGCAAGCTCCCAGACTAGGGAGCAAGAGTGGGTGGGGGGAAACATAGAAAAATCCTAAGATTCCCAGTAACATCAGATCACTTGGAGAGCAGGGGGGGAAATTCAAAAGGGCTACAACTATTTTCCCTTTTTTGAAACACTATACAACCACACAATACCATGTGCAAAACAGGTATTTTTTAAGTTTTTACACTGCTCCAAAAATATTAAATACATGAAGTCTTTGGCAAAACTTTTAAATTCCATTTATACTTTTCCCCAGTGCATTCAGTTATGTCACAAAATTACCCAAACTATTTTAAACACCAAACCATTAAAAAGCATAGAAAAGCTTTTTAAATATCACATTAATAGGAGGGGGGCATATGTAAAAAGGATTGCACCACAGCAATTAGCAGCAAAAATGGGGGGGGGGGAGGTGTTAAGAAGCTTTTTTTAAAAAAAAATTCACTCAGATGGCAGAAGGGCAAAATTAAACTGGCCATACCACAAGAAACAGCAGCAACAAGCCATAGGAAAAGCAATTTTAAAAAAAAATAAAAAAATCTTACCAGGTCCAGATTGCTCTCTGCTGCTATGGCCTCCAAACTGGCACAGGCCAGTTCCAAGCTGCTACTCCATCTTCTGTCCCCCATGGGGAAAGGGACCTCCTCTGGGCTCCGATTGGTTTTAGGGAGTTGAGAATCAGCACCCTAAAACCATTCTGATAGGCTGGGATCCTCTACAGGAGCCTCTGCCTTCAAGCGCTGCCCCCTCCTGTGGCCCCTCCCCTTTCATTTAGAGTGCCACCGGTGCCCTCTAGGAGAATAGCTGGGTCACCCCAGGACAGGTGGAATAAACCATGTGTCCTGGCCCTGCCTCTCCCTCTGTTTACCTCCACCCCTGCAGCACAGCTGGTTATCCTAGCGGCAGTCAGCATATATGTGCGCTCAGAGCTTATTGCATGTGCTGATTGCCACATCAGTCAGCTGTAAAGCGGAGGCAGAAAGGAGATGGGAGGGGAGCCTGACTGGGTGGCTAACGATACCATGCATGTGTGGAGATTAGGGAACAGCAGGGGTGACTCTGAGCAGGAGCTGGGAAGGCTGGTTGACCCCCACCACCCCTCTCCCATGGGCCATCCCTGGTGAGGGCTTGACATGTATTTTATCTGGTGGTGACTGTAGTGAGCAGCTTCTCTTGGAAGCCTTGTCAACACTTAAATCCCCAGTTGATTTCCCAAGGTGCATTATTCTTGACTGGGAAGTAGTTCAGAATGCCCCTTCCGGGATCCTTCTCGCTCATGTTTTCACCACATGTCTATAGTCACCAGAAGACCAGAAGTTGGGAATGAGCTACTAGTTGTATTCATAGATTATTATGACTACATGTTAGCAAATCTCACAGTCTGAAATAACTTGGTCTTAGATTTATCTGAGGCTGTCAAACATGCATTTAGCACCTGCCTGACCCATAGTAGAGGTTTTAGGCAGACAATGAACAGCAGGTAGGAACAGTAACTCCATAAAAATGGTAATGAGCAAAAAGGGCTCATTCACACAACATTCTTTTTGAGTGGGTAGCTGTACAAACCCACATTCAGAGTGTTGTGTGAAATCCTCATGCTCCCTCTGCTCTTTGCTGCCTGATCTAAGGGACGGGATATTGAAATGCAGGGCAATCAACAGCTGTGTGCGTGCATTGTTAGGGGGCAAGGCAAACAGATGAAGGAATAAGTGTGGTGAGTTTGCAAGGGGAAGAGTGGTGTGTGAATGAGCCTTCAGGGTATTTTCACACAAGACACTCTCCACCTACCCACTATACATGTTACAGGGCACCCATAGGGCAACAGTGCAACCCTGCAACATATATAGTGTGTGGAGAGTGTCTTGTGTGAAAATGCCCTCAGTCTTTGTGAATCCATTACAGGGCACTGTGAGGTGAAATATGTTACAGCTGAAAAAAGGCTCAGACACTATGGTATTATTGCTAAAGAAGCATCCAATAGTCCATGCCTCCTAGTTATTGACCACCAAAAACAGAGGTGGGACTGGGAGCCATCACAGAAAATCTGAATGAAAGGAGATTGCAGAGACATGGAGGAAGCCTCACAGAGCCCCTCACAGAGGTGCCTGCCTATGATGTTTTCCCAGCCATACATATTTTTAAAAGCAGCTGACACCTAATGGTTCATGGAAGAGAGAATGAAATCCCTGGAGTGAGAAAAAAGTGCCACAGATAATCACTCCTATGGAAATTGAAGGAGGCTGATAGCAGCAGAATGGGGTGTTTAAAATATAACAAAACCCCAACCCCAAGTCGAGGCATGCCTTGCATTTGCTACTTTTCATAGGATTAAAGAGTTCTGCTAAGGGCCCACTAATCTTTGCAGCAGGGGTCTGTCTGCTCCACGGCCCCCCTGTAGCACAAACACACTGCCCCAAAGCAACAGAACCCTTAGTCCCAGAGCAGCATGCAAACGTTCCTCTGAATATGGCCGTCTCAAAGTTCCTAGTCCCAAAATACAAGAGACTTCCTCTGGATCACCTAAATACTCCAGGTAGCCATTTTTGGTGAACACCACATAAATGACCTGCCTAGGGACCCACCCAAAATATGTGGCAAGCTGAGAATTGAACCAACACCTCCCACCTACACATTGGGCGTTAACTGTTTTCAGATAGACAGGGAGCCCGCTGGAGCCTGGAGCTGCTCCGTGGGTCCGTCCCCGTTGCCACCATTTACCAGCTCTGCTCAGGGCCACATCAGATGGATCGGCGATGTCCCCTGGCCATGATCCACCTGCACGGTATGCCCCCCTCCCCACCATAGAGCCGCAGGTCACGCTAGCAACACTCTAGGTGGCTGTCTGCGACTCTGGTGCTGAATACAGCAACAGACAGACAGGTGCAGAGGTGCCTCATGGGGTCCCCCAACAGACGGCCAGGGGACAGAAGGGGAGGGGCCGGCACACACCCAGCAGGCACACACAAACACACACCCAGGGCCACACTGAGCAAACACCCATCATGTTTACACGGACCGCCTGTACACTGAACAGAGGGGAAACCACGCCCAGCACAATGACGTTACAAAATGGCCGAGAAAGGGCAAATGAAACCGCGGCACACAGCACCGCCCCTACACTGCCAGACTCTGAGCGGACAGGGGAGGAAGGAGCCAGAATGTCAAGAGATACAAAGAAGCAGCCCCAGTCAAGCCCTGAGACACAGACCAGACAGCCGGGCACCACGGACCTCTCGGAACCCAGACCACAGCCGCACAACACAGTGCACACAAGCACACAGGGAAACCCAGCACGATGAGGGAGGAAGGGGACCCCAACTGGGGGAGGGGGGCCAGGACCGGGCACAGTCACTGGGAAGAACAGGTGAGCCCCGATATAGGTGGGGATCACACCAACCCCTCCCTGGCATGGACCACCGCTCACAGAAACCCGCCCCCCCCCAAACCCAGGAACATCAGACCAGGAACAGGACAGCAGGGTTGAGGGTGGCAGGCACCAAAGCGCAAGCCGGAGCCAGAAGCGGAGGACACAGAGCGGACAGGCGCATCCCAAAAAACACAAGGCAGATGCAATGCAGCTGCAGCCCAAGAAGCACAGGGCAGGGATGCACACCACGGCAGGGAACGGGGGGAGGGGACACAGGAAGCCACGCAAACAGTGGAGGGGGTATGACACAGATCACAGGGTACCAAGGGGCCAAGGCAAAGAGGACCCACAGATATGAAGCACAGCCAACCACGGGGAGGGGGGAACACAGAGCAAAGGACCCATGCCCTGCCAGAGAATCTCTCCACACCAACCAGACACAGCCCGCATAGAGGGGTACAACAGAGGGAAGGAGAACACAGACACCAGGGGGAACCAAGCAAACCAAACTTTAAAAACCAAACTTTATTCATAAACCAACTAGAGCAACAGGCTCACGTCAAACATCAAACACCAACACTGAGTGGCTACAAGGTGGGGCAGTGGGGCAGATCTGAGCCCTCAATAGGGCCCGCTCCAATGATCCTTCTGGGCACGGACCAAGAGGTGTACCCGCTGCAGCACATGCAGGAGCAGCTGCACCGCCTCCTCCTGCTGCTCCCTGGTCCGCTCGTTAAATATCGCCTGCACTAATGGAGAGGAGGAGAGGGAACGCACCAGTAGGGCAGGCCACAGACCATAACATCCAGGGAGCCCACACATAGGGGAGGGGAGGGGGACAGACCCACACAGAGGGGTAACTCACATATCTCCTGGTAGACCCAGGTCCCAGCACGAAGCTCAGCAGCCGCCTACTGGAGCTGACATATCGCCCCCAGCCACAGCACAGTCAGGAACACAATCACAGCAGCTAGAAGGGAAGAGGAGGTGGTGGCAGCCCTCAGAGTCCTCCTCCAGGACCGCCACCACCTCCTCCTCATGCACCTCCAGGTCCCCTTGAGCTGCATGAGCTGATACAATCCATCAGTTTGGCTGTGCTTCCCTGCTGGGGCCTTTGCTGTTGTTGCCCGAAACCCACCCCCCTACTCTGTGGTGTTCCTCTTACCTGGATCGTATTCCTCCATCTCCTGGAGGGCGTCCCTGTTGTCAGTCTGCTCCCTGTGCACCCCCTGTCCCTGTGGGTTCTGACTCCGTGGGTTTCAGGGGTGCATGCAGAGGATGATGTGTCCCGTATCTCACTGCTTTTAAACGAGGAGCGCTGAAGCGCCTCCTCAATGCCGCATTAAAGCAAAGCCGCCGGAAGTGACGTTCTCCCCGTTGCCGGTGGCGGCAGCGGCTGGAGACACGGGGCTTTGGAGCGGTGCGTTCTTAAGCCAGATAATTGAAGTCTTAAGAATGCGCCGCTCCAAAGCCCCGTGTCTCCAGCC
>QEPC01007988.1:156825-181777 GCA_003113815.1 Sphenodon punctatus
GATGGTTTCTTCAGCAGGGGGCGCACCACAGCCTCCTTGAGGCAAGGCGACAGCCTCCCCTGCTGCAAGGACGCATTCACTATCCTCGCCAGCACCGTCCCCAACATCTCCCTGGAGGCTTTCACCAACCAGGATGGGCATGGATCAAGTTCGCAACAGGTGGCTCTCACAGACCCCAAAACATCCACAGCATCGGCCGGCGTTACTTCCTGAAACTCCCCCCACAAAGCTGGACCAGACGGGACTTCCGTTCCCTCGCACTCTTCCCCTACAGCCCCTAATCCAACATCAAAGTTGGTCTGAATCTGAGCAATCTTGTCTGTGAAGTAGTTGACAAACTCCTCACAGCGGGCCTGGGACAAGTCCCCATCCAGGCGGAGGGAGGCCGGACTGACCAGCCCCCGCACCACCCAAAACAGCTCTGCCGGGCGTGACTTCACAGATGCTATGAGGACAGCAAGGAACTCCTTCCTTGCCGTCCTCACAGACTCAACATAGGACCGCAAATGGGCCCTATGGAGAAGACGGTCTGAGTCAGATTGAGTCCAACACCAGCGTCGCTCCAGCCTCCTGCCTACTCGCTTCATACACCGCAGCCCCTCAGTAAACCAAGGGGCCCTGCAGTGACGAGACTGAGACAGAGGGCATCTCGGAGCCACCCTGTCAATGGCCTCCTCCAGCAAGCTGTTCCAACGCTGGACTAGCTCATCGACAAAGTGACCATCCAAGTCCAAGGTTAACTCCCTCAGGACCTCCTGGAACCGCTGGGGTTCCATCAGTCTCCAAGGGCGGACCATCCTAACTGGTCCTTTCCCCTTCTGGAGGGGGTGCGCTAGAAGATTGGCCTGAAGGAGATAATGGTCTTTCCATGACAAGGGCACTGCTGTAACCTCCCCCACAACCGGACCCCCCACCTCAAGGCCAGAGCCGAAGATCAGGTCGAGGGTGTGCCCCCCCAAGTGGGTCGGGCAGATAACCTCCTGGGGCAATTATATCTAGGTTTTATGGATCTCAAAAAGGCCTTTCATTCCATCAATAGGAAGTGGTTGTGGGTTGAGTGTTACTACCATTGATCCCAGGCTCCTGTACCTGATTATCAAGCTACACATTGGGAATTCGCTTCAGGTTAGGTTAGCCTCAAGAGAGTCCCTGTCGGCACTAATTGCAGTAGGAAGAGGAGTAAGGCAAGGGTGCCTCCTCGCCCCTGTGCTTTTCAATCTGTATTTTAATGGGGTGGTACACTTTGTGAACTCCAAAGATACCCACGCTCCACGGGTCGCCCAAAGGTCCCTCCCTATCTTGCTGTACGCAGATGACTCAGTACTCATCTCTCAAATGAGAATTGGTCTTAAGAGGCAACTGGCCCTTTTTGATGAGTACTGCATAAGGGAGGGGCTGGCGATTAATTACTCCAAATCAAAGATTTTGGCGATAGGCCATGGGCATAGGAGTTCGAATCAGCTATGGTCCATTGGAGGGCAAAAAATTGAGCAGGTACGAAGGTTTAAATATCTGGGGGTTATCTTTTCAACTAATTCCAGCTGGAAGCCGCACTTTGAGCTAGGTAAATCTAGAGCAAAAAAGACCTCAGCCGCTATCCTACGATTTTATTTTGACCAGGGTGGGAAGCAGATAGTCCTGCGTTACTCCTATTCAGGACCAAGGTGCTGGGTCAGGCTCTTTATGCAGCCCCGGTGTGGGGCTTGGACTTTTTGGATAACTTAGAGTCCATCCAGAATTCCTTTCTGTCTGCGGTTCTGGGTGTCCCGCAGGGGTTGCCCTAGGTAATCTCCAGATTAGAAACTAGATCTACTTCAGTCAGAGTGCTGGTGCTGCAACAATTATTCAACTACTGGGCCAAACTGATGTCATCCCCCCAGTTGGAGACCTCACTTTTAACTTTGGCACTGGATGCTGGGCTCCTGACTCCTTGGTTGCAGCAGGCCCAGTTCCATCTACAACAGCTGGGGTATTCTCCAGAGGTCCTCTTCAGGATCGGTACATGGGTCTTTAAGAAACTAGTGTCCCAGAGACTTAGGGATCAACTGGTCCAAACGGAGCAGGCCCTTTTGGTGGCCCAACAAGTGTCCCCGGGGATAGTGTTCCTTGAGCCTCAGACCTTGTAATCCTCCTATCTTTTTGAGTGGCAAGTTCACCCTATACGTACAGTTTTCACCAGACTTCGCACCAACACTTTCCCTTCTGCTTTGGTAGAGGGGAGATATAAGGGCACACCTCATGATAGTAGGATATGTCAGCTATGTGAGTCTGGAGAAGAAGACTCGGTGGCACATATCCTCTTGGACTGTCCCACCTTAGTGGATCCCTGGTTAAGGTTTCTGGGAGACTCCCCCGTTATTTCAGAGGGGATCTAGAGGGAGAGTGCTGGAGAAAATGTTGAGCCCAAAGGACTCAAGTTAAACCAGAGCATTTGCTTATGCCACATTGGCTATAAGGTCTTCTATATTAAAGAGGCAGGGGTTGGAGCGTCCTGGAATAGTGACCCAAGGAGTAACAGTGGCCTGAGTTGATAAGACTAGAGTGTTTCTTACACACGGTACAGGGTAATGGCTGAATCTTGGGATTGCTCTTGGGGTTCATATCTCGAGTGTTATGGCTGGTCTCTCCCTGCGCCCTCAACAGTAGAGTGAAGGATTGAGGTGGACTCTTTCCTAGGTAGGAATTTTTGTATTGATTGTATATATTGTTCTGTTTGGTATGTGATTTTAACCGATTGATTGTAACAGCCACTGGCTATACAATAAACTTATTAATTATGATGATTATTATTATTATTATCATCCCATCACACCAGGATAAGCATGTCAGCATTTGCAGGTGGCTGGTGATTGATGCGGAGAGACCGGTCAGAGAGCATGCTAAGTGATTAATTGGGAATACTTGTATTGATACGTGTCTGGGACTTCCATTTGAGCTCCTCATCCCTGTCGATTGCGCATGACTTCCGGTTCCAGTGGCGGCGGTGGCAGTAACATGGTGGATGGAGAAGGGTGATCTTAACAAGATAGGGGCCGATTCCCAGGACCGTAGTGGCAGTGCCCAGTCTTTCGGCCCATGAGTTCAACTTTCATGGCATTAAGTCCTGCTGCTGTAGTCAGTTGTTTCCCTCCCTGCGCACCCGAGGTTTTATTTGTATGACCTTTGAGGCACGAGGGGCTGAGCGGGGAGCCTATTTGGGAGCCTTCATTTGATAGCTGGGAGCCCGAAGTTGGAGTGCGAGTGGGGGGGTGGACCCCGGATTAGTGGGGTATAAAACACCCACCTTGGCGTAGCTCGGGGCTCGGGGCCAGAGCAGAGGGCTCTGCCTGTCTGTACATTTTGGACTCTAGTGGTGAGCCTGATTGTGTTATTAACTAGCGGGTCCGGGGGTCAAGGAGCATGTCCAAGAAAAGACGATGACAAGCTGGAGCGGTGCCTTTGGGCCAGTCACAGGCTAAGCAGCAGAAGCTGGACAATTTTATTGTCACCTTTCATGACCCATTGGAGGACAATCTGGAAGTAAGGACCCCAGGTAATGTGGCAGATTCCTTGGTAGCCCCACTTTCATTGGATGGTTCTAGTGTTGCTTCAACTCCTCTTTCCTTACCGGGACTATCATCATCCTTGTTGGACTCTGTTATAAGACAAGGGGATGACCCTTTACTTACATCAAAAAGGGACGCACCCCCTTTAGTTCGCCCAGATTTTACAGATCTTCTTGGGAATCAGTGTTTTATGATTGGGGAACATCTTAAGAAGTTATTGGCAAGACTGGATGATTTGTTTAAACTTGCCCAGTCTCATTATTCTCAGACGTCTAAGATTCTGGAGGCTGTAGTTAACTTGAAATCAGCTTCAATACTAGGGGCGAGTGTGCAGTCGCCCCCGGAATCCATACTTCCTCAAACATCTCACCAGTTTTCTGAAGTGGCTAAGGGGTCACCCTTAGACGAGATAGATTGGGGTTCCCATGTAAGGAATAATGGAGGTAAGGGTCTAACACTCTCTACCCTCCCTGGCGCAGTATCATTTAGAATTTACCCATTGCCAAATGGGGTTTTCCCCAGATGGGATACTAGGAGAGCGATATTTTGGCACATAACCTCCATTATGGGTAATATCCCTACAGGGGCAATTAAAGCTTTTCATGTGCTTCCCTCTTATCGTTTCACCCAGCGGTTGGTGGTTTACTTCCGCGACTCCTGAGTAGCCTCCAGGATTTTAGATCATTTTGATTTGTTTTCCTCTTGGGGGGTTCAGGTTGTGGAAGTCTTTAGGGTTCAGGTAGGGGAAGTCTCTGCAACCACTCATTGCATCTCACCCCAAGCAGCCATCCCGGACTAGTTCTCCAATTCAGGGTATGGCGTCAGTTGATACAGGTGCCCGAGGTAAGAGATCTGTGGCCCCATGTCCCAAGGTGGTACCTATAAAGGAGCAGTTACTTGAATTAGCTCAATGTCCGGAGCCTATCACCTATTGTGAGGGAAACAGGCCAGAGGGGTTAGCATGTGTGCCTAAAATTGACTCACTTCCTTTGATCCCTGAAGGCTCTGTTTCCCCTGAGAGTTCACTCCTTATGGACATTCAGCAATCTCTGCCCTTTGTACCAATTATTATGCCCGCTGTGGGACATGAGGGTGTTAAGCCCTCAAGTTAACTAAATCAACCAGACTGTAAAGTCTGGGAGGGAGAATTTGTGTCAGGCTCACCAGGGGCAACGAGTGGCCCAGGAATTTAGGACCACATGAAGGTCGGGGCCCTCGGAGTTTGGAGGCTGTAGGGTGGGATCCTGGAACATAGCGGGTTGGGTATCTCAGATACATAATCAGGATTTTATTAGGTTTATTAAAACCTTTCAGGTCTTGTTGTTCCAGGAGACTTGGGTAACATCTCCTATCGAGCTCCCCCCTGAGTTGTCTGAATATGCTGTATACACTCTGGCAGCAGTTCCTTCTGTTGCAGGGAGATCAAGTGGTGGCTTGGCTTGTTTGCTTAAAGCAGGCTTAACCTCCCTGGTCCACCAAGTTATTGAATTACCCCCTTCCTTGTTGGGATTGATTTTAAAAAGTCATGCTGGGGATTGGATAATATTGAATATATATGTGTTACCTGCTAATTCTAAGGCATATCAGCCAGCTAGTTGGGATAATATGGAGTCTTTTATTGAGAATTTTTCCTCCCTCCCCTTCCTCTCCCTCTAACCTGCCCATCTGCATTGATGGAGTCACCATCCATCCTGTTCTCCAAGCACGTAACTTGGGCTTCATCTTTGACATGCACCTCTCTTTTAAACCTTACATTGACTCTGTTGCCAAATCCTGCCAATTCGCCCTCCATAACATTGCTCGGATCCTCCCCTTTCTCTCTACCTCCTCGGCCAAAACCCTTGTTCATGCCATGGTTATCTCTTGCCTTGATTACTGCAACCTCCTCCTTGCTGGACTCCCTCGCTCTCACCTCTTCCCTCTTATTGCAATCCAAAACTCCACTGCCAAGGTCATTCACTCTGCCCGTCGCTTCGACCATGTGCAGCCTCTTCTCTTCTCTCTTCACTGGCTCCCCCTTCCTGAACATATCCTGTTTAAACTCCTGGTATTCACGTTCAAAACACTCCACGAGCAAGCTCTCCCTTACCTCTTGGACCGAATCTCCCTACACACTCCTGCACGCACTCTCCACTCTTCCTCTGTTCCCTCCCTCTCTCTCCCTCGTTTCTCCTGCTCACCTAACCACCTTCGACCCTTCCCCCTCACTGCCCCCCATGCCTGGAACTCCCTCCCTACCCACATCCGCCTTGCCCCCTCCCTCTGCTCCTTCAAATCCCTCCTCAAGTCCCATTTTTTCCTCACCGCCTTTCCCAACGCCTGCTAGTCGTTCCCCATATACTTACTGTCTGCCCTCCTCTGCAGACTGCTGCAACCAACCTGATTGTAACCAAGCCAAGCACATGCACCTGAGACTTCGCATCCGCTTGAATGTTTGTTTGTCTTCTCCCCTGTCTCTCCCACTGTCCCTTCTCCCTGTCTCCCCCTCCTTGTCTTTTAGATTGTAAGCCACAGGCAGGGACCACGTCTATTTCTATGTTCTGTACAGCGCCAGGTACATGACTGGCGCTATATAAATGTTTATAATAATAATTAATAATTCATAATTAATAACATTCCCTGATGCCTGTTTAACAATTTTGGGAGATTTTAACGCTAGATTGGGCAGCTCTGATCAGGATCTTTTACCATACTGCCCCTACATTAATTCTCAGTATGGCCTTTCCAATGGCCCTCGGCATTCCAAGGATAAGGTTATAAATCAATCAGGCATCAGTTTGGCAAAGCTTGTGGTTGCATTGGACCTGTGTATACTGAATGGAGCATATGGCTCTGATGTTGCAGGGGAGTATACTTACCTGGGAGTAAGGGACTCGAGTGTAATAGATTTGAGAGTAGTGTCAGTTAATGTGCTACCAAAACTTATAGATTTTTCTGTTGGTTCAATTCTATGTAGTGACCATCTTCCATTGGAATTAACCCTTGAAACTCCATTTAACAAAATGGATCCTGGAATTTTGCCTCCGATTGCCGAGAATAGCATATTTGATATTCATTCCCCTAGGTTAATTTCCATGAAATGGGATAAGTTATCTTCCCTACCCTTTGCCACATGGTTGGAGGAGGGGGACTTAATTACTTTGCATGGGCTAATATTAAATGCAGCGAGCCCAGCACATGTAATTGAGTTGTATAACCAATTGAGTAGCCAGGTGCAGTCCTTCATTGTGACTCACTGTCCCGCTAATAGTGGTCTAGAAACCACGAGGGGGCAGCCATGGTACAACGGGGAATGCTATAGGGCCAAATGTCATTACCGTTCCATATATAAACAATATCGCCAGGGTTTGCTTTCAGAGTTACCCTCCCAGTTCTTTTTGGTCAAAAAAGAGTACAAGCAACTTATAAGAATTAAAAGACAGGCCTATTATGCATCTAAATGGACTACAGTTTTGGAGGCGGTGAAAATGAGGGACTCAAGACATTTTGGGGCTTTGGTCAAGGTAGGAATGAGCAGTGAAGTGGCTAGGCCAGCTGTGTCGGTCACTGCTTCTGATTGGGTGGGTGGGGCATTTTAGTATGCTGTATTCATCACAGAGTCCCCAGGTGGAGAATTTGGTGGATGTGGACACTTTACCATCTTGGCCCCCAGTTTCTGTAGAGGAGGTGTTGGAGCTCTTGGTGAATTATAAGTGCAATAAGGCACCTGGTAGTGATTTAATCCCATTGGATTTGGTTAAAGCTTATAAGAATTGGTGGGCTCTGACCTTGGCAGTACTTTTTACAGCAATAAGTCAAACTGGTGTAATGCCATTTAATTGGAACCAAGCAATTGTGGTCCCGATTTTTAAAAAGGGGGATAGAACACTTCCGACCAGTTATAGGTTGATTAGTCTCCTTTCCACTATAAGCAAACGTTATGCTAAGCAACTGGTTCAAAAACGTGTAGCTTGGGTTAACGAGTCTAACATTATTTATCCCGAGCAGGCGGGGTTCCAGAGGGGTAGGTCGGTGGTTGATCAGTGTTTCATTCTCACTCACCTGACTGAGAAATATCAAAAAAAGAATGACCTCCTTTTTGCTGCTTTTTTTGATCTGAGGGCGGCCTTCGACTTAGTAAATAGACAGCAGCTATGGGCCAAATTAGAATGCTCATCACTGGATAGATGCCTTCTTTTTTGATCCAGAAGCTTTACTCAGAGTCTAAATTAATGGTCAAATTCACCTCAGCAGGTCATGTTACAGAGGAAGTTCCCATGCGTAGAGGTGTGAAACAGGGGTGCATTTTGGCTCCAATTCTTTTTAATTTGTTTTTTAACGATGTTGTCCCACTGATGAAACACCAGCGATTTTTCCCCCTGAGATTGGCTTCTAGATATATAGGTTCCCTGCTGTTTGCAGACGACCTTGTCTTACTATCTCAAACAAAAGTGGGCTTAAATAGGCAAATTGGTGCATTTGCCCGTTAGTGTGGGGATAATAATTTGGAAATAAACCATCAGAAATCTAAAATAATGGTTTTTGCTAGATCGCAGCGGGGCAACCAATATCAGTGGAAATTGGGTGATGCCCAGTTTGAACAAGTCAAAAGCTTTAAATATTTGGGCCTTTTGTTTCATAGCATGGGATCTTGGCAGTACCATATAAGAGGGGCGGAGATTCGTGCTAAGAGGATAGCTTTGGTAGTCCGTACATTATTTGTCCAATCTGGGGGGTTGGGAATTAAGATGGCCATTAATGTGTTCAATGCTAAGGCGGGTACACAATTTCTTTTTGGAGCCGAGTTATGGGCTCCGTTCAGCCCACAGACTTTGGACCGGGTCCAAAGTAAATTCCTGTGCTCTTTACTTAGCATTCCGGGGGGTACCCTGCACGCAGCAGTTAGGGTAGAGACTGGGCAGCGGAGTTGGTCCTTCAAAGCTTGGAGGGTAGCCCATAAGTTGTGGCTTCGAGGTACAAGACCTGGGGCAGCTGGGCTACTTGCCTATTGGCAAGATGACCTATATAAAAGTAGATGGGCCACCAAGGTAGAAGCTCATCTTCAGACTTTAGGATTGTCCCATGAATATCTGCTGTCTGTAAATTACCGGAGGGCCCTCCAGGAAGTTTTGACAAGGTTATTATTATTATTATTATTAACAAACATTTATATAGCGCCAGCAGTGTACCTGACACTTTACAAAGTAATAAAATAGACACAGTCCCTGCCCCTAGGGCTTACAATCTGAGAGACAGGAGCTGGGGGAGAGACTTAGGAAGGGGAACAGAGGGAGAGACAAGGGGTCTAACATTCATGAAGATGCGAGGTCTCAAGTGCACGTACTTGGCTTGGTTACGATGAGAATGACAGCAGGCAGGTCCATGTTGCAAGGATAAGGGTAAACCGATCGTAGGTATAGGAATAGTGGCTCAGCAGGATAAAGAGTCAGACAGAGCAGAGCGAAAGAGGTGAGTTTTAAGGAGAGATTTGAAGGTATGAAGGGAGGGGGCAAGGCGGATGTGGACAGGGAGGGAGTTCCAGGCATGGGGGGCAGCAAGTGAGAAGGGACGAAGGCGCTTAGGGGAGCAGGGAAGGCGTGGAAGGGTGAGAGAAGGGACAGAGGAGGAGCGAAGTGCACGGGCTGGAGTATGGAGGGCGATAAGTGCAGAGAGGTAGGGGGGAGCAAGGTTGTGAAGAGCTTTATAGGTGAAGACTAGGAGCTTGTGCAGGATTCGTTCAGGAAGGGGAAGCCAGTGAAGCGAAGAGAGGAGGGGCTGCACATGGTCGAAGCGACTGGCGAGGTAGATGACCCTGGCAGCAGAGTTTTGGACAGAGATGAGGGGAGAAAGGTGAGACCGGGGAAGGCCAGTGAGAAGGAGGTTACAGTAATCGAGGCGAGAGATGACCAGAGCATGAACAAGAGTTTTGGCAGACGAGACAGAGAGAAAAGGGCGAATCTTAGCAATGTTATGGAGGGAGAAGCGACAGGATTTAGCAACAGAGTCAATGTAGGGTTTAAAAGAAAGGGCTGAGTCAAAGATGAAGCCTAGGCTACGGGCTTGGGGGACAGGCAGGATGGTGACTCCATCAATAGTTATTGACAGTGAGGAAGGAGAGGAAGGATGAGGGGGGAAGATAAGGAGTTCAGTTTTAGCCATGTTGAGTTTGAGTTGACGTTGAGACATCCAGGTAGAGATGTCAGAGAGACAGTTGATGAGACGAGCTTGAACAGAGGGAGAGAGAGAGGGAGTAGAGAGATAGAGTTGAGTGTCATCAGCATAGAGGTGGTATTGGAAGCCATGGGAGGCAATGAGTTTGCCTAAGGATGAGGTATAGATCGAGAAGAGGAGAGGGCCAAGAACAGAGCCTTGAGGAACACCAACTGAGAGGGGGAAGGAGGAGGAGGCAGAGTTGGAGAGAGACAAGGTGGCAGAAAGTTAACCATGAGGAGGAAAGGACTAGGATCAGTACAGTACCAGTACTACTTACCTGCTGCTGGCTGGCTGGTGCTGGCTCTGGGTCGCTGGCGGAAGTCCGGAGCCCAGTGCACTAGGGGACTTAGGGGGAAAAAATTTAAAATCCAGGCTGGGCAGGGTGGGTGGGGGTTGTCCTCCCTTCCACCCGCGCAGCCTGGACTCGGGGAGGGAAAGTGTTTGGGGGTTTTTGGTGGGGTTTTTTTACTTCGCATTCATTCATTTGAATGGCCGCAATGTAAAAAAAATCCAGCACGGGGTGGGATCCGGTACCAGACCCAAAATACCGGAATAATCCGATACTGCCGGTACACCAAAATACTGGCAGTATCAGATACCGGATGATCCGGTAGTCCCACCCCTAATATGCAGCATCCACAAGTGAATGCCTGCTGTATTAAGAACAGTGTATGACTATAGAGCCACCAGATGGCACTGCTAAGTTTATGTGTACATGGAAGGGAGATGGGGTTTTGCAGTTGAATTCCTTTGTGTAACCACTCCTTCTTCCCTTCTCTCTCATTGTCTCAGTTTCCATTTTGTCTTACTACTAATTAGATGTAACTAAGGAAGTAAGGATCTGTGCCTGAGAAAGTTTAAGTAAAGTTCTGTTTTTAAACCTTCAGCTGCATTTGTCCTTACTGATTGTGAATCAGTTATTACTCTGCAACACCTAGAAGGACTAAGAACTGAGACTTCAGGGATGGGAAGTAGTAAACCGGTCAGTCCTATGGGTGACTATAAGATTAGAGAGACAGGGAGCAGTAAGCTGATTCTCCATGTAACCAAAAGCACTGAAGCCTGAGAATCCAGGAACAGGGAGCTTATCCTCCAGGTGCCTAGATGCCCCAAGTAGAGTGGGAGAAATGAATACACTTTAGCAGGGCACAATGGGCCCACAAGCCCATCCCCATGAGAAAAAAAATTCAGAGTAAATTCTGGACATTCTAGTGCCTAGAAGGACTGAGACCTGAGGTGGCAGGAATGGGGAGCGGTGAGCCAGTCCTCCAGGTGACTAGAAGGGCTGAGACCTGAGAGAGAGCAGTAAGCTGGTCCTCTGGTCTGTGCAGGATGGGATGGGGAACTACACTATTATTTGCCCAGGCACAGAGAGAGGAAATAAGTTGCCCAAGACAGACTGGGTTTGAGCCACATCTCAGCTATGCCGGTTTGCCATCAGTGTAGCTGCATTGACTTCAATGGCCTTACACTGAAGTAAATATTAGCCATTATTATCTTGAATCACAATTCCCCATCTCCTCACCTTCCCCACCAACACTTTAAAGGGCAGCATGGTCCTCTGGATGCCAGGTTTTAGGTGCCACCAAGTATCAAAATGGCTTGAGCACTGTCACCCCATTGAGTTATCTGCTCCCGTTGTCTGATCGCTAATTGATTTGCTCAGGTATGGCAGTGTCTGGTGGCACAGCTGCCTCTTGGGCTGTTTTAATCAATTACTCACCCAATAAAATCATGTCAGTTTCATTACCGCTTCCCCCGGGATATAGATGAGGTCTCTGAAACACATGGCAGCAACAGCCGCAGGCGGTAAATCAGGCCCAAGTTCATTTCTCCCACATTAAATGGGACTTTACAGGGATATAGTCCATCCATTCCTAACACAACTTCTGCACAGTCCTTTAAGGCCTTTAGCCAGACTGTGGGGCCGGAAATTCCCCCTAGGATTTCCATTCATTTAACACGTTAAATTTGGGAGAGGGGTCAGGATGCCCCCTGTATGTAGGGGACCCCACATTTTGTAACAATAGGTGCAATTGGAGGGAAGATCTGGCTCCTTTGCCCCATATTTTGTAACAATAGGTGCACTTGGAGGGGAGGAGATCTGGCTCCTCTTGTATTCACACAGATCCCATTGACCTACACTGAGTACACTCCCATTACATAACATCATCTCTTATTGTAACCCATTCTCATCCCTTCTCATTCCAAATATTGATCTTTTCCTATTTGAACTGAACGAAACAGCTTCCCGTGGCCAGCGATTGAGTTCCCCACTCTCTCACACCTGCCTCTAGAAGTCTCAACTGATCAAAACAAAGGGTAGGACCCGGGCCACTGTTAAAAGCGACAGTTTTGTTCTGGACATTTTTATCAGATTAATCTGGTGTTGAATTAAGTGGAAAGATCTATTTCCATCTCGCTGGGTATTTTATATCACACTCATCACCGTCGGATCTCAGAGCCAAGAGCATCCAGCCTGATCTAGCTAGCCACTTAGCCAGCTGTGTTCTTGCCGTGTAGGTGTGCATCTCCCTCAGTAGTGGTGGTTAAAGTAAAACAGAAGTCGTTCATTTGTGATCACAGATCCACACCACTGCCCTTAGCCAGGCTCACTTCATCAATAGTACTGGGGGTGCTTGATCAAAGTTTTTTGAATATATTTTTAAATACACTAAAGAGCTGAAGGGTGCCTGTCTGATGTGGTTCTGCCTCTGTGGAGCTTTGGGGCATCTGTTCTATGGAACTGTGGCTGTCTATGGAGTTGTGACGTGTCTGCCCTGTGGAGCAGGGATGCTGTCTGTCCTGTAGGGGTCTCTGGAGCTGTGGTGCTCTGAAATCATGGCTGTCTCTTCAAATACAAGCTTTTTGGCACCTTGGATGATAAAAATGTCTTGTCTCCACACACACAAAAAGACAAGCTCAAAAATACAGCTCTGTTAGTGCTGGAAGGCAGGTAGCAGAAGGGTTGCCAGATCAAAATTTCAAAAATAAAGGGCACAAGAACATAAGTGTCGTACCAGGTTGGACCAGTGGTCCATCTAGTCCAACATGCTGTCTACGACAGTGGTCGGCTCCAGTAGCTCAAGAAAAGTACATGTACAGGCCATGGAGGTATGACACACTAGAGAACCAAGAGTCCATACCACATAACATCCCACCGAGAAGAGTTAGGAACCAACCCCCTTATGTATGCGCAGGGGTGCATGGGCAACCCCGACAGAACAGCACAGTGCCCATCCACAACCCCCTGCATTTCCTGGGCAATGGCTTCATAGACCTGCTAACCATTATCAACTACCGGTAGCCAGGGGTTTAAGCCGCAACTATGGGTATTTTCAGATGTAACGAGATCATGCTCAACCATGGTGAATCCCCACATGGTGATCGTGATCCCATAAAGTCTGTTGGGGGGAACGGAAGCTCCCCCCCAGATGTTCACCCCCGTGAATCACGAGGGAGAATCACATTCAACACGCAAACGGAGGTCCTGGCCGGACCATCTCCGTTTGCGTGCTGAATGGGATTTCCCCCCCGTGATCAAGGGGACCGTAACGTCTGTCCTCCTACCATGGCCCGGAATCAGCGGCGGGATTCCGGACTGTGGTCAATGCGGGTGGGTGCTGCGGCCACATTGGTCACATCGCCCGCCCGTCTCCCAAGAGGGCGGGCGGCCTAGGGAGCGTGGGGGTGGGTGGGACCATGCGGTCGCACATTGTGCCGTGCAGCCCCACCCCCTCCCCAATTCCCTGTTGGACATGCTGGTTTGATCCCGGCGGGGGATCAATGGGTGATTCCATGACGGGGCCAATACAGGCCCCGTCACATCTGAAAATACCCTACTAGACATTTATGACTCTCTCCTCTAAGCATTTATCTAATTTCTATTTGAAGCTAGTTTGAAGCTGCTGGTTTTCACAGTCTCTTCTGGCAATGGGTTCCACAGCTGTATTGTCCACTGTGTGAAAACGTGTACTTCCTTTTGTCCATTTTAAATCTGCTGCCATTTAACTTCACAGAGTGCCCCCTTGTTCTCCTACTGAAAGGACAAACAACAGTTCCCTATTTACTTTCTCCATGCCACTCATGATTTCATCAACTTCTATTTTATCCCTCCTTAATGGCCTCTTCTCCAAGCTTAACAGCCCCAACCTGATGAGCCTCTCCTCATACAGAATTCAATCCATCCTTTCCATCATCCTCTTTTCCCTTCTCTGAACCTTTTCCAGTTCTTTTATATAATACAGCCCCAGTAGGGGTTGGATAGTTAAAGGTGGCTACACTCCCATTGTAAACACTGACATTTTCAAATGCTCCTACAAATAAATAGCTTGAACTTCCACTCTCAAAATTGCACTTTGTGTTCTTTGAAGGGGTAGTGTGGTACATGCCACATTTGAAGTTGATTGAGTAAGCTTATTTAAAGTTGTAACAATTTTAAAGTTAATTGGTTCATGTCGTTTTCAGGGAGACCAACCATTTTATGTGGGGTGCATTCTTCCTCATTTCAATGAGTTGCGACTCACAAATTCACATACGTGTAAGCCAGAGGAGTCCACCACTCACTTTGGATGCACTGATAATGTTTGGAGCAATATAAAAAGAGTTATTAAACTTGGAAAAATTCGTTCTTATGCATGCACAGTTAAGCCAGGGATTAGCATAAATAAAGTTGTGGAAATAAAAAGATGTGCATATATAAAGCCACCTCAGCATCAACATTAAAGCAAGTGAAATGTATTAATTGTGCAAAGAATTGGGGGGGGGGGAGGGGAGGGAAGGCAGAAGGCAGAGTTGCGCTGCAAAGCACTGCAGGGCCAAGCAGGTGGCAGTGAAGTTGGGAGCTGAGGGTTGGGTGGTTCCAGCCAGGGTCAAATGACCACAGGTTCCCCCCTCCCCCACATCTCAATCACGCTGCAGGGCTAAGCAGGTGGCAGCGAAGACGGGAGCTGGACTGGGTGTGAGCCCCTCCTCTCCCCCTCGACTCACTTGTCCCATGCACACATACGGCAAGCAGGGTTGGGGAGTCGGGGTCAGGTGGCCCTAGCCCCAGGACACCCTGGCTAAACCCTCCTCCACTGAAGCCAGCTTGAGTGAGGTGAAGTCGGGGTGTCCTGGGGCTGCCAGCTTGAGCCGGGTGGGGGGCAGGGTCAGCCAGAGGGAGCCTTGGTTAAGCAACCCCCACCCCAGGACACCCACATGGCCCCAGCACCAGGAAACCTTGGTTGAACCCACCTCCACCCAAGCTGACTTGAGGAGGGTCGGCTTTAGCAGGAGCAGGACGGTTCATAGCCGCCACCACCACATCTTCAGCCTAGATCCAGACACCGGGAAAAGCTGTTGCTTGATCACTACCCCAGCCATCCCTCCCCCATGCACCTACCTCTCAGGAAATATGCTCATTCTTGAGTGTTGAAAGCAGTTGATCTCCCAAACTGATAGCTTCTTGGAATGGGATCCTGAGTGCACTTAGGGAAGCTCCCATAAGCACTCACTTAGCAGCAGTGGTTTAGAGGTGCTGGGCAGGCAACCTTTGCCAGCCCTGTCCCTGCCACCCATACCAAGGCAGAGGAGGCCTCCTGCTAGCCTGTCATCCCAGACCAGACCATACACTAGGTACTTACAAACGTGACAGCAGCAGCCCGCCTAGGTGTGGGGAGGGTTTTCCCGGGCTGAATGCACACCGACCATGGGAACAAATGTCCCTGTAGCCTGATCCGGCCAGAGGGGTGGTGGGGAGCACCGTGCAGCCATTTGGCCAGGTGCCCACACTCCCAGCATCCCCCTTCCCCCCCCTCCCCAGCCATAGCAACCCCCCACGCCAAGATGAGCCAGGACCACAAACACATTCCCACCCAGTTCTCCATTATTACCCAGCTGAGCCACAGCTAGGCACCTGTGGGTCCGCATTTCCGGCCCAGCTGCCACCCCGGGTGGGAGTTGTTTTGGTTCCACATCTGGCAGGCCCAGAACAAATGTTCAGGCATCATGCTGGCCAAGTTGGGCCAAAGTGGGCTGAACATCCACAGTCATGGAGCAGAACCGGCTTGGCAGCCAGTTGAGTGATTTCCCCACACAGAGGGGAATGTGAGATACAGGCGGGCGGAGGGGCGGGGGGGATGCAGTGGGAAGAAATCAGCAAACACAGCCCCCTCCCCTGGGATACCCATGTGTCTCTTACAACCTCCCCACACAGACACCCCTAAACTGGGCAGGAAGAAAACTGTTCCATGCAGCCTGCAGTCCCCGCTTCCCCAGGGCGAAAGGGACCTCCAAATGCAGCCAGGGACAGCTGCTCCACATAGGCAACACCTCCAGATCTAAGGAGTGGGGATCCCCAAACCAGCACCCTCCCACACTCACACTACATACATTCCCCACCTCTCCATACCTTATACCTCGGAGGTGCCCACATCTAAGGGTAATTTCAGACGTTACGGGATCCCTGTTCACCACTCTGAATCACAGTGGATCCCGTGTGGTGGCAGCAATCTCATGCATGTCTATTTACTCTCCACCAGATGTTCACCAAAGTGAATATCCGGCCGGGATCAAATTGATCCCAGTTCTGGAGGTGAGGCCGGCCTCACCTCCAGAGGCGGATCCCAGTCCAGAGTTCAGCATGGTGGGCCGAGAGGCCTGTCACGTCTGAAATTACCCTAACATTGTGGAGCAGTTTCTTCACAACTAACTAAGCTAACCAAACTTGTCCCAGGGGGTTTAAGGTATTTTGCTTTAAAAGAGATGGGTTAAACTGCAGTGCTGCTGATGCATTATTGCTTAAAACTACAGTGCTGGGGAATGAAAGCAAACATCAAACAATTATAAACTAAACATACCTAGGAGTTTCTGAAAGTAAAACTGTACATTTTATTATCTCCATCTCCCTCCCTCCTGTAGCGAGAGGAAGAATAGTGGTGCTGGGGAAATAAAGTTTTCTGAAAATAAAAGCGAAAATAAAGTTGCGTGCAAATAAAAACAGAAATAAACACCATCATCTTCCTCTCGCTCAGGACGGATGGAGGGAGATGGAGAAAGCAAAATGCACAGTTTTACTTTGAGAAATACCTTAGACTCCTGCTCCATTTTCTTTTAAAGTTTACACTTCTGGGTCAAAGGAAGGAGCAGAGATTGAAACTAACTAGGTCTGAACAAGCTTCACCTCGGCTCTCAAGGAAACCCACTCCCAATGCCATGCACATACACACACCCTTCAGTTGCACAGGCTGCTATACCACTCAGTCTGACCCCACCCTATGCTACCCTCTCCCACTGTCTCATCCGGCTACCGCGGAATGGGATGTAGATGAAGCTCAATTGCTTTAATCACACTGATATGCACACGCACACATGCTCCCATAATGTCAGCTCTTGCAATCCCATTACAGTACAAACTCCCATTATAATAAGCAAGACTATTGCCTCCTGCATGGTCTATATTGTGTATAGATAAGTATTCATGCGTGTATGTATACACATAGGGCCCAATTTTCCACCATCAAAGTCAAAGGGGGCTGAACCATTTACTTCAATTGCCATTGTGTGATTAAACAATAAGTGATGTGATGTGTGTGTGTGTATTTATGGTGACTATTAAATAGACATATATGCACTTATAGATATATACGGGTAGGATACAGGACATATGTATATCATACTATTCTAGCAGCGCATCCTTTTATGGATGTATATTACATGCATATGAAACGGACATGTAATTTTTTTTTAAAAAACAATGTGGGGTATGTAATGTTTACCAAGCAGATTGTGTATAAAGCACTGAAATCTTTCCAGAAAACAAAACATACAAAGACACAAAGCAATGATTTGTATGATGATCAAATCTAGAGTATAGTTAGAAAATATGTAATATTATAGTATGATCATAACACAAGAATAATGAGTTCAGTATTGTGAAACACTGTGTGTCTGGTTCTTTTTGTGAAACACTGAAATAATGTTTCCATTAAATTTTGTATTATATTTTATATCTGGTGTTAATTGTTATTATTCTATTTATTATTATTATTATTCTAATTATTATATCTAATTCTAATTCTCTGGTTCTTTGTCTCTATATCTACTTCTTGAGGGCTGCACAGAGGTGACCGTGGTTCCACAATCATAAATGCTGGCAGGGCTTTGGATGATATGTTAAAAATTCACATTCCTCACATCTAAAAAAGCTTGGAAATTTCTTAATCAAAAAAACAAACACATTTTTAAAAAATCATTAAAGGTGGGCTCATTTGTAAACAACACTTACCTTTCTAAAAACGAGCCAACCAACATAACTATTTAACAATATCCACTATAACAAAACATAACCCCAAAAAAGCATAGAAATGATTTACACTTCATTTTCTAATTTATTTCGATGACTCTGCTGAGCCAGAATTTGAATTAATTCAAAATCACCAACTTCCCACCTCAGCATCAACATTACGACACTGCCTTAAACTCTATCTATCTGGATAGCTTCAATCTAATTGTATTATACAGTTATGTAATTAATAAATTTCACTTTCTTTCATTTTTGGACCAGTTGTATAATATCAAGTTCTAATATGTACTTGAAAAGACAGAGTTTAAGACAGTAGGTAATTTCAGACGTGACGAGATCACAGTCAACCACCCTGAATCACAGTGGATTCAGGGTGGTGGCTGTGATTCCGTACACGTCTGTTTGAGCCCCGCCAGATGTTCACCACAGTGAATCTCTGGCGGGGGGGTCAAAGCTAACCACGGTTCCGGGGATGGTGCCAGCCCCATCCCCAGAATCATGGTTGGCTTGACCACAATCTGTGATGGTCCAAAAGTAACATCTGTTACCTTGGCCCATCACAGATCGTGGACCCGACTGCGGTACAGGATTGGGCGCAGCAGCTGTATTGGCTCCTGCACACGCCTGTCTTGACGAGGATGGGTGGCCGGGGGAGAATGGGGAGCGGGGCCATGCGGCCGCACGTTACACCACACAGCCCCGCCCCCTCCGAGATTCCCCAGCTTGATGGAAGCCGGCATGTCTAAAGGACAGACGGCTTCATCATTGACCAGAATCCAAGACGGATCCCGGTCTAGGGTTCAGCGTGTTGGGCCTCCGGGCCCAGTGTGTCTGAAATTACCCAGTGTTGTAACGTTGACTATGAGGTGGCGAGTTGGTGATTTCAAATTATTAATTTAAATTCTGACTCAGCAGAGTCACTGGAATCAAAAAAGAGTCTTCCTATGAATAATGAACTACAGGATGCAGGTATTCAGTAAGTGTATATATTTCAGTTAACATGGTTGAAATCCACAAGGGCTATGATAAGGTTAGGGCCTGGGTTCCTGATGTAAAAGCAATCTCAAAGAAATGGGCCTTTAGGCAGGACTTGAATATGGACAGGGACAAGGCCTGAAGCACCCCCGCAGGAAGTACTATGCCTCCCGCATTGAGTCCTGTTCTCGGGACCCTCGCTGCCTGTTCTCTACCTTTGACTCCCTCCTCAAGCCTCCCTGTCCTCCCCTCCTTCTTCCCTTTCTGCTCAGGATCTTGCCTCCTTCTTCACCTCCAAGATAGACAAGATCCGCCTCGACATCGCTTCCCACTCCTCTCTTCCCGCTCCCACCCCTCTCCCTCCTCCCCCTCCTTCTCTCATGTCCTCCTTCTCCCCTGCCTCCCTTAAGGAAATCTCCTCTCTGCTCTCCTCCTCCAACCCTTCCACTTGCCCCCTTGATCCCATTCCTTCCCGCCTCCTCACCTCCATTACTCCCACTGTCGCCCCTTCCTTCCTGCACATCATCAACCTCTCCCTCTCTACTGGCTCTTTCCCTTCTGCCTTCAAACATGCCACAGTCTCTCCTATTCTCAAAAAGTCCACTCTTGACCCCTCTGACCCTTCTAGCTATCGTCCTGTCTCACTCCTTCCTTTTGCTTCCAAGCTGCTTGAACGTGTTGTCTACTCCCGCTGCCTTGACTTCCTATCCTCCAACTCCTCCCTTGACCCCCTCCAATCTGGCTTCCGCCCCCTTCATTCTACTGAAACTGCTCTCGCTAAGATCACCAACGATCTTCTGGTGGCTAAATCTAAACGTCTCTATTCCATTCTTGTCCTCCTTGATCTCTCTGCTGCCTTCGATACTGTTGACCACTCACTCTTGCTGGATTCCCTTCACTCCCTTGGCTTTTGTGGCTCTGTCCATAACTGGTTCTCCTCCTACCTCTCTGACCGCTCCTTTAATGTGTCTCTCTCCAACTCCGCCTCCTCCTCCTTCCCCCTCTCAGTTGGTGTTCCTCAAGGCTCTGTTCTTGGCCCTCTCCTCTTCTCGATCTATACCTCATCCTTAGGCAAACTCATTGCCTCCCATGGCTTCCAATACCACCTCTATGCTGATGACACTCAACTCTATCTCTCTACTCCCTCTCTCTCTCCCTCTGTTCAAGCTCGTCTCATCAACTGTCTCTCTGACATCTCTACCTGGATGTCTCAACGTCAACTCAAACTCAACATGGCTAAAACTGAACTCCTTATCTTCCCCCCTCATCCTTCCTCTCCTTCCTCACTGTCAATAACTATTGATGGAGTCACCATCCTGCCTGTCCCCCAAGCCCGTAGCCTAGGCTTCATCTTTGACTCAGCCCTTTCTTTTAAACCCTACATTGACTCTGTTGCTAAATCCTGTCGCTTCTCCCTCCATAACATTGCTAAGATTCGCCCTTTTCTCTCTGTCTCGTCTGCCAAAACTCTTGTTCATGCTCTGGTCATCTCTCGCCTCGATTACTGTAACCTCCTTCTCACTGGCCTTCCCCGGTCTCACCTTTCTCCCCTCATCTCTGTCCAAAACTCTGCTGCCAGGGTCATCTACCTCGCCAGTCGCTTCGACCATGTGCAGCCCCTCCTCTCTTCGCTTCACTGGCTTCCCCTTCCTGAACGAATCCTGCACAAGCTCCTAGTCTTCACCTATAAAGCTCTTCACAACCTTGCTCCCCCCTACCTCTCTGCACTTATCGCCCTCCATACTCCAGCCCGTGCACTTCGCTCCTCCTCTGTCCCTTCTCTCACCCTTCCACGCCTTCCCTGCTCCCCTAAGCGCCTTCGTCCCTTCTCACTTGCTGCCCCCCATGCCTGGAACTCCCTCCCTGTCCACATCCGCCTTGCCCCCTCCCTTCATACCTTCAAATCTCTCCTTAAAACTCACCTCTTTCGCTCTGCTCTGTCTGACTCTTTATCCTGCTGAGCCACTATTCCTATACCTACGATCGGTTTACCCTTATCCTTGCAACATGGACCTGCCTGCTGTCATTCTCATCGTAACCAAGCCAAGTACGTGCACTTGAGACCTCGCATCTTCATGAATGTTAGACCCCTTGTCTCTCCCTCTGTTCCCCTTCCTAAGTCTCTCCCCCAGCTCCTGTCTCTCAGATTGTAAGCCCTAGGGGCAGGGACCGTGTCTATTTTATTACTTTGTAAAGTGCCAGGTACACTGCTGGTGCTATATAAATGTTTGTTAATAATAATAATAAATAAAAGTATGTTCTAAGCATACGGTGCAGCAAGGTGGAAAGCGCGGAGTCAGGAGTTGGCCATGGAGAAAAAGGGCACAGATAAGAGCATCTTGCCCAATGAATGGAGGTCATGAGTAGGGGTGTAGGGGGAGAAAAGAGAGGAGAGGTACTGAGGACATTCAATGTCTAAGGAAGACATTGAGCTGATGTCTTCAAAGAACTATCCACAACTCCATGATCCTTCTCCTGTGTGGTTACTCCCAGATTTGAACCTAGCATCATGAATGTAAAGTGAAGGTTATTTTTCACTATGTGCATTACCTTGCACTTATCAACATTGCATTTCATTTGCCATTTTATTGCCCGTTCATCTAGTCGTGTAAGATCCCTCTGTTGTTCCTCACAGTCTGCCTGGGTCTTAACTATCTTGAATAATTTGGTGTTATCTGTGAATGTAGCCACCCCTTTTTCCAGATCATTAATGATTATGTTAAACAATACTGGTCCCAGTACTGAATCTGACCCTGAGGCATCGCACTATCTACCTCTCTCTAAACTGAAAAATGTCCATTTATTCCTGTCCTTTGTTTCCTATCTTTTAACCAGCTACTAATCCATAACAGGACTCTTCCTCTTATCCCACAACTACTTGGTTTGCTCAAGAGTCTCTAGTGAGGGACCTTGTCAAGTGCTTTTTGAAAATGCAAATAGATTATATCAACCAGATCACTCCTATCCACATCCTTGTTGACATCTCATAAAATTCGAATAGATTAGTGTTATGACTTCACTTTGCTAAAGCCATGCTGGTTTTTACCCATCAAATCAGGTTTGTCAATATGCCTAGTAATTCTATTTTTAACAATGGTCTCCACCAGTTTGCCCAGTACTGATGTCAGGATTACTGGTCTGTAGTTTCAAGGTAGCGTTGCCATTTGTGGTGTTTTTTTACCCAACACTCCCATAGGCCAAAACAGAAGTGTCAGGTAAACGAACGACTGAAGGTGGCACTCCTATTTCAAGGGTTACCTCTGGAGCCCTTCTTAAAAACTGGTGTTATATTAGCCAACCTCCGTCTTCTGGCACAGAGGATGATTTTAGCAATAAATTACATATTACTGACAGTAGTTCTGCAAATTGCAAACTTAAGTTCTTTCAGTACCCTTGGATGAATAACCATCTGGCCTGGGTGACTTACTGCTCTTTAAATTGTTGATATGCAATAAAACCTCCCCTGGCATGGCACTAATTTCAGATAATTCCTCAGATTCATCACCAAAAAAAGGGGGGTTCTGGTGTAGGCATCTCCCCAACATCCTCTGCAGTAAAAACTGATCCAAAGAACTCTAGAGCTGAGGGATACTGAAATAAGTGACATCCATTCTGTTCCAGGGAGTATGGTGTTCAGAATAAGGGGCATCCATTATGTAAATAAAGGATGTCTATTATGTTGTATGGAGCCATACAGCAATGAGGTAAGGGATGCTCCCTTGAAATAAGGGACACCTGGCAACTCTAGGTACCTACCAGCCTAGCCAGCAAGGAGTATAAAGACTGCAATAAGGCCAGTGCTGAGAGCAGTCATGACTTTGACCTAGCTGGGCAGCAAACAGCAGCAAGTGGAGTTTTGGGGTTGGCAAATAGAGGAGCTGGAGAATTCTGGGTGCTTTAGTCTGGAGAATAGAATAGTATGAGTTGAGCTGGAGCTTCAGAAACAAGGAGTATTTGCCGTGCAGCCCAGAAACAAACAGAGAGAGACTGTGCTACCCTGCCACACAGGAGCTAGCAATGCGTTTGTGAGGCCCCAGAAGAGAGACACAGAGCTGTGGGGACATAGAAGTGACTGGGGGCAGCACTTTGGGGACTCTGGAGTAGAGAATCTGTCATAGCGACATTGCTTCTGTGGGTCGTAGGGATAGGACCCTGTTTCAATCCTCCATGTGGACCCCATCCTCCAGGCAGGCTCTGTGTGCTTGCATTTACTTGGCCCAGGAGTTCCAGCTTTCCAGGACTAATGAGCCGATTGCTGCAATTCACCTGGGCCCCCTCAGCTGCCGCTTATAAGGCTTCCCAAGGTCTAGACCCAGCTTCTATGTCCTTGCAACAGACCAGCAAACCTCTGCTACAGGGAAGTCTGACCTGCCTGGATCTCCTTAACCCCTTGCACTGCTTTGGATTAGAGGTGTGCACCAGGGACTCATGTCATTATTCATTTTCCATTTTTGTTATTAAAAACCTTCATTTTTGTTTTCATAAATATCAAAAATTCATTTTTGTTTTTGCTTTTGTTTTCTATTTCCATTGGTTTCAATGGAAAACACATTTTTAGCTGTACCTTTTTTGTTTTTCACTATATTTTGATGGAAGGATTGTACCTCCAATGAAAGGCATTACACGTACCAAATTTCAGAAAGATTGGATAAAGGAATCCAATTTGATAAGCAGTTGAGTTATGTTATTTTGCAACAATCTGTATATACATTCCTGACTGTAACTTCTTCGTCTCCCATCTAATTTGGATGAAACTTGGAAAATTTAAATCCCTCTATAATTTTACTATCTATGCCAGCTTTCAGAAGGATTGAATAAACGGTCCTGGTGGTATAAGCAATTAACTTATAAATGTATGTCTGACTGTAACATCTTTGGAGTCCAACCAGTGTATATGAAATTTGGCAGGGGTGTATCACACACATTCATGATCATTCCAAATATCAGAAAGATGTGATGAAGGATCCCCATTTTATAGGCCTGCAGAGCATATGCAGAGAATGAGCCTATGTCAGAGATTCTTTTATGCATCACTGCAGTATAAGATCTGTTTGTGATGCCAATTGACCAGCAGAAATGTCCACCAAATATCCACATTCTGTGCTGTGACCATCCCAACATCTCTCCCCCACTTGCTACTGGGAAGTCAGAAGCATCTCTTTAGGAAACAGCCAGTAGAGATTCTCTTATGTCCTCTGTCACAGTGCTGCAGGATGTGATTGTGATGATAATTGGCCACCCTGGATGTGTAAACCATGGGTATTTTCAGAAGTTACAAGATCACGCTCGACCACAGTGAACCACGGTCAGTCCTGTAGCGGGGCCAAAGCACCCTGAACATCTGTTCGGCGGCCACCAGATGTTCACCACAGTCAATACCCATGTGGGGTCAAACTCAACCACACCTCTGGACCTCGGGCCCAGACCATCTCTGAAAGCGTGGTCAAAGAGATTCCCAGCAGGAAACAAAAAAGTAACGTCTGGACGGCAATCACCGGCCGGAATCAAGCAAAACAATTCCCAGCCGGGGACAAAGCACGCAGCGTCACTGCCAGGCAACCAGCAACAACACAGGCCATGGAGGGAGATTTAAAGGGCACACAGCAGCAGGAGAACGTGGTGGGATGGAGCAAGGTGAGAGGCAGAGGAGAGCGGAGGGCAAGAGAGCGAGGGAGGAGGAGGAAGAGGAGGTGGAGGTGCAGGCAGTGGAGGAGGTGGTCGTGCTGCACATGCAGGAGGTGGAGGGAGAGCAGCAGCAGCAGCAGCAGCAACAGTCGGGACAGGCCACCCCGGGGACATCGACCAGGCACCCCAGAAATGGGTAAGGGGAACTAAGGGGAGCGGACCCGGCAGCACAGGGGCACCAAGGGGGGGGGCGGTGGAGCAACCAGCCAACTGGCCGGCAGGTGGGGAGGAAGGGACATGGGACCAGGTCAGACCAGCAACAACCCCCCCC
>QEPC01007988.1:185614-198084 GCA_003113815.1 Sphenodon punctatus
ACTCCCTCGGGTTGTCCGCGTTCACGTACAGAGGCACCGGGCCAGGAGGGCAGGTAGGCATGGGGTATTCGAGGGCGGCCCCATCAGTCTCGCACACGTTGTGCAGCACACAGCAGGCACCTATCACCAGGGCCGAGGTCTCCATTGTGCAGTCTAGTCGGCCGGCGAGGCTCCTCCAGTGCTGCTAGAGGGCCCCGAACGCCCGCTCCACCATGGTCCTGCTAGCACACAGGTGGGAATTGGGCACGGTATCACTAAGCACAGAGCACTAGGTGCATCCTGCAGGCGCCCAACCTGTCCCGCTCCATGGTGTGGTGAGCCCCGGGGGGCCGCGGGCGGCCCAGGTATAGACTGGTACAGGTAGTGCCCCACCCCCGGCTGGCTGGGCCCTCTCCTGCAGGGTGAGCAGCCCGGACCGGTGGGGGTGCACTATGGAGCGCACCTGCTGTCCCAGCTGGGAGCCATGCGCAGTCGGCCTGGCATGCGCCCAGGCATGCAGGCTGCAGCTGCATGCCTCCTGTCATCACCTCCCACCTCTCCCTGTTGGCAACATCGTGTCCTTGCCGGCCTGATTAGTGTGTCAGCTGTCCTGTCTGTGTGCTCAGTTCCTGAAGCTGTGCTGGGTCCACACCCCACGCCTTGCTCTGTTGCCATACATTGTTGCAGCCTGTGGCTTTCTCGGCCGACCTTGGTGCCCCCTGAGCCCTCTCCCGCCCCTGGAAGGAATGTGGGCCCCCCTGTCCATGGTGTTATTCTCCCTGGCATGCTGGACCATGGCTGGCTGTGCTTCCACCAGGCTCCCTGCTCCCTGCCCCATGGGGCCCCCCATACATGGACCTTCCGCGAGACCATGACCCTGTGTGACCTGTGGCATACCCCAGCCTTGCAGTTGCTCCTGGGCTGCCAGGAAAGCCTGTCGGGTGCTTATGCGAGCCTGAGCTCTGGCCTTCGTTACTTCAGCTATGAGGCGAGCGCCCGGGATTGCCAGCTGCATGCCGAGACGCTGGGGCTGGTTCCCTTTCCCGATGGGCACATCCCGGAGATGAGGTGCTCGCATGTGGCCTGGTCCGTGGCGGAGCCCGTGTCTGCCCTGTCTGTGTGCAGCCTGGCCGCCTACATGGTCTGTCTGGCGGAGAGGGGCCCTGCCCTGGCCATGTCCTACTTTGGTTGCGTTCATGGGGCCCGTGGATACCAGAGCTCCCGTGGGGCGGTGTATCACCAGCTACTGGAGCTGGGTCACCTTCCATGGCCCCCTGCTGCGGACTGCTTCATGTCCGAGTCTTCTGCAGTGGAGCTGGCGGCACTGTCAGGTGTGTGGTCCCGTTCCGATGTGCAGCTGGGTCTCTCTATGCAGGATCCATTCGAGGCGTACTACCTGATGGCCCACCACATGTCCATGCTGGGGTACCACCGGGGCATGCTTCATTGGTTGTTCACCAGGCAGGGCACCTGGCCCCTGAACCCTTCGTGGCCCCCAACAGCTGGCTGTGAGTCCCCCTGTGCCTCCCAGGCCCCTGTTCCTGGCCCCCATGTGGGCTCCTGACTCCTCCATGATGCCGTGGCCCGCTGCCTGCTCCCTCCATGATGTCCCAGACATGCTTCTGTGCTGGCTGCTTCTTGGGGTGTCGCTGCCCCTGCCTGTGGCTCCGGGCCCCCTCCGGGGACCCCCCCATACACGTCTGCACTGGGTGTTCACCTCTGTCTCTGCCTTCTCCAATGTCCGCATCCGGCTCCCTGACTGCCCCCCCCAGCACCCCTGGGTGCTGCTCACCATCCTTCTCCTCCTGTGGTCCTGTCTTCCCCCCAGCCCCCCCCCACCATGGGTGCCAGTGTGACCTCGGGGTTTTGGGTCCCCCATACTGTCCCCCACCTGCGGCTTCCTCCCAGGGGGGTATCTGACTTTGGACCTGCTGCACTGCTCCAGATCTCCTGCCTCCCCTCCATCACCCCCTCGCCGGCGCTTGGGGTCCAAGTGTGCCTCCTGGACTGTTCCTGGCCCGCACCCTGTTCCATGTGTGCTCCTGCTATGCCTGTGGCCAGGCCTCCTGGGGCCCCCCGTTCCGGGACTGCCTGTGTTTCTGCAGGGGTGCCCGTGTGGACTGCTCTGTATTGGGGGTTCTGGATGCCGTTGCCTGTGTCCAGCTGTGCCCCTGTGCCATTTCCCCCCCTCTTCCCTGTCCCTTGCCCCACCCCTGTGCCCGATGTGCTGTGTGTGTTGTCCGTACCGCTGTGTCTCCCCCCGCCCCCCTTCCCTTCCTTTCCCGTGTGGGGGGTGTGTGCGCCTGGGCGTGTGTTTGTGCTGTGTGTTCCACTGTGCCCTCGCTGTCTGCGTGCCTGTTGTGTGTGGTACCTCGGCGGCTCTTCTCCCTCTTCCCCCTCCCTTCCTGTTTCCCTTGTGTGAGCGTTCCCTTTTGTCCCTTGTGGCTTTGTTTGCCCTCAGCCGGCCATGTCTGTGTCCCGCCCCTGCCCGGTGCCTTCTTGGTGTTTTGACCACGGCCAGGAATCGGTGTCACGTCTGTTGCGCTGCCCCGGCCCGTGATCTGGCAGCCCGATTCCCTGCAGTGGTCCCGCTCCCGTCACATCTGTTTGGGGCTTTTATTGCCCACGGGGGATGGTTGTTCGGTTCACTACCACTGGGGATCCACTGTGGTGACTCCGGACCGCGTAACGTCTGAAATCACTCCATGTCTTCCGATAGCTAGGATGCTATACCCAAAGTCCCAGTTATGTCCCTTCTGTGCCTGCCTCAGGGCTTCCCCCTATGGCCACCTCAAAACCACCACCTCTCTCCTACAGACTTCCTCCCTGTGCCACGCCAGGTGCCTGCCTGTGACTGGCACTGCATGTGCTGCTATTTATCTGAATAATGGTCTTCAAGGGGACAAATTCAATTGCTTATAAAATTGAGGCCCTTTATCAAATTGTCCTATAGTTTGATTGAGATGACAGGGAAGGTATGGGATACATCCCTGCCAAATATCTTGTAAACAGGTTGGAATATAAAAATGAAACAGCCAGAAATGCATTTTCCAGTTAATGGCTTATAACATCAGGACCCTTTATCCAATCTTTCTGAAATTTGGCAGGATTGGTAATCTTTTTCAGAGACATAATATTTCCATGTTTCATAAACATTGGATGGAAGATAAGAAAGTTATAGCCAGGAATGTGTATGGAGCTTTTCTTAAAATCACACAATTCAACTGCTTCTAAAATTGGTTCCCTTTATCCAATCATTTCAAACTTTGGTGCAGATAGTGTCCTCCATTAGGGGTACAATCTCCCCAATTTTCATCAAAATTGAATAGACAATAAAAAGATTACAGCCAGAAATATATTTTTTCGTATTTTCCCATTATTTCAAAAACAAAAATTCATTTTTTTTTAATTTTCATTATTATTATTTTTCATTTTTGTTATTATAATCAATAACAAAAAATAAAATCAAAATTTTCATTTTCATTATCATAATAACAAAAATGAATTGCACACCCCTACTCTGGCTACCTTTTCCCTTTCTGTTTGGACTTTGGGGTGATTATAACCTAACATCTTTGTTGAGAATGCCATGCCTATTTTATGATTGAAATGAGATACGTTTTCTGTTACCTTTGACATTTTGTCTGGACTTTTCCAAGGTGGATGCTTTTCCAATCTCCTCGCTGGCCTCCCTCACTCTAACCTGTCCCCCCTTATCGCCATCCAAAACTCCGCTGCCAAGGTCATCCACTCAGGCCGCCGCTTTGACCACGTGCAGCCTCTCCTCTCCTCTCTCCACTGGCTCCCCCTTTCTGAACGCATCCAGCTTAAATTCCTGGTATTCACCTATAAAAACACTTCACAGCCAAGCTCCCCCCCTATCTCTCAGTCCTAATCTCCTTATGCACTCCTGCACGCGCCCTCCGCTCCTCCTCTGTCCCGTCCCTCAATCTCCCAAGTCTCCTATGCTCCCCTAACCACCTTCTTCCCTTCTCCCTCGCTGCCCCCCATGCCTGGAACTCCCTCCCTACTCACATCCACCTCGTCTCCTCCCTCCNCATGCAAACGGGGCCGGGATCCTGAGCCCCCGGAGGACACGGGCCCTTCCCAGGCAGAGGAGGAGGTGGAGGAGCAGGAGGAGGAGGAGGAACCAGAGGAGAGAAGGGGGAGAAGGCCCTACCACTGAGGGGGGCAGTGGGGGCTCTGGGAGACCCGGGACTTCATCCGCATCTGGGGGACCCTGGAGCATCAGCTTGAGCTCGCGTTCAATCAGAGAAATGAGCACGTGTTCCAGGAGATAGTGCGGGAAATGGAGGCGGTGGGGCATCACTGGACCATTGCAGAGTGCTGGTCCAAGGCCAAAGAGCTGAAGAGGGGGTACAAGGCAATACGGGACAACAACCAACGGTCCGGACACGGATCCCGGGCCGCCCCCTTCTATGATGCCCTGGACCGCATACTCCATATGAAGGGATCAATTGTCGGCCCATGCCTCGTGTGGAGCACCGTGGTCCAGGGCAGGGAACAGGCTGAGGTACCCCCTCCCCTCGCCGCCCCACAAGAAGGCACCCACACCAGGGCCCCTGGCCCCCAGGAGGAACATCCCGGGACCTCAGAGAGCTTCAGGGGGTCCCCCTGGACAGCAGCCCGGAGAGCACCCACCCCCTGACCGGACAGCCAGACTCCGAGGCCAGCACCCTCATCACCTTCAGCCAGTGGTCGCAGGGGGAGCACAGCAACACGGAGGGGCTGGCCTCAGAGGGATCGGAGACAGACATCGAGGGTAAGCATGTAGATGGGATGGGGGATGGACCTGGGGCGAGGGAGGGGTTGGGGACGGCCTGGCCAGGGGGCAGGCCCCCTCTGTCCCTGACACCCCAGGACATGGGTCTGGGTCTGGGGGGTCCACCTGGCCGACCCGAGAGCCCCCCACCAACCGCACCCGCATACCCCCACAGGGCACGGCATGCCCCGGCACCAGAGGCAGGCGGCCAAGGAGGCCGGCGCAGAGCAGCACAGGCAGCAGACGGAGGGGGACCTAGGCCACACATTTATTTATTTATTTTTTATTTATTTTTCAGATTTATATCCCGCCCCCTCCTGCAATGCAGCTCGGGGCGGCTTACAACAACAACAATAAAAATGGTGGGATGGGGGGCCCAGGGGGGGAAGGGAGATGGTACCGAGCACCAAGGGAGGTGGCTGCCCAGGGCAGNCTTTGTTCTGTAAAGCACCAGGTACATGGCTGGTGCTATACAAATGTTTATTATAATAATTATAATAATTATTATTATTATAATAATTAATAATATATTTTGTTGCCATTGAACTGGGTCTCCAGTAAACTAATGTGTATTGTACATGGCTTCCTTTTGTCTGTGTTGGAGAACTGTTACAGAGCAATTGTGTTCAAAAGGCTTGCCTCAAAGAGTCCTATTGCATCTCCACTTTGTTAACTAGATGCGAAGAGCCCTGGAAAAGTGCCCTTGCCTTAGCTAAATCTCCCAGGTCAAAAGGGGGGAGGTTATAGCTATATATCGTTATGAGCCACAAACCACTTGTTCCAGATAAGTAGCAGCAGGAGCTTCAATTAGGCTCCTTTGGAGGAAGTAGTTTATGGATTGTAATCCATCTTTAGAAGCTTTCCAAAAGGAAATAGTGTTTGTTTTTTAATCTTTTTCATAGTTCCTGAAAAAAATCATTGGCCTCTAAAATTCTAAAATGTTGCTTTAAACACGCTTTCATTTAAAAAAACCAACATTCTTCTTTTTTTTTTTTTTCAACTTTGGGTTACCAAAACATAAAGGAATAAAATGTACTTGCCCCCACCCAAAAGGAAAAGAAAAATTCTAATGGAAATTTCCATTGACCTGAAATGTTTTTGCAGCAGAACCAGAAAAATCTCTGCTAAATGAATAAATAAATAAATAAATAAATGCTATCTGCTAACTGCGGGAAAGTAGATCGGAAAATTCTGACAGAAATTTCCATCCATCTAAAACAGAACCAAAACACTATTAAACAAAATCAAGAAAAATGACCTAAAATAGATCAAAAGATTCTGATGAAGATTTACAGTCTAAAAAAAATAAATCTGCAGAACAAAAATATTTCTACAAGGAAAAATCTTAGAAAATGTTATGAAGATGGATCTGAAACTTCTGAGACGCTTTATTCTGCATGCCTGGTTCCCCTTTCATTGTTCTGTCCCAAGGCTTAAGTTCACTGATATTTACAAAGTGGTTCAAGATCTTCAAGGGGGATGGGTGAAGTATTAGGGTGCAGCCACACAAGCCTGATCCCCGCACGGCCCCATGGCAGGCAAGTGCTGCTGCCACACTGCGGGGCCAGCGCGGACCAAGGTATCAGCCACACGAGCAAGTGCCTGGCCCTGCCCCGCCTTCCTCCTTCCCCTAGCCTTGATGCAGCAGTACTCAACAGGCGACAGCACCCACCACGAGGAGGGGCAAAAAGGGCCCTGGCACCCAGGCTGCCACACCTTGGGCAGCCTAATTCCACTTGGGGTAAGGCTGTTGCGTGACACGGCCTCAGATGTTTTCCGGGACGTAGCACGTGGTCTGGCTGCCCAAGGCATGGCAGCCTCCGCAGGGCATCTCATGCGGCTGTACCCTTACAGTCTCACTGTTCTATGCACTTGGCTTTTCCTACACGCACCTACCGGCTTAGTGACACAGGAAGGTTATCCAGTTCTACATACTAGTTTTCTTCTCTGCTTTCATTCTGTTTGACTTACTCCTGTTGTTTCCCATCGCTGCCTGAAAACAACAGGAGCCACAGCTGTTGCAGCCTTCGCTCTGCTCTGTAATTATATTTCCCAATCTGTTGCTATGCAATAGAAATGATTTGCTGTCATCTGCCCATGTCCAGTTTCCTGCAGTAAATGGCAAGGAAGAAGGCCTCCTGCCTGTATGAGCTCTGACGTGCATAGTTTGGCCCTGTCCAGCTCCCCTACATGTGACTGGGTTGCTGAAGAATGGCAGGGAGAGGAGTTCAGTGGCTGTTTAGCTGAGAGATGATGGATCCTGATTTAAGCTCACTGGGGGACCTCCTCTTCGACTGAATCTGACCAAGACATTTCCAGCTCACATCAATTATCCAGAACTACAATGGCAGCTATCCAATTCCTCTGCCTCCACCCCATATATTCCTGCACATGCCCTATAGCAATGCTCCTGCCCTCACTCAACTGTCTCCACTCCCACCCTCCAGAATGGTACCCCTGCAGTCCTGCCATACCTGCGGGCCCCAGCATAAGAAACTCACGTTTGGGGGGGCGGGGATGATAGACATTCCTCCCCACTCACGGAAGTGAGCTGGGTGCCATTGAAAACAGCAGGCGCCATGAACAAGCACAGGTTTGGAGATGTGGAGTTCTAAAAAACCCCATGGTTTAACAACTCTGCAACTTCAAGCCTGGCACTCGTTCACTGCACCTGCTGTTTTCAATGGCACCCGGCTCTCTGCCTGTAGCAGGGAGGAACGTCTAACGCACCCACCCCACCCCCATGCACACGCACATGCAAGTTTTTTTAAACGCACTATTAAGAAGTATTGTGTAAAAACGGCCTCAACGATTTTAACCTTCCAAGTGCTTTTATTAAGCACTATGTAAACTGGCACTGAATAGATTACAATTTGTGTCCCACTCCTTGGCCCCTTCTAGGGCAACTGAACCCATGTCTACAGTACCTGCATCTGGTTCACAACATAACCTTCCTTTCGCATAAACTGTACGGTACATCATGTCTGGAGTTTGGAACTTAGTTGTAGAGAATCTACAGCTAAGGATGTGTTCTCATGATCAGCTCTTCCGGATTAAGAAGCCCAGGAAATCCCCTTAACACACTTAATTTAATTTAATTTTATTTATTTATTTTTAACATTCGGTATCCCACAACCAATCCCACCTCAGGTGGCTCGGGGTGGCTAACAAAAAAATCATAAAACATAAATATAAACAGATATAAAATTCATAAAAACAATACATCGTAAAACTGCTGGAGCAAAAAAAAAAAAAAAAACTTACCCGCTCCCCCACCCCAACCCATCTGCCCCGCCAAAAGCCTGGTGGAACAGCCGGGTCTTACACTGTCGGCAGAAGAAGGGAAGATCCAGGAACAGACAAGTCTCCACCGGGAGGGAGTTCCACAGCCTTGGCGCGGCCACCAAGAACACCCTCTCCATGGTCGCCACCCACGACACTCTTGGCACCTCCAAGAAGGCGCCCCCGGTGGACTGCAGGGGCCGATCCAGGACCCGGGGAGTGAGGCGATCCCGCAGGTAAGTGGGGCCCTATTGTTTAACAACCCTATTGTTCACACAAGCGGAGTAGCTAAAGCAAGATTTCTAACACTTAGTAGAAGCGTGGTTTGCACCTGCTCCTCTCCTTAGTGGCTACTGTGGTGTGATCCTCTGGTAGCAGGAACGCCTCCACTTTTCAAGCCAGCGGTACCACCTCCCTGCTACACCTTTGCTTTACGCTGTTTGAATGCTACCAAAGGGACATAGTTACTTTGATTTAATTAAATCCATTAAATTAATTAACTAAATCAAAGTAATTACTTCAGTTTACACTTTTTGTTTGAACAGTACTGAAGTGGAGTAGTTGCTTTGATTAATTAAACTGAAGTGGTTTATTTAATTTTATTTATTTATTTATTTATTAGCATTCTTACCCTGCCCTTCCCCAAAGGCTCAAGGCAGCTCAAAAAGATATAAAATACAATGAAATCATTAAAATACAAAACAAAAACACCCACTCTAACCCCATCCCACCAACACTTCCCACCTAATCCCCACTCCTCCCCACCAAATGCTTTTTTAAAAAGAAAGGTTTTTCACTGACTCCAAAGAACACCCAGGCTCAGACTCAAATTGACATCCAGTGGGAGAGTTCCACAGTATTGGGGCAGCAGCCGAGAACACCCCACTGAGGGCCCACATCATCCGGACAAGACAGTAACAGATGGAACCCACAGGAGAGTGCCCCTGGCCAACCACAGGGACCGCGATGGAACAGACAATCTTTCAGATACATGGGGTCCAGGCCATTTAGGGCTTTAAAGGTCAAAAACAGCACCTTGAATTGTGCCCAGAAAGCTATTGGTAGCCATTGCAGACTCTGGATAACCGGTGTAATGTGCTCCCCAGCGACCTGTCCCCAAAAGGAGCCAGGCTGCTACATTCTGCACCAGCTGCAGCTTCCGAACAGTCATCAAGGGCAACCGTACGTAAAGCACATTGCAGTAGTCTAGCCTCGAGGTGATGAAAGCATAGATAACAATGGCCAAGTCCGAATAAGGCTGCAGCCTCCTTACCAGATGGAGTTGATGAAGTGCTCTTGGCCACTGCTGCAACCTGAAGATCCAGGCACAGCAAGGGGTCCAGAAGAATTCCAAGGCTGCAAACCTGAGTGACCAAAGGGGGACGGACCCCATCAATAATAGGAGTCCCAGCTAGACACAGGGCCAACCAACATCACTTCAGTCTTGTCAGGATTCAACTTCAATCAGCTCATCATCATCCAGTCCCCAACAGCCACCAGGCATTGGGTAAGCACCAAGACTGCAGGACATGGGTTGGATGAAAAGGAGAGGCAGAGCTGGGCATCATCAGCATATTGATGATGGTTACTTCAGTTTACCTCTGTTCATCAGAATGTGGCCTCTGTCTCAGGAAGGAAATTGACACAGTGCTACTTTGCTTTACACTGTTCACCTGAACGCTACCAAAGAGGAGTAGTTACTTCAATTTAATTTAATCAAAGTAGTTCTTTCTATTTACACTGTTCTGAAGACTACTAAGTAGAGAAGTTAGTGGAGTAGATTTAATTAAATTAAAGTAGTTACTTAAATTGAAGTAGATTTTATTCATCAAAGTAGTTAAATTAAAGTAGTTACTTCGTTTTACTTGTTTGTTGGAACGTGGACTCGGAGACATTCCCAGCTTCCCAAAGAGCTTCCTGCCTAAGCTGGAAAAGACAAGAAGACACAAGGAGGAGGAGTGGTTTGGAAGCAGAGTGGGTGAGAGATTGGCTAGCTGTGTGAGGAGAAAAGAGGCTGTGATGTATAGCAAAATTATGGGTTTGGGAGACAGAGGAAGGGAGGGTAGTTGTCAATGTAGAGAGAGAAGAGTTTTTGTTCATCATGCAAGAAACCTATAATTTGAAAGGCGCCACAGCTTGCTTGTGTTGCTGGAACTTAACCAAGTGGTACACAGACAACTAATAATAGCAGGCTCACTCTGTGCAATTGCAGCCACTTCTGAATTGGAACATGGCAGTTGGGTGTTCACGGGGCGGTGGTGGCACTGAAAGCAGAGAGGTGTGCCTTTGTTAAAAGTGACCACTGGTAGGACTTAGGGAGGCAGAACACAGCAACCCAAAACAACAGAGAAGAATCACGCACAAAAGGATTGTACTTTAAAGTCCTAACTCCATTGAAAAAGCCAGGAAAGCGGGAACCCTGGGTAAAAACAGACACGATGGTGGCTCGCTTAGGCCTGTGGGCCGCCAGGGAGTTCACTGCATGTCTGGTTTTGCGGTGCCAGATGTTGGCCCAGGATTGCCCCGGGCTGTGTTGGCGGCGAGCCCAGGCTCTGATCTCAGGACACCTCTAAAGTCACAGCCTGGGCTAAGGCCTGCCCAGCTGGGCCAAAACAGGTCAAAGTGAGTCAGAGCAGGCTAGCATGTTAGTTGTGGCCCAACATGCCCTGGCTCAGATCGGGACCCGCCGCGGCTGTCATTGGCCACCATGGCTGCCCATCATTTATTTTTATTTATCTAACATTTTAACCACACCCTCCCCCGAAGGTTCAGGGTGGCTTACAAAAAACATATCATTTTAAAACATTCAAATACAATTTACAAGAAAAACAAAAACCCTACCCACACCAATCTCCCCCCCTCCCCCACCCAACAACCTCCCACCTGATCCCTATCCCCAACTGCTCTAACACTCCCTACCCTCAGGGTATTTTTACTGCTGATTTTAGATGGTTATTTGTATTTTGTTTATCTATTGATTGTGTTATTTATGGATGGGGTTGAGTGGTAGGGTTTAGGGATGAAGAATGGAGGGTATTTATTTATTTAATTATTTTCTTCAATTTCATAGCTATGAAATTGAAGAAAATAATTAAATAAATACCCACCAATCTTCATCCCTAAACCCTACCACTCAACCCCATCCATCCCTATCCCGGCCCACCAAATGCCTGGTCAAACAAGAATGTCTTACATTTCTGGAAGGTGAGCAGGCTCAGGCAGACCCCTCCATAACCGTGGGGCAGTCATCAAAAATGTCTCTCTACGTGTCCTTGTGGTAAAAACTTCACAGGCAGTTGGTACCTGCAAGAGGGCATTCTCGGTCAACCTCAAAGGCTGCAAGGGAACATAGAGGAAGAGATGGTCCTTCAGATACGTGGGGCCCAAGCTGTTTAGGGCTTTATAGGTTAAAACCAGCACCTTGAATTGGGCCTGGAACACTATTGACAGCCAGTGCAGACTCTGGAGCACTGATGTAATGTGCTCCCAGTGACAGAAGATGGGCCACTGTGTTCTACATCAACTGCAGCTTCTGAACAGCCATCAAGGGCAGCCCTACAAAGAGCGCACTGCAGTAGTCTAGCTTTGAGGTTACAACGGTATGGCAGGGGGCAGGGGGCAGGGTGCTTGGAGCAGCATGGGGTGGGGCCAACTGCCTGCACATCTGTTACAGTCAGGGGCGGTGGGCCGCCTAGAAAGGGAGGGGCAGTGCCCCTCCTTGCCCCAGGACTCCCCCAGCCAGCCAACCCCAACAGCACTGCAGTGCTTTAACAACAAACAAACAAAAAAGTGGCTGTGCGCACCGCAGTGAATGTTCAGAGCCATCTTGAAGAACCTGGTTTAGAGCAGCAACCTAGAAGGTTGCTGCCCTAAACCAGGTTCTTCGAGATGGCTTCGAACATTCTCACCGGTTGTGTGCGTGCGCACATACACACCCGGTGACTCACACACACCCCCGAACGGCTTCCTAAGGAAGCCTTTCAGGGACAAAAGGGAGGTGTTTTTTCCCTTTATGTGGAATGGGAGGGCTAGAAGCGCCGTCCATTCTGCATAAAGGGACCCTGCAATGGAATAGTGCCGCAGGGGGCACTATTCCATTGCAGGGGCTGGGTAGGGGGAAAGTCCATACCAGGACACTGCATATAAGCACCCTGGTCTGAACTGCCCAGTGTCCCGCGACTGTGCTGGGGGTGCTGGGAGCTCTTGCCACATGCACAGCTCCCAGCTCCTCCCCCCCCCAGTCCCTTCCTCCCTCCTCCCTCCCTGTCGAGTCAAACTGAATAGTTCGGGCCTGGAAGCTCCCGCACAGCCATCAGGTCCAGAGTAGTGAGGATGGAGAGGAGCCTGACGGAGCCACTGCCGGTGAGTAAATTGGGGGGCACATGGGGGTGGGGGGAGCAGGAGGCACATGGGGGTTGGAGAGGGG
>QEPC01007988.1:198700-225604 GCA_003113815.1 Sphenodon punctatus
TCATGCGATTTCAGTTGTGTTCAAAATGCTGGACATGTGTTTTGGGTTTATAAATTATTTATTTTAAGCTTGATGTGCATGTAGACTGTGTTTTCTTCCATCCAATGTTAACCCTGGGAACTCCTTGCTGCTGGGTTATGCCATGCCACTGGTCTACCGTCTCCACCCGTAGGCCCGCTGGCCTTACTGCCCCAGTGCCCCTCCAACATCAAAATCCACCAGCTGCCCCTGGTTACAGCCCTCCCTGGACAGGGCAAGTGGAAGAATGGCGGCCCAGGCACATATGGTTGGTACCCTAACACAGCCCGTACCATGTCCACCATGGATTTCTACCCCGGGCCAGGCTATGACAGCAACATGTTACTGCCACATGTATTTTTATCCCTCTGTGTGAAAACTAAACGCATTTGCCAGACACATATCTACTTGCTCATTAGAAAATAAAATGCAACTGTCATTAATTTTTTATGTGAATTTAAATATAAGATAAACTTCAGGGGGCAGAACTCCCTGCACTGCATGGGACTTGTGATGGGGGTCTCCTTCCAAGTTGCCATGGGCCCTCCACAAGCTGGAGCTCCCCACATTTGAGGCTCTGGGCTTGGAATGTATTTACACTAGTGCTTCTCACTAAAGCTGTGCACAGGGTCAAGTATTAATATCTTTATTTGTGGTTTTATTGTTTATATATATTGGCATCTTTGCCTGTGTTCACTGCATTTTCCCCATTGCTGCCAATGCGGAAAACAATGAACACGAGTACCTGCAAATGGATTATTTTGAAGCAGAAGTACAGTGAGACTCTGCCAGTTATACAGGGCATAAGAAAAATGTGGTTAAAACTGCTGCTAAGTCTGCTACCAATTTTAAAAGGGGAACGCTGATTTGGAGGAAGGTGGAGAATATGGTTAGCTTGGTGGGGAGATTGTTAGTTTTGGGAAGTAGGAATGGGGCATGGATCTGGCTTAGGGAAGGAGTTACTGGTTTAAGGAAAGGGGGCATGGGACTACGTTCAGGGGAGGTTGCTGGCTTGGGGTGGGGGAATGGGACATGTGGTTGGCTTAGGGGTGTCACTTGTTGTGGGGAGGGTCTCTGGTTTGAGAATTCACCATTTCCCCCTAGTTTAGCTGGTCTCCACTGGGCTGAGACTGGCTGCAGTGATGGAGACTGCAGCTCTGAGACAGCAGCTGATCCTGTAGGTGTGGGTAGGTCACTACAGGCTCCACAAGAAGGTGACTAAGCTAAGAGTCAGAGATTTGGGGTTCACTCATAACCTGAATACACAACCCTAGTATTTGTGTTTTGAATATGGAACCCCAAAATACCTTTTGTGTTTATTTGTGTTTTATCAAAACCCAAATGCACAGCCCTACTTCTCACACTCATGTCATTTCAAATCTATTCATGAACCCTGTGGGATCTCCCAACATCAGGGGTTCTGCACTTGCAGGGATTCAGCCCTTCTTATCTCTGGCAAATAGTGCATGTTTGAACGCTTATTTGAAGGCAAGGGCATTAAATCATCCAATCTGTTTGGGGTGATTTTCATTTGACCCCAGGCCATTCCCATACCTGGATCTGGTCCCTGGATCCAGTCTCCACCCTTGAGCACTGCAGGGGCATGATACGGGGGCCGCTTTTAGATGAGATACATTTGCGCATGAGTGTTAAAAAATGTGCTTGTTTTAATGCTCGTTTAAACACCTAAACCGTTTTAAATGTGTATTTGCTGTGAAACCATTTTGAATGTGGTTTTTAAATAATGCGCATTTTTAAAAACCAGTTTTGAGCAACTTTGATGATCGGGGGGATGCCAAAACCGATTTTTAAAAATGCACTATCTCGCCAGGTCTGTCAGCGCAACCGCCCTGGTGAGATTTTCCATTGCGCCCATTGAGTGCATGGAAAGGCTAGCCCCTCCCTCCACAGAACATCCCATGCGTGCTGTGGACGGAGGAGTTCAGCCACCCAAATCACGTTTTCCATAGGAAAACGCTGTTTGGGCAGCTGAGCAGCTCAGCCTTTTTGTCCCTTCGGGGACCCACTCCCTCTCCCAGCGGAGTGGGTGGGTCCCAGAAGGGAGAACAAGTTCAGTGACAGCTACAGCAGCCTCTGCAGCAGCTCAGAGGCTGCTGTAGCTGTCATAAGCGGCAGCACAGTTGTTGTTGTTGTTTTAAACAGTTTGCCGTGGCGGTGGCCCCCGCAGTGCTTTGGGGGGCACTGCCCCAAATTCCTACAGGGGGAGCCACCACTGGTAGTGGATAAGGTGCTGGGCTTGGACCTGGGAAGGCAGGGTTCAAATCTCACCCTAGCCATGAATGCACTGGGTGGCCTTGGGCAAGTCACAACCTCTCACTCTCAATTCCTCATCTGTAAAATTGGAATATGTGTCTACCTGTGTTCCCCTCACCTTTGTTCATCTTAGATTGTAAGCCCACTGGGCAGGGATCTGTGACTGTAAAGTGCTGTGTACACCTAGTAGCGCTATAGAAATGATAAGTAGTGGTATGCCCATAGCCTCTTACCCATGCCCTGCAAATTCCGACTCAGACAATGCTTTTGGCACTGAAATATCATGGACTCCCTGGATTAAGCTGCAAGCACAAAGATGGATTACAAGACTGTTGGGTGATGTAGGGCAACATCTCTCTGTATTTGTTGGTGTGGTCCATTTAATGAATGGCCAACATGGCCCCTGACAAAAATGGGTTCCCTGCCTCTGATTTAGGGAATCAAATTAGTGTTGAGAAGGCCGAGAAAAAAACTGCAGACTATGTGCGCAGGGTTTGAAAACTGCCTGGACATCTTACAACAGCTGTGTCCACTCCATACATAAACCGTAGTGTCACTTGATACCATGGTCGTGTGACCAAGAGCATATGACTGACAGAAAAGAAGTGTCTGGAGTAGCTGGTAAGTTCTGTCCATTCAAAACATCTAAACAAGCTTAAAATTAGAGATGAAACTAATAGCCCAAGTGGCCAAAGTTCCCAACCCACAAGATTCCCATACCAAAATCACCACAGGCTAAGAGCCACAAGACACTCACAGCTGGTGCTTTGCCATCCTGGCTGCTGTGAATCTGAGAAGCAGCTGTGATGCAGCTGCAGAGACTCGGGTGCAATGAGCGCAGGGCCCAAGAGGACTAGCCCTGGCAGAGAGCTGCACCCAAACTGCCCAAGAGCCACATGGAGCTCCTGAGCCATAGTTTGGTTCCTCCAGAATAGAAGATTTTGCATTCATTGATGTTATTCGCATTTCGAGAATGACATGGTTGAAATAACCGAACCCCCAAAATATCCAAAGTGGATTTCCAGTAAGGCAGAACCAAATAGCTGCTTCACTGGATCTGACAATATTCACTACAGATACTTGTTACTGTTCTACTCAGGGCTCTCCAGCTCCGTCTGAAAAACAATATCTCCTCCATTTTCTTTGATATGCGAGAGTGCCCCCCCGCCACAGATGCCACAGGTAGTCTAAGCTGCTAGTATCTCCACTAATGCCAAGTAGCTTCCTTGAGGTGTGAGAACAACAATAAATGTACAGCTGTTTCTTTGCAATCGCATTTCTTAAGCCAAATAACATTATTTATTATTATTATTATTATTATTTATTATTTATTTTTATATAATGCCAGCTAATAATCACTGATAAAAAAAATTATCACCGTTGAATTAGAGACAGTTTGTTCCAAATTCTTAATGGAGAGATCAATGGTGAATCCAGGGTTTGTTCTTATGGTGTCCTCACACCCAAGCAAGCTAATATTCATTCTTAATTTCATGGCCATCTGGGAGGAATCTCCATCTCTCAGATTCTATTCTGTACCAAGACCATGGCTGGCTTCCAGGCCCTACTTTGTCCCCAGTCTCTTCCCATCATCATTCTTGATTTGTCTGGAATTAGAAGGATTGATGCCCCATATTTTGATGGAAGAAACAACCCTACTAACTATTACAGGTGGTAACTAGAATTGCCACATGTCCCGTTTTCACCCTGACAGTCTGGGCTACTTTGTCTGGTGTCCAGCTTAACATATTTCCAGGACACCAAGATCACAATCCACAAACCACTTATTCTGGAGTAGCAGAGCTTAAATGGAGTTACTCCAGAGTAAGTGGATTGTGAATAATGGTCCAAGGCTCCAGAAACCAGTACTGTGGGGAGTCTGTTTTATGAATCTAGGGTGTTTATTCTATGGGGTGTTATGGGGTTGTAGGTTGACTATTCTAGAGGGCTCTAGGGAGCTGTAGAGTGACTATTCTGTGGGACTCTATGGAACTGTGATATTTGGAAAGGGGACATTGTTTACACTGACCTCAATATTCTTTAAAATTGGCATAATTTTACATAAACCAATTTATGCAAATATATACAAATTAGGTCTGTCTAGTTTTCCTTCCTGGGACAGGTGGCATCCCTAGGAGTAGTGGACAAGCAGAAATACTGTGCAAGAGCCTGTAAAAACAGGCTGTGCTGATATGGGGGCATTTTCTGGGGACTCCTGCCCAGCAACTGGTGTCAAAGGGGTCTGGGAACCAGAATAATTGGGGAAGTGAATCTGGGATCCTACTTCATCTTTATTTTAATGTGGCTGGAGTTGAGCCTCCTCCCTCTTTTATTCTGTTAAACAACACGGACACATGAAAAATAAATGTTGCTGGAAAGAGACAGCAGCGGAGGGCTGGAAAGCAATTAGCAGCCAAAGAGGCATAATTAGTGCTCAGAATGCAAGCAGGAGAGAAGGAATAAAGTAGCATTCGGATGCAATCAGGGCTGTGCCCGAATTACAAACCGTTAGCTGAATTGCTAATTAAGCTCACTGTGTGAATCACATCTTATTAAGGGCCCTGCACAGGCTCCCAGCTGCCATTTTACCAATGGGAGCGTATGGCAGGATTAAAGGGAGGAGGAAGGGGTGATGGATGGGGGAATGTCCATAACAGCTGGGGATTTGCCACTGGTGAAATTTACAATGATTCCGCCGACTGCTTGGCTTCAGTTTATTTCAAGTTCAGCCTGACCTGGCCAAATGACACAATATTAACATCAGCCAGACCATCTATCCTCTCTGCACCATAGGGTCCCCTCATTGCAGTGGGAAACACTGCCAGGTCAATGCACAGAAGGAACATGCACATGTACCGGGCACACAAAACACATGCTGAAGCATGGACAGGTGCCGCAGGCCTGCCCGAGTGCCTTGCTATCCTTGCTATCCATCTAGGTCAAATCTGAACACACAACATGGACAGGGAAGGGAAGGAAGGATTGGTTCCAAATCTAGACTTGGAGTTCATTCTGTGAATGTAATCCATCTATCATCATCATTGCCAGAGTATGTGTGTATAATATCTATCATCATCTGTAATCAGAACTTAGTGCCTACAGAATCAGGACACTGTGACTAGGCTCACAGTGCCACCTCCTGATGTCTTCCACAGCTGTTCCTAGCTGTTTTCTCTGTTCTCTGATTCATCTGGGAGGATGACTCCCACTCCATCAGTCGCCTATGAGAAATGGCTTGGTTCCATTCCCTGATTCAGGACCATGCTCCTCCTGCCTCTGTCTGATAGGAATAGGCACCTTTCTGGAGGGATGATCCTGGTACCTGGGTCCTTGGCCTGTTCCCTGACACTGGGTATTTTCAGACGATACGCGGGCCGTTGGCCCCGTACCGGCACCAACGGCTTCGTTCCCCGCCGGGGTCACCCCGTAACGGCACAACAGACGTGCCGGGGGGATCCCGGCGGGGAAAGTGGGAGGGGCCGGGGCTGCGTGGCGCAACGTGCGGCCGCGCGGCCCCGCCCCCTCCACGCACCCCGCCGCCCGCCCTCCGAGGAGACGGGCGGGCGGCGGGGCCAATGCGGCCGCCGCGGCCGGCCGATCGTGCCACGGCCCGGAGCCAGATGTTACTTTTCCTTAGCCACGGCCCGGGGTCCGTTTGACCACGCTTCCCGGGACCTTCCCCCGGCTAGCCCGGGAAGCGTGGTTCAAACGAACCCCATGTGGGGATTGACCGTGGCCAACATCTGGCGCGCCGCGAACAGACGTACGGGACACGGTGACCACAGGTGGGTATTCACCGTGGTTCACCGTGTTCACGTAACTTCTGAAATCACCCACTATCTTCCTGATCCTTGGTCCAATTCCACCATCACCTCCTGTGCCTAGCACTCAGAGACATCAGCCCTATTGGTGGATCCTTCACTGCGATCCTGATCCTGCAAGACTTGCACCTGAGATCCCATCTAGATCATCATAAGTACAGTCTTTAATCTATTATTATTGAAACTACACCCATAATATCTATCTGTCCATTGTACTCCCATCATCCCAATAGAAGCCAATCAAGTGCCAAGGAGCCACATGAACTAAGTCTGCAGGTTGCATCCTCTCTTCATCAAACAGGATTCTTCTTTCTTTCTCCTCCATTGTTTCACTTAACATATTTCCCTCCTCCCTTTTCCTAGCCTCATTATCTTTCCTTCTTTTTCCTGCTCCATGGACCTTTCCCACTAGGGCAAGCCCAGGCCAAGGCTCTAGCTCCAGTGCTGGGACTTGGTTTTGGATTCAAGCATTCAGTTCAAATGGATTATGGAGCCAGCCCTGCATCTGAACTGCTGGCATCAGGGAATGGCCCTTTCTAGAAAGACACTTTGGAGCCAGTATTCAGAGCTTTAGTGCCAATCCATTTCCTCCCTCCCTCCCTCACTCTGTGACCATGACCATCCCTCATTACGGTTCCAAAATCCCTTGTTGTTCTAGCTTTCGAATCCCACTTAGTCTCTGTCTCTCATTACCCAACAAAGTGAGTGTTCTCCCGGCAAGACAATTAGACAAAGCAGCCTGTTAAACATCCAGTTAAGTGAAGGGCACTTCACGCAGAAAGGGCAATTAGCAGCCAGCAACCAGCTCTAAGGGTCTCATTGCTAATGTCAAGCAGTCTGGCCATTATTAGACATCAGAAATGGAGATTTAAAGCCAGGCAAAAGAGTGGCATTTCGCTAGCCACATATCATCAGAGGGAGCCCAGGCTTCAGGAGCGGGCCTCCTCCCTCCCAAAGAACCATTTCCCCTCCTCTTCCTCTCTTAACAGCTTCTAGAGTGACTGCCTTCCCTTAGGTATATTGTACCCAGGGTCTCTCTACATACATGTTATGGTACCTGTGAGACAAATAAGCACCAGAGTAGCACCCGTGTGACATCATCCCAAGGGGGAGCAGTTCCTTTGAGCTGCTCTGTGTTTATGCTGCCACCGTTATGTGTATGCCACCACCCTATAGACCTCTGGCCACCAGGGAAAGTAGCCAGAGGGCAGTTGTCCAGTACTTTACAAATTTGGCCAACCTTAGTTTCTCACTTTCACTGCCTTCAGGACACCCTGCTGAGTCGAACTTGAGTTGTTATCCAAGCATGAAATATATTTTTCATGTAACAGGTAGCAACAGGTAGCATCATGCTAACAGGTAACAGGTAGCAGGTAACAAGTAGCAGGTAACATGCTAGCATGCTAACAGGTTAATATGTTAACATGCTAACAGGATAATATGTTAACATGCTAACAGGTAACATGCTAACAGGTAGCTAGCAGGTAATAGGTAGCAACGTAAATAGGAATAAATGCCCAAAAGCTCTAGTAGTGAAATTGACACGTACAAAGAGAGCCTAGGTACATCCATGAATAATCATAGAGAGATGAACTAGAGTGGCATTGCAAGGTTCCTATGTCTCTATGATAGCCTGCCTGAACAACGCACAGTGGCATGGCAGGGAGGTGTCAGCAAACAGATACTTATTGTGCTCCTTTAGAAGCAACAGAAATGGGTTTCTGAATGTGTGTTGACAGTGACACCATTGTTTAGCCACGCATATGTCCCCATGTTTACTGCATTGCAGTAAACGCATTGCAGTAAATACGGGCAGCCCACCACAACTTCCCCAGATGATATCCCATCATGCGCTACTTCCTCCCCTCAGTAAAAAGCATGATATCCCATGATGCACTGCTCCCGCCCCCCACTATACAGTGCTGTCACTTCCCAATCCCTTCCCTCACTAATGGTGAATCTTCTAAAAAAAAGAGAGAGAAGGTTGCTTCCCTGTAACTAGGGTTCTTCAAGATGGCTTTAAACATTCTCACAATGGGAGTGGATCCAAAGAAAGAGTACATACATTGACAGGACAGGGTGAAATGATGGCGAGTGGGGGACTCTAACTGAGTGCACACGGAGCCAGAGTCATGTAGAATGAGGTCCCCCTCCACACCTGACCAGAGAGAGAGAGAAAGAGAGTGTGCACTCATGCCCATGCAGGGCTGGCCAGCAGCAGAAGCCTCGCTTGTCTCCCTCTCAGGGGCTGGGCAGCTCAGACAGGCTTCCTCACCCAACCATGGTGAGGGTGATCTGAGCACCCAGATGTCCAGGTTTCCCTGCCACTGGTGGTCCCTGCTTAGGAGCAAGAGGAGAGCGAGTTCAGTTTTGCAGGAAGTTGCAAGACACTCTGCGTGTAGAACTCTATGATTGTTCACCAGAAGTAACAGCAAACACATTAACACACCACCTGTCAGTGGGAGAGGGAAGGGGGGGTCAGGAGAAGAGGAAAGGGGGGGACCACCCACACGGCTTTCACGCACCCAAACGGGGCCCACACTCTTGCTCTGTTTGGCGCTACGGGGGAAACAAAGCCCGTCAGGATAGAAGGGTGGCCTTGTGACCTTAACCAGATCAGGCCTCTATCATCATAGGGCGCAGAGCATAGGAAGGAGAGTGTGGGCTTGTACCCTCCACACACTCTATGCCCACTCACACACAGGGAGGGGAACTGGTAAGAGTAGTGCTGGACTGGTGGGGGATAACAGGGCACAGTACCAGGATAGTGAAGGGGGGATGGGGTTTTCTCGCTCACCAGGGAGTGAGGAAGGAAGCCCTGGGGGGGGAGGTCTTGCACTGCACCCACCCACAGCACCCTAATACCTGGACAAACACAGGGAAGTAGAGATGTGCGAACGCGGTTCAGATGTTCGGAGTTTGGCCCGAACTCGGCATGTTCAGTGGACCGAACCAAACGTCCGAACTGAACATTCGAACGACCGAACAGTTCAGTTTAGTTCGGTGGAGTTTGGGTGGGAAAAACGGGGTAAACAAGCCCAGGGAGGAGGGGGTACACCCACAGAGAGACTTCCTGGTGCCAGGGGTGGAAAGGCTTGGAATAGCAGCCTGCCTGATCACTCACAAGCCCTCTTTTCCTCACACCACTGGCTTGGCAGGCTCCAATTGGCCACAGGCTAGCCTGCACGGAGCCAATGGAGATTGTGAAAAGGCGGGCGCAGCAAAGAAACAAAACTCCCCCTTTGCCCTCCCCACTTCCAAATCCTTCTGAGCTAGCCACTGATCATTTCAGCAGCGTTTTTCAGAAGTCTCTCTCTCTCCCAGTTCCTCCCAAAGTCACAATCCATTGCCATCCTCCTCCTATTCACCCATTCCCACATATTTACCTACTCTTCACAACCTTGCTCCCCCCTACCTCTCTGCACTTATCGCCCTCCATACTCCAGCCCGTGCACTTCGCTCCTCCTCTGTCCCTTCTCTCACCCTTCCACGCCTTCCCTGCTCCCCTAAGCGCCTTCGTCCCTTCTCACTTGCTGCCCCCCATGCCTGGAACTCCCTCCCTGTCCACATCCGCCTTGCCCCCTCCCTTCATACCTTCAAATCTCTCCTTAAAACTCACCTCTTTCGCTCTGCTCTGTCTGACTCTTTATCCTGCTGAGCCACTATTCCTATACCTACGATCGGTTTACCCTTATCCTTGCAACATGGACCTGCCTGCTGTCATTCTCATCGTAACCAAGCCAAGTACGTGCACTTGAGACCTCGCATCTTCATGAATGTTAGACCCCTTGTCTCTCCCTCTGTTCCCCTTCCTAAGTCTCTCCCCCAGCTCCTGTCTCTCAGATTGTAAGCCCTAGGGGCAGGGACCCTGTCTATTTTATTACTTTGTAAAGTGCCAGGTACACTGCTGGCGCTATATAAATGTTTGTTAATAATAATAATAATAATTTATTGACCTTAGATTAGATAGATTTAGGAGTTATTTTTTGTTTTTACCACTCCCTGTGTTCCCTGTGTTCAATCTTCCTTCCTCCCTCCCCCATTCACTGAATCCTTTCCCTCTCCCTCTATATATTCCATCCCGATTCCCTTCCCCTGTTTTTTTATTCATTTCGAGTAGCATTAGATTGATTTAGGTTTCATTTCAGTTTTGTACCCCTCCCTGTGTTGTTTGTGATTCCCCCCCATCCGATAGAGAGAGAGTCCTGGGAGTCCCAGCATGGCCTGATTTTTGAGTCATCATGCTCCTTGTCCAGAGTTCCCCCAATTCTCATCCTGGGGGTCTCCGTAGACCTACTGAAAAAGAGGAGGGTCCCATTTCCTCAAAAGGAGGGCCTCTGCTAACACCACCATCAGGGTTCTTGGGCCTGTCATTCCACTCGCAGAGATCCATCTTCCAACTGCATCAAGAAGCAGCAGCCAGCCACTCCAGCCCCAGGACCCACCGTCAGGGTTCTGGGGCCTACGTTACTGGCAGGGAGGGCTTTCCAAGATCTAGAAGCTGCCCCTCTAGCTCCAGGACCCACCCTCGGGTTTCTTGGGCCCGTCATTCCATGGCATCAAGAAGCAGCCACTCCAGCCCCGGGACCCGCCGTCAGGGTTCTGGGGCCTACGTCACAGGCAGGGAGGGCTGTCCAATAGCTAGAAGCTGCCACTCTAGCCCCAGGACCCACCCTCGGTTCTCTGGGGCCCTGTCATTCCGCTCACGGGGAGCTGTCATTCCACCTTTTCTTTACGGGTTAGCAACCTGCTGTTCATGGGGGGGGAGAGAGAGAGAGAGAAAGTCTTGCCACTGCTAGAAGGAGACACAGACACGATCCCACCCATGCTGTCACCTGCACTATATGGCCAGAGGGAGAGAGAGAGAGAGGCTCCCTGCTAGAATGAGAGAGATGGGGGTGGAGGGGGAGAGGTGTATCCAGCTCAAGCTGCCACTTGCCAGAACCAGGAAGAGCTCTCATCTGTGCTCATGCCCGATGCCCAAACCTACCAGAATGAGATGGAAATAACACAACATATTGCGTGCGTTCCTGTACCTGCTACCACCTATCACACAATTGAATAAAATGTGCCCAATGAAGCACTAATTCTAGGGGCATCATTCAACTCCCATAGACTCTCATTCCACTGTACCTGAAGCAATCATGCCAGTCCCATGAACCATCATTGAGATTCTGGGACCATCATTCCGGTCACGGGGGGCTGTCATTCCATTCCACTGCATCCAGAAGCAGTCACTCCAGTCCTAAGATCCATCATCAGGGTGCTGCCGCTGCCCGTGCCTGACTGGCCACTGGCCAGTGGACACCGGTGCCCGCCCGCAAGCCTGTACGCACATACCCAGTCTACTCCTCTGCATCCACCCATGGATGCCTGCTGAAACTGCTGAAAGAGCCCCTCTGACCACCAGCACCCGCTGCCTGTGCTCCCGGTGCCTGCTGCCAAAGAGCCTCTCTCTTTCTCTCTGGCACAGTGGCACACCCACACAGACACAAGCCCTGCCCCTCCTGGGGAGCTGTCTGCAAGTTGAGACCCTGCTGCTGGCACATCTTGGGGCTAATAATAATATGCTACATGTGCTTCTGCTGTCAGGTAGGGATCTGACAAGCTGTATATACAATGAGATTCTTCCACCTGCCAGAAGCAGCACAGAGGGATAAAAGATTTAACAGGTCAAACAAAGCTGGTAAGGTAACAAATTTAACTTTTATAACAACTTTTAAAACTAACTACAAACAATCAACTTTATCAAACAGAAAACAAACATACAAACAAAGGAAACTAACTTAGGGGACTGTGTGGGAATGTGGGGGAAATGGGTGCGCGGGAGCGAGGGGCAGGCATCAAGTCCTCCTTCAGCTGAAAGCCATGTCATTTGGCATAGTCCAGGGCCTCCGCCAAGGACTCCTGCCATTTGGAGACCGACTGGCGGTACAGTTCAACATCAGCCACCTCCGAGTGGAGGTACTCGGAGTAAGCCTCCAGCTTGCGCTGCTGTGCCTCCAGGTCCCTGAACTGTACCACCAACTGGTTGTCCATTGTAAGGACTTGGACACTTAGCTCATCCAGGTACCGTCTCTGGGCCTCCACGAACTCCTTGGTCGGCCGCTCAACTTGGGCACGAAAAGCCCTTGCAGCTTTCGACTCCTCCTCCTGGGGGGCTGGAGGCTCCTCATCAGAGCTGGAGGGGGAAGGCCTCTGGTGGCAGTGCTTCTGCCGGGCCTTCCGCCCTTGTTTCCGGCAATGCTCCTCCTTGCCGGAGTCCCTGCGCCCGGAGCTGGAGACATCCTGCCGTACCACCTCGATGCTGTGCAGGTTCTCAATATGGGCTATCAACCCTGATGTGGTCCCCTGGCTGCCCCTTTTTATTTTTTTGCTGCATATCTAAAGAACATAAAAAGATAGGAACATAAGAAGTGCCATATTGTGTCAGACCAATGGTCTGTCAATGTCAAGCCCTGCCTGCATTCTGTCTCCACAAGTGGGTGGGTGGTCAATTTCTCTCTGCAGGGGACTTCTTAACAGGTCATAGGGCAACAATCCATTCCCTGTTGTTCCAGCCCCCGTGCCTTACCTTGCAGATGACGAATTCGCCTTTCGGCCTTTCATAGTGCTGCCAGACCGCAGACCTCATCTGCCTGCTTTCTGGCAGCGGCTCCAGTGACCTCCGCCTTGCTGGGGTTCTGGTGGTCCGGGCAGCAGCAGTGTGGGCGGCATCATCACCATCTCTGAAACAGGAACACATAAATAACACCTAAATAATATCATGCATTTATGATGATGCCTCTAGTCCTCCCTCCTTGGGGTGGTAGGGATGGCATTGGCAACTGGAGAGACCCTTGCTGGCACGTGCAAATCCTGCCCTTCTTGGGGTGCTAGGGGGATGGCAACGGGAGACCCTGGCTGGCACATGCAAATCCTGCTCTTCTTGGGGTGCTAGGGAGGGATGGCAATGGAGAGACCCTTGCTGGCATGTGCAAATCCTGCCCTTCTTGGGGTGCTAGGAATGGCTGACACGTGTTTGAGTGGAGGTGCTTCCTTCAGCTTATGCCTGGAAGAGCCGCACACACACCCTCTCTCTCTGTGGCAGACATCCGCTGCCACCCGCTGATGCCCACTGTTTGTGCCTGACTGCCCACCACCCACCCACCCATCCGCACGCCAGTGCACTCGCTCTGAAGGATAGTATTCTTGTCCTCAAAGTAAAAATAAAGTTTACAAACCTGGCAGCACCTCCTGTGCCTCTGATGAGGAGCCGACCTCCACCACCACAGAAGGTCCAGCAGCCTCTTCCTCCTCTACCTCCTCCACCTTGACCTTCCGGTTCCTATTAAGCCACCTCTTCATTTTTTTTTTCTCCCAACACACAAAAAGCCAAACAAAACACCCACCAACTCACAACCAACCAGTCAAACCAACAGTCCAACACAGCCAAACCAGAAACCACACCAAACAAAACCACACAACCAGCCAGCCACAACACACATGCTCTCTCTCCACACAAACTCCGCACTCACTCGAGTTTCCGGTTTCTGATTTCCAACGTGATCACGGGATCACGCAATACTGCAACCGAGACCGAGACCTGACTCCGAACAAACATTCGACCGAACCAAACTCCACTGAACCGAACGGACAAACCTGAACTCGATTTTCCAGTCGAACGGCCGAACAACCAAACCCTGTTCTGTTTGCACATCCCTACAGGGAAGAGAGACAAGGGACACAATTAGGACACACACAAATATCACCAGGGTTTAAACTTAGCTTGCTCATGGGCCGGTTTCTCCGCTCTGATTACCAGCTCTGTGTGCCTCACAGCGCTGGCCGCTAGACTGTGCCCCCTGACGTGCCTGTAGCCGTGCGGAGCATCACAACAGCACAGGTGGCGATCCCGGGTCATGTGAGGCTGATGGCTGGGGCTCCGCGCTGTCAGTGCAGCAGCGGGCTGCCTTAGCAACCAGCTGCCTTGGGGATCCCCCAAGCAAGTTTCGTGGCCCCGGAGGGGCCCCCCCCCCCACAAGCAAGCACGACGGCACGGGATGACACCACCCAATATCATTAGAAGCAATGCCAGACACAGGGAGAGGATAAACATGCTATTTCTGCCCACAATACTTCCTGGCAGGAAATACAGGCTTAAGAGGGGGCTAAAAACCATGACAATACTTAAATGCAATGCGCAGCCATGTGGCAAATGCCATTCCCCGTTGCATCTAAAGGCTCCCATTGTGTTCCATGTTTTCAGCTGCTTCACGGGTCTCCTGAGAAGTCCCCAGATAATACGTTCCAGGCAGTAAACTCCTGCAAACCCATGTTTTCTCTGTGGTTAACTCCCAGGTCTGAGTGAACAAGCATAAGGCTTGATGCCGCATTAGGCAGCTGGGATGGTGGCAAGCGTTATGTGTAGACACACCACAAAATACAAAATGAAGGACAGGGGGTTGACTTTATTATTACTTATCATACATATAGGTTGCTTTCCCACAAGCTGCCGCGGCGCTGCGGAAGTTTGCGCAATTCAAATCTAGCGCAGCTCCCATCTTGTGGGAAATGCAAAAGTGCGGCTCTCACACGGCCAAGCTAGTCAACGGACAGGGCAGTATTTCACAACCCTGTCCGTTGTGCTAGCTTGGTCACGTGAGAGCCACACTTCCACATTTCCCACGAGATTGGAGCTGTGCTAGATTTGAATAGCGCAAGCTCCCACGGTGCCACAACAGCTTGTGGGAAAGCAGCCTGGGTGTCTTTGGTGTTCAGCGTGCTTTACAATCCTTATCTAGCTCACCCTAACAACAATCCTAAGGGAAGAACATTATATTACAGATGGGGAACTGAGACCTGTCCAAGGCCTACCAGTGAGTTCATGAATAAGATGGAATTTGAACCTTCATCTCCCAGCTCCAAGTCCAACACCTACACTAGTTCTAACAAAATGCCAGGCCCAACTATAGTGCACCACGGTTAACCAGAGTTCACAAACGTCATGAACTTCAGACAACTACTTCAGGGGAAATCAATGGGAGCTCAACTATTTCAGGAGAAATGAATGGGATGCCCTGCTTCAGGAGATAAGACTCTCCAGCCCAACCTAGAGACCCTGTCCCACCACTAACCTTGACTTAACCTCTGAAAGGCTTGTGAACATTTCTACGGGGGCCCATGTTCACTGTGCCAAAAAAAGTCCTAAATTCTGCAACTAGGGAAGTCAAATTCTGTGAGCTCATCATGAACAAAATAGATCATGGCAGTAAAGAAAATCAGGCAATTTTTTGCCAATTACCATCCCCTCTGCTGGAAGGGCTGTAGACTTCAGAGACCCCCTCTGTGGTAAGCAGAGTCCAAGGAGTCCCCTTCCCGACTAGCATGGTGGCAACATGCCACTTCAGCAAGTGAAAGATGATGGTGCTCACTACCCCTGTGGAGAGGTCACAACCCTGGCTTTTTTTACCACGAACCTGTAGCCTCCCCCCAGTGCTAACGAGTCAGCCTTTGCTCTGTGAGAAATCAATGGGATGCCCTACGCAGCGCTGACAAATATCAGCCACACCAAAAAGAAGAAAGCTCAGGCTCCCCAGAGCTTTGCAACTTACCTCTACCACTGGCTGGGGTCTAATCACAAGGATGCATCGCCTGCCAGCAATCCTCAAATGCATGGGGCAGATTAGAGCCCAGCATGAGAGAGGAGTCAATGACCATCCTGTAGGAGCAGCAGCCAGCTAATAAGCAGCAAAATCTCTTCCCAAATCCAGCTGCAGAACTGAATCTCAGTGTATCTTTCCCTCTTCCTGTAACATCTCCATTTGGTCTTGTCAAGGCCTCGAGCATGGGGATCAATCAAAAAGAGCTCAAGAGAGAAAGAGACTAATAGCCCATTGAGATAACTAGCTCCCATGCCTGTGTATGTAACCTTGCCGCTCACAATTACTTGCATAGTTCCTTCTCTCCTGACCTAGAGTGTGTTGTTCTCCTAACAAAGGAAAGTATCAAACAGGCAGCAATTCAGCTGCTCACTCAGTGCTAAGATTCTCCTGAATGTCACAATGTGACCTTCTGTTCCATCCTGGTGCAACTTATTCTGAGGGGATAGTGGAGTTCAGACACCCAAGTTGGGCGTTAACAAATTAGGCAATAGCCCACACTAGGTGTGGGTGTCCACCTGCCCATTTATTAAATCTTCACCCCCACTGGCCACATGGCCTCCACCGACCGGATCCGCAGCCCCCACTCAGGGGGGCAGGGCCTCAGAAAATGTGGAGCTCATGTGTCCACATCCCGTCAATTAGGTTGCATGCAGCATCTACGCAGTACAGGTGTGCCAGCACCATAGAGTCACAGGCAAAAGTCCTAGAGCGTCTGAGGAGCAACCGCTTCCTGCCCCTCCCTCTGCTCTCACTTTTAGTGGTACTGCCATTGGGGCTGCGCACAAGCACATGTCCTCCGAGTGGGGGCTGCACAGACTGAACCCAGACTCCAGTGGGCTATTGTCTCATTGAAAATACCCATTGGCAGAGCTGCACTGCACTTTGATATCCTGAGTCTGCCTTATGAACAGCTTCCTGAGGGTTGAAGATTTCCTACGGAGCAGAGGGGTCAATGCTGAAAATAATCGAGTGGCTTCTTAGATCACCCTAGCAGATCGGGGGGGGGGGGGAGCACAAACTACATAGGGTGCTAACAAAGAGCACACTAGCCACACTAGCCTACCTAACAGACAGCCTCCATTTTGTGCAGATACACTTGCTTTTGTGCTCACCCACCTGACTCTTCCCCCACCGCTTGTTCCTGGATGAGTAGTCCATCCTGCATTTCGCACTATACTTGCAATGCACTATGGAATGGTTTCACGGTGCACCTTGGGTAAAAGAAAGACCTCCCGTGAGTCCACCATTTCTGGGCTGTGAGTCATCACATCATAACTGCCCACCTGTCTCTGCCGACCCTGGTTAATGTCCCATTTGTACCCCAGCTTCTCAGAAATTCTTTGGAAAGCCCCCATGTTCCAGCAACACTTATTGAGGGAATATTTCACTGATCAGTGATCGTTCCCTCAGAGGCAAATGACTGCCTTGGTCTCTTCCTTGCTCCATCTATGGCAGGCAGTGCTGGCAAGCTGAATCAGGAAAGATAGGTCACTGGGATTACAGGGTGGTGGTTGCCTGAGTTGTGGTGACCTGGCTATCAAAACTGGCCATTATAGGAATGAATGAGAGGTTCCAAAAGCTGTTCCACAGAATGCAGAGCAAAGGAACAGCAGCAGCAAGAGCTAATCCTGAATTGAATTAAATTAAGTTTATTTGGCATAGCCTTAGGCCATTGCCATCCGAAAACAAGCATACTTTAAACAAACTCTTACAATATAACATTAAGTAGGCATTTGCACTCCGGCAAATAACAAACTTACAAGAATAAAAACAGAATCATCAATTTAGATATGTACACCAAGCGCAGTGAAAAAACTTGTCATTATAATAACTTTGAGTCCAAGAACCGGGTTCTCAAATTAAAAGCCAGCATCAGAAACTTAGCGACTGCTGCGGTCACCTCCGCAGAGGTATCATTCAGGGCTGCCAACAACAATCCACGGGAAGTCCAACCAGGGAACTTGTCCATGAAGGTGGAAAGAAAGTTCTTACATATACTGTCGTACAAGTGACAGTCAAATAATATATGGGACGTTGATTCTACAGATACACTATCAAAGGGGCACAAGCGATCGTCATAAGGCTGAATATGCATCCGGCCTTCCAATACTTTGGAGGGCAAGGCATTAATCCACACACACAGAAACAGGTGCATCTCTCTAAATGTGAGTGATGATACCAAATATTTGGCCACATCCCCTTTCTCAGGTGCCCAGGCTATAAAGTCTGACATGTGGGAAGAGCTTCGTACCCTGGCCAGATCTACTTGCCTGTGCAAATCCTCAATCCTCAGAAAGATTTCAGCCCTTGCTGCCCTGATATTTTTATTGGCAAAATACGCCTGTGAGAACCCCAATTCTAACAATTGTTTGTCAATGGCCCTCAGCCACATACTCCTATAATTATCGTCCTACATAAATTTGGCCATTCCTTGTCCACTGAGTCAGGTCACCCTAAACCACAACCCGAAGGTAAATTTCCAAGCTATCGTTGACCAGCTACTCAGATCTAGTTCTTGTTGGAAATACATTCCTTTGGTTGCATCCCCACTAAGCACCTCATCCTGTTTGTTTGCTAGAAACACCAGGAGTAGACAGACAGATCAAGAAACCCTTCCCCCATCCTATCTGTCCTACTCCTGTCAGGACCTGATTGGTCAATCTCCTCCCCCAGGAGATTTCTCATCTCTTTGTGTCTCAGAGCTTCCTTCCTCCCTCTTGAACACACCTAGTCTTAGGACTTAGCATAGATGTAGGCCTTTCCTATCCTACATGTATTTCCTAATTAAGCTACTTAAGCTTAAGTATGCTTCCTGCCTGCTTATTGATGATTAGCTACTCACACTCCTCTGTAAACTCTGCATTGGGCAAATGGATGCAATGATTTCACAGTCCTTGCATTTCCAACACTTCTAACCTAATGGCAGTCATGGGAGTGCCCCTTGGGACCTGCAGAAGGTGCTGCAAAAAGAGAGATTGTAATGCAGTTAAACTGACAGAAACAAGGGGGGCCCATAGAGAAAATCCACCTTGGCCTTGTTGTCAAAGGCCTTCACTGCAAGATCTATTCTCCTCCTCCCATTGACTGCAAAGTATCTGAGAATGGCCTGCATAACACCTTTTGCTGACACTAACACTTTCAGATAGTGGGGTTTCCAAGCACCGTTTGTGTGGAAATGGATTCCTAAATATTTACAATCCTCACCTGCTGAAGCGGGTAACCATTAATGGTCCAGTTATAGATCCTTGATGATTTAGAAAAGACCATAATTTTAGATTTATCAAAATTGATGGGCAGCTTATTCCTGACACAATAGTCAGAAAGGGTATTTAATTGCCTGCTTAGGCCAATACGTGTTTGGGAGAGGAATGCAAGGTTATCTGCATACAGAAGAGCCCCCGTTGCCCTAGATGCCAGCTTAGGGGGGGAACAAATGAGTCTAGGCCAAGAGTGGAATCGCATCATTTATAAACAGGTTAAACAGGGCGGGGGCCAATACACAGCCCTGTCAAACACCTCGATTGGCTCTGATATTACCCGTAGTGTGGCCCTCATTGTTAAGTTTAACCTTAAGGGAAGACTCCGCATAAAGACTCGGTCTAAGGAGTAATAATCTCCTGTCCATTGACAACCCTGCCAGTTTGTTCCCTAAAAGAGGTCTACTCACTGAGTCGAACGCAGCCTTGAGATCCAAGAAGGCTACGAAAATTTTTCCGTTCGCCCTTCCATACTTCTCTACAAGATGGCATAAGATTAAACATTGGTCTATAGTGGATCTCCCTTTCTGGAATCACGCCTGCTCTGGGTGGAGAACTCCCAATTGCTCCATCCAACTTGTTAGTCTGTTAAGCAACTGCTTGGCATACAATTTGATAATAACTCCCAGGAGGCTGATTTGCCAATAATTGGTTGGGTTGCAGCATGACCCTCTATTCTTATAGATTAGTACAACCAAAGCTTCACTGCAGCCCACTGGTATCTGCCCTGTATTATTGATGGCCAAAAAGAGGGCAGCAAGCACAGGGACCCACCAGTCCATACATGCTTTAATAAATTATATTTGCATGAGATCTGACCCTGGCGCCTTGTTATTTTTAAAGGTCCCTATAATTTCAGCAACCTTGTGGTGGGTAACAGTCGGCCATATCAAGGAGTTTCCCAAGTCACTAAAAACTTCTAAATCTGGTCCCCAAGGGTCAGAGTTAACAAACATATCTTCAAAGAAAATCTCCCAAGTGTTAGATGGAATTGGGAGCAACCAGCCACTTCTTCCTACCCCAAAGCTCCATTGATCAGCTGCCAAAAATTCCTAGAATTGTTAGCTTTACTAGCTTCAATAAGTGCCAACCACCTATTCTCCACGTACAATCGTTTCTTGGTTCTAATTAGGTCCTTCAAATTCTTTTTCTTGGAGCAATAAATTGCTAGCAACTCAGGAGAGGGGCTGGACCGGTAATCCCCATAGGCGGCCTTTACACTCCTCCGAGCACTTCTGCAATCCTGATCATACCATCCCTGATGTTCCCTATTCTTACTCCTGGGCTTACTCTTGGCTTTGAGCTATACTCCTAATGTGCTGATAAATATATGAGATAAGACTATTAAAGGCATCAAGCACAAGATAGTTCTGCCCCCCTCTGATTATTATTTCCTTAGTGCTGGTTCCAGTAGTCCCCTTTAGGAAAAACTCCAAGGACTCAGCCAATTGTGGATCCCATTTGACAGGGCGATGCTGCCCCACAGAGCCAGACATTGGGAAAACCCCACTGGGGGGGGGACACACCTCCCCCCAGGGAGATTAATATCCAAAGTCAGTGGCAGATGATCCAAGACCGTACAATGGCCTCCTACCACAAAGTCCCTAACCAAAGGTAAGACATTGGAGGAGACCACTGCATAGTCAACTACACTGGATCCCTGCTCCCCAATAAATGTAAACTCTCCCAAATTGTCCCCAAAGCCCGTGCCGTTGACTACGTGTAAATGCAACCCAGCAATCATATTCGCAAATGTGATCCCGGATGCATTAATCTTCCCATCTCTTGATAATCTAGGGTTCAGTCTGTCAGTGGGGGTAAAAGCTGAGAATTCGCATTGAAGGACAAGGGTTCTATCGTCTGGACCTAGCCTAGCATTGAAATCACCCATTAGAATGAACAAGGCCTTGGGATACCTAATCAGTAAATCCTCAATACATTTATCCAGACTGGACCAGATGCTCGATTCAAATGACCCAGCATTGTTGGAAGGGATATAGGCATTTAATATAATGATCAGATAAGGGCCCTGTCTCGCTATCAACCCCAGTATGTACGGGGGCACAGTTATCTCTGTTACCAACTCCAGCGGCATGGTTGGTTTCTATAATAAAGCAGCCCAAGCCGCCATGAGGATGCCCTCTCGATTTAACAGAAGAGCTAATCCTTAACCACCCTGAGCATGGAGAATGCATTTTTTAAAATGAACCCGTGCTTTTTAAGGCTGACTGTGCACAGTCACACACAACCCTTCCATCAAGTATAAGACTCCAGGGGCCTGAGGACAAGTTGACAGGTGACAATAAAAGCCAAACTGCACCTGGTGAGGATCTGGAGGCAATCTGGAGAGGAAGATGGTGTGAACCAGGCCGAACCAGCTGCAGAGGAACACCTGGAATCTCTCAGCTGGGATGCTCCCCCTGGAACAAAGTTCTAGCAGGGAAAGGGCCTGGATCTGGAGAGTTCAGCCAGCAGGTAGGGCTGGAGGCTGAGAGTAGGCTAACCAAGCAGGGGATCTGCAGTGCACAGTAAGCAGTCTTAAGAGGGCAAGTTCCACCCCTAGGGCCCTAAGGAGTTCCTCATTGGGTGAGGCCAGAGCACATGTGTAGCAGGGAGCAGGCCTGAAGGGCTGCTGCTCCTTAAGGGGGCTGAGTGGGCTAGCTGGCAGGCTGTGCGCATGGTGGGTCAGGGTAGAGCCAGCCCGTGGCGAGAAGGCAGCCTGGGTTGGACACTAGTCCTGAAAGGGTGAATAACCAAGCTAGAGCCAGTGAGCATGCCCAGTGGAAGCTTCAGAATTGTTTGGAGCTCTAAGTGCTGGGACATGCTCAGCAGAGCTCTGTAACCCTCTCTGAGCACAGAGACATGCTCAATGGGGACCAGGTGAACTGAGCATGCTCGGGGCCTATAAAGGACCTAGGCTCAGCTGAGAGATGGGCAGCATAGAAGCTAGGGCTGTGAGCTTCCCTACTCCTGGACAGTAACCTTGGGAAAGGGCCTGCTTAGGGCAGAGGGCTCATGCCTAAAACAAGGGCCAAGGTGGAGACATAGAGAAGGGCTTCTGGGGTCAAGCCCCAGACACAGAGACAGTGTGCACATATGGTGGCGTAGGCCTTGGCTGTGAGTGGTAGTAGGAGGCCAAGGGTGGGGCCCCTACAGGGGAACCCCACAGAGTGCACCCCCCGTGCTTGGGGGTTACAGCCAAGTTTGAAGACTGAATGGGCGTGGCGGTGGGGTCAGCTAGTTCCCCATGTGACACCCCAGTGGCCCTGGGAAGACCCCCTGCTACAGCATGACTGGGCACCGGGCACTGCCTGCCTGCCTGCTGGCAGGCACCAGGAACCAGCAGTGTTGCAGAGTCAGCTGCTCCCAGGGTGCTAGCTCTAGCCCAGTTCCTTACACTTGATTGGTTTCCCTCCAGTATTTAAGACCATCCAGCAGGAACAGGAAGGTGCATGGAACATTTTTAAGGTCTCTTGTTGGGAGTCTGTGTTGTCCTTTTGTCCTAGTATCTATTATTGAGTTCCAGCCCACAATCTGCCTACATCAGAGCCCTTCTTAGCTTGTGTTCTGCACTGACCTCCCAGTTCTGACCTTCTGGCTTGATTGGGACTGTCTATATCTTGGCTTGTTTGCTGGCTCAACTTGACCTGTTTTTGACCCTCTCGCTGGTATTTCGATGCTGCTCCTTGGAATTGTCTCTTGAACTGCCTCATCTACAAGCTCTGGCATACTTTCAGACTCTCCATTCCAGTTTGCCCTCACTTTGCAGTTCTCTCAATCCTGCCTGACTCTGCAAAAGTCTTGATTCTGTCAAGACCTCCAATCACTTCTTGGTAGTTCCTTATTTTAACTCTGACATTAGAGGGGTGGCATTATCACTGCTCCAAGGAGTTGAACTTTATTTAAGAAAGTTCACATGAGAAATAAACCCAGTGAAAATAAGAGTGTTAACAGAAGACATGATAGTCCCCCACAAATGTGTCTTCACCAGGTCATCTGTTATGTGATGTAAGGAACCAGGTGTAGCAGAGCTAGTCGAAGCTGCCAGGAGTGGAGTTCTGACTCTCTTTCCCCTTCCACTCTCAAAATGGAACACTGGCAAGAGCCAGTAAAAAGCCAGGCCATGGCTGGGGGGGTGGGGCAGGGGGATGGGACCAGGAATTTGACACCAATATGGCTATACAATACTAATACAGAGTAGTCACTTGTGAACGTGTAAGTAACATGTATGTTGGTTTCCTGATCTTTACCCCAGGGTGGAATGTTGGCTGGTTTTTTAAAAAGGCAGTTGTCCGCGCACCCCCAAAGAGACGCAGAGACATAAATTGGTTTTCAAACACAGCATGGCCGCACTCTTTATTTCACAGATGAAGAACTGTAAAGCAGGTGGGGGATTGCACTAGCAATCTTGGGTCCAGCATGCTAGCTAAAAACGATCCTTATTAACTATACAGCTGAGTACTGTCTCGGAAGCGCCTTCTGGTTGGCAGTATGGTAAACTAGAACCATCCCCTCCTTTGACTGCCTCTGAGCCAATGGCCAAAGGGGTGTGTGCCCACTGTGGGCGTGAGTAAGTCGGTAAGTGCCCGGCAGGGTATGAAGGCTGTGCACGCCCTTACTCACCCTGCAAAGCACCCCTCCCAGGGTTATGACTCCTGTGCATGTTGCGTCCTGCATTACACGAGGTATCACATCCCCATCTCTTATGGAGATGACTCTTTTAACTATCTTATACCTATTTATCCTAAACTAGCTTTCTGGACCCCTGCCACCAAGGGGCAGTTGGGACGAACTGCCCCACCCCCCACCGCTTTAACTTAACAACAATCCTTCCAAATGCCCAGCCAAGGAAGCTAAATACACCTGATTTCCTTGTCCGGATAGATGTACTCCATCCCCCCATATAACATCGTCGTGGTGTGTTTTATTTCAGTGGTTAATTACAGCACCCCCCCACACTATGAACCCATTTGGTAATTTCCTTATTGATGCCCTTTCTGGTTCTATCTATTCTGCCAGGGTTGCGGGCTCCTGCCCACCGTATTCTGGGTATCCAGTTTGTCCATACCAGTTTTACCCCTTGAAACCACCCCTTCGTTGTTAAAAAATCTGTTTTTATGCAAATGATTAAGTTGACCCTTTTTGTTGTGGTGATATCGTTCTCCCCCAAATGGATGACTATTATATCAGGGTGACAGCCTGATCCTGTTCCTTTTAACGTTGGCAACAATTGAGCCCAACGCATCCCACTTTTACCCAACCATCTAACTTTTGCTCTTTCACTTAAACCTAATTGTGTACCCCACTCAATCACCGCAGCAGCTCGACTCGCCCATCGGACAGTGCTGTGACCCACAATCCAGACTTCCTGTCTCGTCCTGTCTCGGGTTCCTGGTCCTATTGAGAAACACACTTTCATTAACAAGGGTATGGTCTGACATATTTTTTGTAAGCCGCCGATCTCCATCTCCCTACTAACTTGATCGCCTCTTCCGGCAATCCCGCTGCAGCAGCTGTTGTGGTGGCACCTATCCTAAAGGAATGGGAGCCAAATTCCTTATGGGGAAAGCCTGCCTTGGAGAGGGCAGCCCTGAAAACTGCGATGAATTGGTGGCTGGTAAGGAGAGTCCCCTTCTGGTGAATAAACAGCGCTCCGTTTACCAGGGGCCTGGTCTCAAGGTAGCGACCTACATGTTGCACTGGGCATATTAAACCTTGCCCACACCTAAATAGCTGCACCGACTGCCCTCTCCTACGCTGATCGGTCTTTGACCATTGGAATTTTATCACTACCTTGTGGGTACAACACTTAATGTCCGTGTTCTGGAGGGGGGTGTCTGACCTGTCTCGTGCATTGGCCGCAACCACTTCACTAATGGGAAAACCTCCGAAGAATGTCACCGCAAATACAGTAGTGAACAGCTGGGTTTCATACATGTCGTAACAAATCCCAAGCAGGACCCCAATGACACATAATAATTTGGGTGTCGTGAGTGGCTTCCTAGTCATGAGCGGGGGCCTGGCGGCCCTCGCCCAGCTTTCTAACATATGTTTAACGCAAAATCCTCGGTCCGGTGAGGGGAAACCCATGATGCGGTTGGCAAATACTAGGGCAGCTACTTTTCCTCCTATCATGCCTGATGTCAGTCCCCTCCCCCTTAGTTGCATTGCGAATTGTATGACCTCTGGCTCAGTGATAGGGAAACCCAGGTCCCATCCTTTTGAAGACCAGAATTCTTGGAACTCCCTAATTGCCCTACCATATGCGGCTTGGGCTCATGGGGCTAACGATCCCTGTATGATAGCCTGTGCTGTTAGTCCCCAAGGTTCCATAACCCAGGTGGCAGGGGGTCGGGGTCGGGCCTGGCCTCCAGAGCCAATTCTCTGAACTGGGCTATCTGGAATCGAGAAAGGCCATCGGCTATGCCGTTGTCAATACCTGGTACATGTCTAGCTGTGAACAAAATATTCGCCTTCAAGCATGCCAGGACTAATACCGGTACCAAACCCATAACTCACGGGGACTGGGCTGACAAGGTGTTAATTATGTGGACTATAGCTAAGTTGTCACACCAGAATAGGACCGACCTATTCACAAACTGTTCTGACCAAACCAATATTGCTACCACTATCGGGAATAGCTCCAAAAACGTAAGGTCCCAGGTCACTCCCTGCTTGTGCCATGTCTGTGGCCACGGGGCGGCACATCAACGAGTCCTGAAGTATACTCCAAAGCCTGATCCTCCTGCTGCGTCTGACTGGACCTGCAGGTCTGCCTGGAGCAGCAGCCTAGTCCTCCAGAAGCTCACCCCATTGAAATTGGTTAGAAACTCTAGCCACGTGCCTAAATCCTTTTTCATTTCCCTTGTTACCCGAATCCTATGGTGTGATGCGGTTACCCCTCTTAGTTTCGTGTATAACTGTGCTAGGAAAGCCCTGCCTGGCGCTACTACTCAGCAAGCAAAGTTAAGGCTGCCGACTAGTGACTGGAGCGCCTGTACGGTGATCTTTTGTATGGCTAAGCACTCCTGGATCTTAACTCTGATACCTTCCAGCTTGTCATCTGGCAGCCTGGATTGCTCCCTTACCGTGTCCAGTTCTATACCCAAATAGATAAGTCTCGTATTGGGACCCTCCATCTTTTCCGGAGCCAACGGAACCCCTAGGTCCTCTGTTACCTTCTGGAAAACCCGCAGGGCCGTCGCACAGTCCCCGGACCCGGGGCGGCCTATCATGAAGAAATCATCGAGGTATTTTGTTACCTCTCCTTCTTTCCATCTTTGCTTGAGAACCCATTCTATCAGGCTGCTGAATCTTTCAAAAACTGAACAGGAAATGGAGCAACCCATTGGCATGGCTCAGTCAAAGTAGAATTGTCCGTCAAAGTGAAAACCTAAGAGGTAGGGGTGGGACCCCGGGCCCATTACCGGATACCAGATTTACCGGTTACCGGTTCTCAAAGAACTGGATTCTCGGATTAAATCCGGTATCCGGTACCGGTTTTATTTCATTGATTTCAGTGGGGCACTGTGTTCCCATTGAAATCAATAAAATACAATTAATTCCTCCCCCCTCCCCCTCCCAGGCTGTGCGGGTGGAAGGGGGGACACCTCCCACCCACCCTGCCCAGCCTGGATTTTTGTTAAAAAAAGAGCCCACCCCCCAGCACCAGCGGCCGCGACGTCCCCGCAGCCGCCGGTAAGTATAGACCCGATCCCTGGGGGGGGGTTTAACACCCCCCCCAACCCCCCAGGGATCACCCCTACTAAAGAACTTGCCAGTGCTTTACCTTTGCGGAGCTCCGGGTGTGGCGGCGGCGGCAGGCGATCCGGTGGCCTCAGCGCCGGCTGTGGCTGCCGGCGTCAGAGACGCTCTAGGCCTTCCGGGGAA
>QEPC01007988.1:225708-266252 GCA_003113815.1 Sphenodon punctatus
CCCCCCAGGGATCGGGTCTATACTTACCGGCGGCTGCGGGGACGCCGCGGCCGCTGGTGCTGGGGGGTGGGCTCTTTTTTTAACAAAAATCCAGGCTGGGCAGGGTGGGTGGGGGGTGTCCCCCCTTCCACCCGCGCAGCCTGGACTCGGGGAGGGTTTTGTTTTTTTTACTTTTTTGGTGGGACTTACATTGCAGCCATTCATTTAAATGGCTGCAATGTAAAAAAATCCGGTACCCAGAATCCGGTAACGGGTACCGGATTTACCGGGTTGAATCCGATAATACCGGTACGCCCAGTACCGGCATTATCGGATTCCGGATTTACCGGTATTCCCACCCCTACTAAGAGGTGAAAACTATCAGGATGTACCGGTAACAAGCGAAAGGCGGACTTCACATCGCACTTCGCCATCAGGGCCCCCCGTCCCATCTTTCTGGCTTTCTGAACAGCCATGTCAAAGGAAGCATATTTAATTGTGGCGAGTTCCTTTGGAATGGCATCATTGACTGATCTGCCTCTCGAGTGGGACAGGTGGTGAATCAGGGAAAATTCCCCTACCGCTTTCTTTGGAACTACCCCAATGGGGAGATGTACAGATTTGGTATCGGGGGTTCCAAGAACGGGCCTGCTACCCTGCCCTCCTTAACTTCCTTTTCTATTTTTTTCCACACTATGTGTTCCTTCCCTACTGTGGATTTTAAGTTGCATGGTAGGTCATTTGGGTTCACTGGAGAGGCCGGTATCCTAAATCCCACTCTGAATCCTTCCACTATGTACGCAACTTCACGCCGGTCGGGGTGGAGGCGCAGGGCGCGCTCAAGCCGGTTAATTCTGACCAGGGTTGGTCCCCTGCCCAGCCTGGCCATTTCCTGATGGGCCACCGCCTCCTTTTGAGTTATTCCCACCCTGGGCAAACTTCCCCTTTTCGTTCCTCGGCCTAAGTCTGAAGCAATTCGTGACTGGGTGCCCACCCCCACAGTTTGAACACCCATTCTGAAATTTTCAGAGATTCCTGTTACATCTCCCTCCCCTGTTGTATTCCCAGTAAGGGCCAATGCTGCTTTGTGTGTTCCTTCTCCCCTCGCCACGAAAAGGCTCGATGGTGGCCGCGACTCCCCCTTTTACTAAGGCATGTCCATTTTCTGACAAGGGGACCCTGGTGACATCCACCATGCACTCCAGCCATAAGTCAATTGCATGCGTGTCCCAACGCATGCCTGGGTTGGAGGCCGCCCTGTGCCGGAAGGCTTCATCATATCTCAACCAGGCCTCAGGGGGGCCGGATGCATATGGCCTTCTTACTATATTCACATATTTGTGGAGCTCGAGACCTCGCCCGGGGTCAGCCTGGAGAACGACACCCATGTATACGGCAAATGCTGATGTCCAATTCGCCCAGTTCCTATCCGCCTTAGGGCGGCGGAACTTTACTTTATCCTTTGTCTCTTCGTTCTCAGTGTAATCCAGAATGGGATCACTGAACATTAGGGCGTATACATCCACATAGTCCCCTCGCCAAATTTTTTCTTTCGTGGCTGGGAGCAAGTGCTCCCCGAAGGGGGCAGCCAGTCCACTGTGTGCCCCACCTGGTGGCAAGGTGGGGCAACTCCGGGGGGCGGTGGATGACCCTGTCTTAGCCTGCGCTGATTTCACTCTCGGGCCCTGAGTCCTGCCCTGTGGCAGGGGGTGCCCCTTTTTGGTGCTCCTGATCCCCCCTTGCTGTCTCAGCTTGGGTACCCGTTGATGGTGGGGCCGGGGAAACCCATACCCAATCCCCATCCAGCCTTATTCTTTGTGGCCCAGTGGATGTCGGTGTTCCATTGGAATCACGCCCTGTCTCATCCATTTGGATGCCCCCTGTTGATCTTCTTCCCCCCTCAGCCCCGCCCCGGCAGGGGGGTTACCCACCAAAATTTGGTTCCATTCCCTGGCCTCACCTTGGTCTGCTGCCCTTATTGCTGCGCTGGATTCCATGGGCCTCCTTCGAGCTCTCTTTCGAGGGCCTGGACTCTTCTCCACAGCTGTTCGTAGGTGGGCTGCTCTTTGCTCACGGGAGTTTCGATCCTCCGTCTGGACGCCGGTGGCAATCCTGCTTGATATAACAAAGGAGAGACCCCTTCCCCTCCAGCCCCACTGGGCCGGCTTCGCCAGTCCAGGGGGGCTGTACCCCTGAATCAGAGCTTGTGCCCTCGCTCATTCGATGCTGAGCTAGTCCCGGAATCCCAAACGGATCCTGTACCCCAGATGTTATTGGTACCTGCGCAGGGTTGTCCTGGGCCCCGCCTGCGTAAATCACATCCAGCAATGGGCCTAACCCCTCCTTGTTTTCCCTTTCCCCAAGGGACTCATCCCTACCCCTCACTCCCTGTGCCCCATCCATGAGGGATGGTGCATCAACAGGCTCTGCCAGCCTATTTCTCTCCCTCCTGTTTGGGCCCAGTGTTGGGGGGCCCAGCTCACCACAGGCCTCTTCCTCCCTGTAGCGCACGGTGGGTGATAGTTTTTCCCCCCCTTCTGAGCCCTTGAACATCCACATGGGCGGGCGCTGCCCTCCATCTCCTGTTGGGGCCTGTAGCTGCTCCTCCCCCAGGCCCCTCTCCCTGTCCCTTTCCTGGGGACCCAACATTCCTGGCTCTTCGGGGCCTCCTGCCCCCGCATACCTTGCCCTTAACTGGGCCTTCCACTGCTAGAACCTGGCCAGTATCTCGCCAGGTATGGGGCACTCGGTTTGGGGACTTGCCTGCTGCGGCGGTCCGGTTCTCCCCTGAGATTAAGGGATTAAAAACCCACTAACCCCGCTGGCACGGCCGCCACCACCAGGATTATTCCTCTGCTCCCTTCCCCTTTTCTCTTGGTGCGGCCCATCTTCTCTGTAGCAGCAGCACGTTCCTGCAGCAGCTGCTTCTTCCACTTGCGCCCAACTCTGCCGCTCGTACGCAGCTACAGGGGCTCCTCCCTTCTAAAGGGGAGGGGCTCCAGACCCCGCGCCGCACAGTGCACCTGCGCGTCAGGTGGTTGCCCCGCCTCCGCGCCTCTTTCCCAACGTTGGGGGAGGGGGCCCGACAATGGCCCGTCGTCCCTATTTTGTGGCGACGGAGGCTTGGGAAAGAGAGAGGGAGATGAGTTGGCTGCTGAGGAGATGGCAGGACTGAGAAGGGACTAACTTCTTGTAATCGCACAAGGAAACTGTACAAGGAGAGTGGAAAGGAGTGATCAGGTAGCCTCTCCGTGTGCCAGGAAAAAGTCACTGGCTGGCAGAGTGGTCAGGAACGTGCTTTGGGGATAAGGACTGAGACGTTGGACAAAGTGGGCCCCCACCATCGCCGCCATCCTCACCATCGACAACAGTTCAGGGAGCACAGCACTGTCAGCCACACTTTGTTTACTGACCTGGACATTGGTTTTGATGTCGGAAGCTTCCCAAGTTAATATAAGTGTTGATCTCAATCCTTGTTATATTAAAAAAACTCTCCCTATTAAATAGCTGGAATCCCCGTAATAAATTTTACAGGCGAACTGTTGGTTGGCAATCCATTACACAGGCCTTGTCTGTGCTTCCATCATGGTGCTATGGATCAGCTCAGGCTCTGCATCACAGGGTTGCTGTGCTTGCTCAGACACACCCCTTAGCCTCCCAACTGACCCTTGCCTCAGTCTTGTCACATGTTCCACCCAGCTTCCAAATTGGTTGTCTGCCAGATCTGGCAGTCACTGGGAACTAGGCCGATCATCTTGTCAACCTACCCTTCCTGCTCTTGCTCCACTCCATTTTGAACCTGCCCCTCAACCCAACTTGAACTCTGGAAAGAGTGTGGCAACTGCAAGCACCACTTTGAGGAGTCTATTACAGCATCACACCCAGAATCATCACAAGGCCAGTAATCAGAGGCTTAAGCAGTAAGTGGACTGGACTGTTGCCAACAGATGCAACAGAAATTGGTTCAAATCCCATGAGGCGCTAACAGAACTTTGCTATTCCCAGCATCTCAAGGGGCTCTGCTCTTCTTTGGCTCAAGTGGGAGAATTTTGCATTTGGGAGCTAAAGGTTGTGCTTTCTAATCCAGGTGCATGGGTTTTACATGATTTCTCCAGTAGCCATGTCTGTGCCACACAACTCATGGATTCCTTCCAGCATGTCCTCCATGCTGCCACAGAGGGAGAGTCTGGTGTTGCATCAATGCCTCCTGCAAGCAAACAAACCAAAAGTAGGAAGCTTGGTAATCTTCAATGTGAGAAGGTGCCATACTGCCACATATTGGGATAATTAGCAGCCAGCTTGCCAAGTCACACTTCAATATGTGCCACACGACTTTTCATCAGGAGCCGGCAAACACAATTCTCTGACAGTTAATTAACTATAATTAGCAGGATTCACCTCATTCTGACAATCTGGGCAAATATTTTCCCAGCAAGCTCTGAAACGTGGCCTGCCCTGGCAATCACCTCAGCACTCTCCCCCCTCCTCATTTTGTTCTAAGCAGAAGGAAGGAAAGGAGATAAACCTTACGTGCCAACAGGCAGTCCCATTTGTCTCCCTTGACAAGTGGCTCCTCTCCCTCTTTGTAGCTGTGACATCTGCTTTCGCCTTCTCTGCTTCACACCCCAGCCTGACCCAATTCATATCCCCCAGGTGGGGGTAGAATGAGGAAATCTTTATAAGCAGATCCTCAAATCAGCGCACAGTGAAAAGCTACATGAGTATGCTGGAAACCACATTCTTGTGATGGGCACAGCCTTGGGAAAAGGAGCATGAGCACTAAACAGTGGATGAAAGGGTATGCTAGGAAAGCTGGCTGTGGTGGTTGGGGTAAGTCCCATGTTTCCATAGAAAGGGTGCACCTCCCAACAGTCCCTATTTAGGAGGGACAGTCCCTCATTGGGTGCTGAATCCCACTGTCCCTCTTTTTAATTTTATTTTATTTGTATTTATTTTCTAGATTTCTACCCCGCCCCTCCTGAGAACAGCTCGGGGCGGCTTCCAACAATAAAAATATATATAAAACAATTTAAAACACATCAAAAATACAATATAAGGTATTAAAACAGGGCCCGGGAAAACATTAAAACAATAAATAGGGTAGGGGAGATTAAAAACCCACTAACCCCCCCTCCTCCCCTCCCCAAAGGCCTGGGCGAACAGCCAGGTTTTACAACTTCGCCGGAATGTCAGCAGACTTGGGGCCAGGCGAGCTTCCTCCGGAACGGAGTTCCAAAGGCACGGCATGGCCACCGAGAATGCCCTCTCCATTGTGGCCCCTCACTTAATGCGGGGGAGCTCCAGAAAGGCACCCCCGGCAGACAGAAGGCGCCACTCTGGGGCATGGAGGGCAAGGCGGTCCCTGAGGTACAAGGGGCCCAGACCATGAAGGGCCTTGTACCTCAGGGATCCCGCCGGGTGGAATGGGCCCACCCCCCCACCCCACTTCTTAAAGGGCGAGTTGCACGGTCCACTCAGAGCCATGGTTGGCAGTGGTTGAGGGCAGATATAAACGAATCCCACTATCTCAAAGATTATGCGATTGTTATATGAATGCAGTGGAGACCACCCAACACGTTCTTTTGGAATGCCCTTGGTATACTTCCTTAAGGATGGTATGGTTGGCCCCATATCTGCCTATGGAAAAAACTTTCAATTCTGAAGGTTGTTATATTCATTTTCTTAAACTCTCAGGAAAAGAGGCTATTACAGCACTGGCTACTTATGTGATATTAGCCTATAAGAAAAGAACTACACTAAAGGCAATTTGATTGGGTCATGAGCCCTTATTCAATCCTTGTGGTATTATTTGTGGTATTATTAAACAATCTATCTGCCAAAGATTATTCTATAATATTTTGTTATCATTGGCAGTACGGGACGATAGGTACATTATTACCAATTGGACAAACCAAGGTCAATTTTAATTGTTAATTGGAGTATAACATTGGAATATTTTGATTTTGTCATCATTTTTGATGTCTCTGTTTTAGATTTGTTATTGCATCTGTATTTGTATTTGTATTTATTTAGTTGATTTTGAGGCCATGGCGGAAGCTAGTGCCATAATAAAGAATCTATCTATCTATCTATCAGAGCCATGGAACCGGGATAGGAACCCACCCGGCCAGCTGGCGGGCGGGCGAGTTGCAAGCCCATATGTCGTGGGATGGGGGGTGAGTTTTCCCTCCCATGTAGCTGCAAAAGGGGGGCTGGGCTAAGGGGGTCATGGTCTAGTCCCTGCCCTGTCCCCAGTCTGGGTTTGGGGGTCCGGGCCCACCTGGCTGGGGAGGCTGTGGGAATTCCCTGCCTCCCTTTGCACCCGCATAGGTAGCAACAACAAAAAGGAGAAATGAATAACCAGAATGGGTATAGAATACATGGCCCCTCAAAGGGGTCCCAAACTACCCTCCCCCCATGGTGTGGGTGGGCCTGGGAAGGGCAATCCCCTGGCGTGGGGGCGTGGATGGGAGGGCCCTAGTTCAGGGCCCTGTCTAGCAGGCAGCCTTATGAGGTCTCCATTGACCATGGAAGTGAAGGCTCATCGGGCCCAGCTTCCAGGGGCATTGGAAGTCATCCGACTGATTATTTATTTTTTATTTATTTATTTATTTTTATAAACTTCTACCCCGCCCCTCCTGCCATGCAGCTCGGGGCGGCTTACAACATCTTAAAATCCAATAAAAACAGTTAAAATAATCATAAATATTATAAAAACAGGGCTAGCAAATCAATCTAAAAACCAAAAATAGGTGGGGGAACTAAAACCCCACACCCTACCCACCCTCCCTCCCAAAGGCCTGGGCGAACAGCCAGGTCTTACAGTTCCGCCGGAATGTTAACAGGCTAGGGGCCAGGCGAGCTTCCTCCGGAAGGGAGTTCCACAGCCGCGGCCCCACTACCGAGAATGCCCTTTCCATCGTGGCCCCCCGCTTAACACGGGGGACCTCCAGGAAGGCACCCCCGGCAGACCGCAGGAGCCGCTCTGGGGCGCGGAGGGCGAGGCGGTCCCTAAGGTATGAGGGGCCGAGACCGTGTAGGGCTTTATAAACCATCACCAGCACCTTGAACTTGGCTCGGCACGCTATCGGCAGCCAGTGCAGAGCTCGGAGCACCGGTGTAATATGCTCCCGGCGGCCCGTCCCCGTAAGAAGACGAGCCGCCGCATTCTGCACCAGCTGCAGCCTCCGAACCAAGAACAAGGGAAGCCCCACGTAGAGCGCGTTGCAGTAGTCGAGCCTCGAGGTGACGAAGGCATGGATGAGGGAGGCCAGGTCCGGGCCAGAGACATACGGACGCAGCCTACGTACAAGATAAAGCTGGCGGAAGGCAGCCTTAGCGACTGCCTCCACCTGCCGCTCCAGACGCAGGTCTGCGTCCAATATGACCCCCAGACTCCGGACCTGCTGAGCTACAGGAGGGCAAACCCCCCCAACTAGGGGGGCCACCACCCCCTTCGCCCTCCCCACCACCATCACCTCCGTCTTATCTGGGTTGAGCTTCAGTCTGCTCAGCCGCATCCAATCCGCCACGGCCTCCAAACATTGGGATAGCAACGAGATAGCAGGGTCTGGGTCAGTAGAAAAGGAGAGGTACAGCTGAGTATCATCAGCATACTGGTGACATCGCACCCCGAACCCTCTCACGACCTCCCCCAAGGGCTGCATATAGATATTAAACAACAACGGAGACAAGATCGATCCCTGCGGAACGCCACACGGTAAAGCGCGGGGGCACGATGTTTCCTCCCCCAGCACCACCCGTTGGCTCCTCCCCGAGAGGAATGAGCGGAACCATTCAAGAACAGTCCCGCCCAGACCCCCCAGGTCACGCAGCCGTCTCAACAGCAGCCCATGGTCCACGGTGTCAAAAGCGGCCGAGAGATCTAGCAGGATGAGAAATGTCGAACATCCTGCGTCCATCTCCCGGCGGAGGTCGTCTACCAAGGCCACCAACGCCGTCTCGGTGCCATAGCCGGGGCGGAACCCAGATTGAAAAGGGTCTAGGAAGCCGATACTATCCAGATGCACCTGGAGCTGGAGCGCCACTGCCCGCTCAATAACCTTCCCTAAAAAGGGAAGGTTAGAGACAGGTCGGTAGCTGGCAAGCGCATCCACGTCCAAAGATGGTTTTTTCAACAGGGGGCGCACCACAGCCTCTTTAAGGCAGAGCGGCAGCCTCCCCTGCCGAAAGGACACGTTCACTACCCTTGCCAGCACCGTCCCCAGTGTCTCCCTGGAAGCTTTTACCAACCAGGATGGGCACAGATCGAGTTCACAACACGTGACCCTCACAGACCCCAGGACATCCACCGCATCAGCCGGCGTCACTTCCTGAAACTCTCCCCACGAAGCTGGACCAGACGGGACCTCTGCTCCCCCGCGCTCTTCGTCTACTGCCATCAATCCAGCATCAAAGTCGGTCTGAATCCGAGCAATCTTGTCTGCGAAGTTATGCCACACTGGACTGGTTGCTGCCTGCCCTTATTGAATGGCTGGCTGTTAACTGGGCAGCACTGGCAGGGCGCTGTCCACTGGTTGTTTATGTGGCAGCTGACTGGCCAGGATCACAGGTGGGGTGTCTCTAGCCTTGATTTCCCTAAGTTCCTTAGAAGGAGGGATCCATAGGGGCGGAATGTATCTCTGAGTTCATCTAGTCCAACCCCCTGCTCACTCCAGATCATACACAGCCACCGCGTCCCCAACAGAGGGCCACTTTGTTTCAAAGCCCCCAGTGAAGGAAGACCCTCAGGGGACGAACGCTGCCCTAGGCAGGCAGTTCTACTGTATAATAGCTCTTACCTTTGGGATTTTCATCCTAATGTTTACCCAAAGTCTCCTTCCGTGTAATTTGAGACCATTGGTTCTCGTCTTTCCCCACAGTCAGTGGCTCAGCTGGTTGCACCGGTGTTTATGCCATCCAGTGGTTGCAATAGCTTCAGTCCTCTGGTCTTCAATGAACACAGCCATGGGTGCTGCAAGAGCTCCCCACCCCCCACATGTCCTGAGCCAGGCCGGCCTAGCTTATCTAGGCAGGGCCAAAATGGGAATGGGGTCCTGGGTTTTTCCTCACAGGGTGGGGGTGGAAAAGCGATTTCTCTCCTTTTTGTGTATAGAAATGGAGCACCACCACACCGACTCGGACGCTCCACAGACAATCATTTGATCCATCGGACTTCCATTGGGCAAGGAGTTGCCCCAAGGACTGGCGGCCACGCGGGAAAGGAAGGGTAGGAATCGGGGATCTCGCCAGCAGATCCCTGCCGGCCCATGGTGGACGCTGGCCAGTTGGCCCAGCTTCAGAGCATTAGATGATGTAAAGTGTGGGTAATGTCTGCCCCCTCCTCCCCGACCAGTCCATGGGATCCAAGTGGATGCTGGGCCGGTGTGGGACAGGGCCAGAATGTATGCCTGGCATCAGGCAGCTGCTGGGTGATGGAGTGCTAGCCTGTCTCTCCCTCCCCCGGGCACCGTGGCTGGACACGGGACCCAACCATGAGAGGTATCACGCCCACCCTGGGAAACAGGGCTGGGTCCCAGGGGCATATGGGGCACTTGGCCCACAGCTGATAGTATAGAAGATCACCAGCCGAACATTCAGTGCTCTCTCCCTCCCCTGGCTAGAAGTAACTGGCCTATAACAACCACAGTACATGGGTACTGGGGGGGTGGGGGGTGTCTGGTGCTGGCACATGTGCAGCCCATGTGATGGCAGCGGGGGTAAGTGACCCAATAAGGCTGGGTGGTCTAGTGGTAAGCCTATGGGGCCAGAGGACCAGTGTTTGAATCCCCTTCAGAGCATGGATATCCACTGGTGTTGGCCCCCAGCAGGGACCACTGTGAGGTAAATCACAACAGGCAAATAAGGACCACCGTCTACTTCACCCCACCCCTGAATAAGCCAGGAGGTGTCAGTAGGAATCTCCTAGGTATCTAGAGATCACCCTACAACAGGGGTCCAATTTTCTAGCCCCATTTAGCAATTCAGCCCTGGTCACTCACCGGACTGAGTGGAAACAGGGCATCCTGGGGCAGTGACCTTCGGATCCCCTTGCCCTTAATTGGAATGATCCACCTGGGGTTGGGATCTGTAGTGAGGTGGTACTTGGCCATCACCCCACCCCCATCAGGCGAAATCCCCTCCCCAGTTAACAGGCCAGTATGGCATCTGTTCTGGCCTGTCAACTAATAGCCCATAATTTCACAGCTCCTGTCAGGTATTAACAAGGGTGGCACCATGCCTCCTCTGCTGCAGATGGCACATCCACTTGGTAGAAGCCAGAGTCACACCACCCCTAAGGGCCGTGCCATCTATGGTGTCGGCACACAGCCCCCTCGGCTTGGCCTGGCTGGGCAGATAGGGCCTAAACAGAGGCCAGAGTGCATAGTCTAGAGTGATCTAAGTCAGGAGGTTGCCAGCGTGACCTGGGCCTTGTTATGACGACTAGGAAGACCCAGTGTCAAACCCAGCCTGGCCTACACGCAAGAGCAGTCAGCTGGCGGAGGGGCATGATGAGAACCCTGTGGAACATTCATACCTGCCCCTAGTAGTGGCACGGGGAGTGAATGATTGCCGCAAGGATGGACCTCTTTTTTCCTTGTGTAGGTTACATGGACATGCTGTAGTACTGAGATTTCCCTTTGTAATGTCTTGGAAGATACAGAATTAAGCTTCATCCAATGGTTGACAGGAAGGACTGAAGGATTGGGGGAATGAGGAGATAGTGGTGGCACTCAAGGATTGCACCATGAGAGAGACCTAAGCTGGGTCCCCCAGACAGAAGAGAGAGAGGGAGACTTGAGCTAGAGAGACTTGAAGCCAGGTTCCCATACATTATGGCCCTCTACAGAGTGGGGACTGTAGCACGCAACATTATCAAATTGTTGGGGGGGCAATTAGCTTAGGTGGGGGTTGGAGCCATCCGAGCTACCGTTGGTGGCTCCTTAGTGGCGGGGGTCCAGTACTGTTATGTAGTTATTTGGTACAGAGTTACATTATCATAGTAAACCAAGAGTCATCTCCTTAAGAGATGTAGAAATGATACCTGGCGCACTTGCAGCCACAGCAAGTACATCCCTGGGAGGGGTGAAGATCAAGGCAGCAAAGGGGGACAGAGGCAGGCCCCGGGTCTTTCAGGCACCCGACTCCTTACTCCGATCCCTAATGGACCATTGTACACTCCCTTGCCCATGTCCCATGGCATGGGCTGGGAGGGGAGGCTCGGTTTACTGAGAGATTGGGGGCTGGTACTTTTAGTTTAGTTTATTCAAAATGTATAACCCGCCTCCTCCTACAAATGGCAGCTCAGGGCGGTGTACAAAAGACAATAGAAACATAATATAAAAATACAAAATACAATATAAAAACAATTCCTTGTCTCTCCCTCTGTTCCCCTTCCTTCGTCCCCCCGCCCCGTCTCTCAGATTGTAAGCCCTTGGGCAGGGACAATGTCTATTCAATTACTTTGTAAAGCACCAGGTACATTGCTGACACTATATAAATGCTTGCTAATAATAATAATAATAATAACTTTTTTAAAATCACCAAACGAGGCCCGACTAAAACCCACTACCTCCCGTCCAGAAAAAGACACACACACACACACACCCATCTCCCTCACCAAACGCCTGGAGAAACAGCCAGGTCTTGCATTGTGTGAAGAAGGAGGGGCGCGCTGGAGCGAGGCAAATCTCTACCAGGAGGGAGTTCCACAGTTGTGGTGTGGCCACCGAGAACGCCCTCCCAAACGTCGCTGCTTGGAAGACTCGGGACCTCCAAGAGGGTGCCCCCCGTTGACTGCAGGGGCCGATCCAGGACATGAGGGGTGAGGCGGTCCCACAGGTACGCAGGGCTCAGGCCATATAGGGCCTTAAAGGTAAGAACCAACACCTTGAATTGGGTCCGGAAGACTATAGGCAGACACTGGTGGCCCGTCCCCATCAGGAGGCAGGCCGCCACATTCTGCCCCAGCTGCAGTCTCCGGGTCATCACCAAGGGTAGCCCCATGTAGAGTGTGTTGCAGTAGTCCATTCTCAAAGTGATGACTGCATGGATGACAGGAACATCAAGATCAGTTCTCCTGACAGTTATGGTTAACTGTGTTAATACTTCTTGTACTGGACCCTAATTGCCATTGGCAATTTCCCCACCTAGCTCATTGATTTGGAATAAAGAGTGCGGCCTTTAAACCCCATATAACTGTTGCCCTTGTCTCATTCCGGGATGCGTCAACAATCATCTGTGGCTGGGCTCCAGTCCATTCCATTGCCACAACTTGCACCCACTTCTCCCCAATTGGTGGGCGATGCAATTACATCATTATGCAACCACTCCCTGCCAGTCAGGAAATCCACCCCACAGAAATGGGTAGGGAGGCGCCATCTTGAAATTCCCGTGATATGCACTGCATCTCCACTCTGCTGAGCTATTGCTACAAAAGAGGCTGTTGGGGGCCAAAGTCAAATTTCCCAACCATAATGGGGGAGTGGGACATATCCAATTCCACACTATCCGCCCCATGCTTTTACCCCCATTGGGATGGTGGGGCCAGTGCATGAATTTGGGTGACAGAGGAAAGGTGGGTGCCACTCTCTGTAGATGGGGCAGGTGTCTTGCTGGGTAAGAAGGGTACCTACATTGCGCTATGTAACATCCCTCCCTCTTCCCAGACATCCCCCTTGGGCTCTCACCAGCCTGGCTACTGATAAACGCCTGCTTTTTGAGTTTACGTTTGCAGAGAAGAAAGAGCCCCATGTCACCTTTGAAGACGGTTTCCGTGGTGGCTTCTTTGTCTGGCGCACCCAGCGGGACCCAGGCCCGGTCACCAATGCAGGCATCTTTGATGGCACTGGCACAAAGGCACCGTGTGCTGCGGTGCTGCCATTAATCAGATTAGCACAGCGAGTGGGTCAGTCCCTGCAGGAGCATGCTTAGCAGCTAATACATGAAGAGCGGAGCCTGCAGGGGCCGAGATTAATTATTCGTATTTTAGCAAATTCAGACACGTCGCATTAAAGGTCTAACAAGATGTTTCTTTCCCCAGAGGGAGGCTCCCCTCCAAGGGTTACATTTCTTTTTCCTTTTCAGATCCTTTCTTCTTTCTCTCTTTTATTTTTATTTTCACCTTCGCCTTTGACAGTCTCTTCTTTTCTTGCCCCAACGATGGTCAGCAGAAGAAATGCTTGCATCCTGCCTGTGCATACGGAGAAGGGGAGTGTTGACTCTGTGTCCTTGCCGAAGAGGCACAAATGCACGCACAAGCACATGCAGATTAACATACACCCCGATTAATATACACAACCAGATTAAGCCATTATTTGACAAACATGCACTCAATTCTGGGAGTGGTAAGGCTTGGGGAAGCACTGGGGGGAAAGCTGGGGAAAGCATGCAGGGAGGGCTGCAGAGGGTGGAATCAAGTGGATGGGTAGAGCTGCTACTTTCAGGTTTTGACCCAGTCTCTGGGCTCTGGGGAAAGCCCTGATTTCTCCAGATAAACCAGGGATGCCCTCACTAACACAGAGGAGTTGAGGCTTCCAAGGGTGGCACGGGGCAGCTACATTGGAAATAGGGTTGCCACCTATGTATATTTTTCCAGACCACTTATGAAAAATACATGTTGCAAGGCCTGCATTGGTACCATAGATGCCAATGCAGGCCCTGCAACATGCATTTTTCATAAGTGGCCTGGAAAAATATACCTAAGGTGGCAACCCTAATCGGAAAAAGTGGGCCATAGGGACTTTCCTGACCCCTTTCCAATATGGCCCTGCCCCTGTAGAGCATCATGATGCTCTGTAAGGGGCAGGTTTATGTCAGAAAGGGGTGTGGCAGCCCCTTTGTTTCACCCACACACAGACATGGCCCCACCTTCTCATGGTGAAAGCCTAGAGGGAGGTGGTAACCCAGTGGGTGGTAGGTCTTTGAGGGAGGAGTCTGTTCCATGCCATTCATAGCACATGCATTCTGCCAGTTATGCAGGTGCTGTTGGGAATTGTAGTTTTAGCCCTATGGGGGCTGCACAAAGGACACAGCCCTTCTGGTCTCTGTGGGAACCTTGTTGTGAACACCCTTTTGGCCTTTCCTCCATGATTTGAATCCCTTGGCACAGGCCTTCTTTGCCTGTGCATTGTTCCAGTGCTGCACATTCAGCCATCTCCATCCATGGGCAGGTTGCCTAGCTCCACCTCAAAGGTGGCTGCATTCAGATTTCTAATAGCGTTTACAGTAGAACAGAAACAAAATTTTGCTGGGGGAAAAAAATTCCTTCTGTGACCACCTCTGATTTGTCATCAAGGTTTCTACAGGCTTTTAAAAATTTCCATGGAGCAAATATGATAAAATTTGGATTTTGAAGACTGAAAGTTTCACAATTTTCCACAATGGCCTTTATTACATGAATGTCAACACCAGCCCAGTGGGTGGAGCTAGGTGGAGATGGGTGGGTGAGCACACCGAGGGAACACCCAGTGGCGCCGAGCCGGGAGACGTTTACACGGACAGCGCCACGAGGGGTTGTGGGACAGAAGGGATGCGGCCAGCACACACCCATCAGGCAAACACCCACCCCAGGAAACACTGAGCAAACACCCATGACATTTACGCAGACAGCTGAGACAGCGAACGGCAGGGAATCCCCACCCAGCACAGCGACATGACAACATGGCCGACTGAGGGCAAAAGAAGCCGCATCATGCAGCTCCACCCCTGAACTGCCAGACCCTGTGCAGGTGAGGTAGGAGGGAGCAGGGATGACAGGAGACACAAAGTAGTAGCTCCCAGCCAGCCTCATGACAGAGGCCAGACAGCCGTGCACCACGGACCCCCCACAAACCAGAACAGTGAACACAACCAGACAGGGAAGGGCTGCATGGGCAAGGAGGTGGGGGGACCCCAGTGTGGGGGTGGCGCAGCTCTCCACACACCAACAACTGATGCGTGTGGGTGAACCGGTGGACCATCGCAAGGGCAGGGAGGGGGCAAGGCACCAGGACAACAGCCAAGGGGGCAGACCCCTGGCCCAAGGGACCACAGGGAAAGGGGGCCATTGAGACAGGGTCGGAGGGGGACATAAGGAAGGCAAGACAGTCAGCTGAGTGGCCACAACCCCCAGGACAGGGAACCCAGGGTCAGCCCCAAAGGATCTGACGGATCTGCAGCACAGCCACCGGGTGAGGGGTGGGGGGAGGCTACATACCCTGCACCTGCCAGGCAACCAGGTGCAAGCTCCATGAGGCGCCCACACAAGAGAACAGCACACAGGGAAGGAAAATACACACAACAGGACAAGGGAGCAAACCACCTTTAATACACAGGGAAGAAAGGAAGGAACAGGAAATAGGGACAGTTGAGCTGGGGAGCTGACACCGAGAGGTTGGGTGGGGCGGATGCCGCCCTCAATAGGGACACCAACCCCATACCCGGCTGCAGCAATCCGCCTGAGCGCGGTCGAGCTGGTGCACCCGATGTAGGAGGTGCAGGAGGGGCTGCAGAACCTCCTCCTGCTCCCTAGTCTGCTCTGCAATTATCGCCTGCACTGAGGGAGAGAGGGAGAGGGGACGAGCCATTAGGACGGTCCAGGAGCCCCAACAATGTGGAACCCCAAACAGACACCAGGGGAGAGGGCCCAGCACACACGCAGCACACTCACTGATCTCCTTGTATAGGCGTGCCCCAGCACGGAGCTCCAAGGCCGCATGCTGGAGCTGCCCGGCATCTGTCCCAGGCGAAGCACAGCCAGGAAAACAACCAGAGTAGCTAGAAGGGAGCATGTAGAGGGAGAAGGGGAAAGGGTGCACGGAAACGGTGCGGGTCAGAAGGNTGAGACAGGGTCGGAGGGGGACATAAGGAAGGCAAGACAGTCAGCTGAGTGGCCACAACCCCCAGGACAGGGAACCCAGGGTCAGCCCCAAAGGATCTGACGGATCTGCAGCACAGCCACCGGGTGAGGGGTGGGGGGAGGCTACATACCCTGCACCTGCCAGGCAACCAGGTGCAAGCTCCATGAGGCGCCCACACAAGAGAACAGCACACAGGGAAGGAAAATACACACAACAGGACAAGGGAGCAAACCACCTTTAATACACAGGGAAGAAAGGAAGGAACAGGAAATAGGGACAGTTGAGCTGGGGAGCTGACACCGAGAGGTTGGGTGGGGCGGATGCCGCCCTCAATAGGGACACCAACCCCATACCCGGCTGCAGCAATCCGCCTGAGCGCGGTCGAGCTGGTGCACCCGATGTAGGAGGTGCAGGAGGGGCTGCAGAACCTCCTCCTGCTCCCTAGTCTGCTCTGCAATTATCGCCTGCACTGAGGGAGAGAGGGAGAGGGGACGAGCCATTAGGACGGTCCAGGAGCCCCAACAATGTGGAACCCCAAACAGACACCAGGGGAGAGGGCCCAGCACACACGCAGCACACTCACTGATCTCCTTGTATAGGCGTGCCCCAGCACGGAGCTCCAAGGCCGCATGCTGGAGCTGCCCGGCATCTGTCCCAGGCGAAGCACAGCCAGGAAAACAACCAGAGTAGCTAGAAGGGAGCATGTAGAGGGAGAAGGGGAAAGGGTGCACGGAAACGGTGCGGGTCAGAAGGGGCCACAAAGTACATAGCACACACACCCCACACATAGCACACACACCCCTTGCCAGCATTCCAACCACTCAGATCAAGCGGGAACACGGGCTGACAACTGATGGGCCAGACAAAGCCCGCACTCACAGTCAGCAGCCCGTCTCTCCTGCTACCCATCCATTGCCAACAGTGCAGATGGTGGGAACCAACAGGGGGCAACAGGAGCAGTGATAGGTGGGGCAGCCCCAGCAGGGAGCCCAACCAATGGGTAGCCTCCACCTGACACCATGGTTGGTGGGTGCCAAGGTCACCAGGGCAACAGTAGCCTCTAGGGAGGGGTTGGGGCCCACACTCAGCACCCTCCCACGTCCTAGTGCATAACGGACAGCACTGCCATGGTACAGCACCAGCACCAGCACATACGTGGCACATGCAACCCACGACACGCCAGCCAATCCACCTAGGTGGTTGACAACACCACCACAGGGAATATCAGGGGGCTACACAGAGTACGGGGGCCCGCACAGGGTCGCAGGACACCAGGTGGCCACCGACAGATCAAGGACAGTGCAGTCAACAGGACATGTTGGGTCCCCACCACCACACAGGCCGAACCCATGATCCATTAGGGAGCCCCCAGTGGAACGCATAACACACCACAGGTTGCTACCTGACAGCCCCTGTGATCCCGAACACAAACCCCCCAGACCACAATCATACAAACACATACACAGGAAAGGATGCAGACATGGGAGGGGCGATCGGAATGGTGCACTGTCTCAAAAGCACTATAGGATGTACAGTCACAGGCAAGGTCTTTATTCGTGATGGGGAGAAAGGGGAGTACGGGCGAACAGAGGTCGGTGAGCGGGTGATCACAGACCCGTGGGCGTTCCACGCAACCATCACTCTGGGACATCATTGCACCCCCTCCAAAAGTGACGTAGGTGCTCATTAACACAACAGGGATGGAGGTGGGAGTATACAGAAGATGTGATGGGGTCTGGCAGATGGGGCTACTGACCAAAGGGTCGCACAATACAGTGGGGAGGAGCAGCACTGTCCAAGGGGAGGCAAGGCACAGCACAGTCACGGGGAACACATTGCCACGGAGCAGGAGGTTGGGATGCGCAGCTCAGGGAGAGGCCAGAGGGTGCTCGTGAAACATCGGGTCCTGGACAAGACCCTCCCAGGTGAATAGGCCCCTGCAGAATCCCTGAGAACACATATGCGCATCCACCATGAACCGGGGCAGGAGGTGGTTCTCCATGGCAGCTGCAGCCCTGACATCTGGTAGGTTCAGCACCGATCGCAGGGCGCCCAGCTCCAATGCGGTAGGCATCCCGGTCAGTAGTGGTCCACCAACATCGGGGGGTAGCAGGCCCATCTCCCCAAGAAGGGCCTGGCATTCCGATCACGGATGCGAAACGCCACGGGCACGCAGTAGGATGCCGGTGTAGTCGGTAGCAACAGGGGGACCCCCAAGCCTGGAGGGTCAGTCCATACTCGGGTCGAGCAGCCACCAGGCTAACAGTCGTGATCTCCTGTGCGGTCCATGGCACAACAACGGCGGTTGGGTGCCCCCAAAGAGGTTGTTGCAGAAGTGTGAAGCCAAGCTCCCCGGCATGGCTCCGGCAAGTTGGACCCCAAAATGGATGGCCCATCACCCACATGTACCGTGATAGGAGATTGAATCCATCCACCACTGACAGGGGGGTCGCTCATCAGCAGCTGGACATCGCGGCTCTGTCACAGCGTTCCCAAAAGCATGTTGGCACATGGCGACCACTCCTCCCTGGAACAACCACCGGCCTCGGGGCCTGTTCCACACCCTGCCATTACCTTGTCAAGGGCTGGTTTCTGGATTGCACTGGAGTTCCAAAGAGAGGTGCTGTGAATGAGCGATGTGTGAGGAGCTGCACATCGTTAGCCGGAGGGTGACCTTACACAGCTGATAGTGGGCAGGCTGCTAAGCCCTGTGAATCCCTGACCCACACACCGGGCAGAAACATTCCAGCACTAGAGATGACAGATGACCAAGGTCACGGCTGCCTCTAGTATGGTGCTAATGAGCCACTCCATGCAGCATATCATGATTGTGCACAGCTGCACAATGCCATGGCCTTCACACACTGTGACAGACACAGGACTGGTTCGGATGCATCCTGCCCACTGATCGCACAGGGGCATGTCACAGGCACCGGGAGGGGGGAGGTAGGCCGCCTTGGCCACAGTGCAGCCCCGCTGTGGCCCTAGCCCCCAGGTGGTCAGGCATCCCATGCTGATGGGGGGGGATGTGCTGGCAGGCCGGTGAGCGGGGATCCCTACCAGGTGCACGGAACACACCCACAGTACTACACCGATTGGTGTACCAATGGGCACCAAGCATGGTCCGCCAAAGTATGTGTGGGCCAGTTCCAGTGCCCAGGTGTGGCATGTAGAGAGGTGGTTGGGGTGTGGTGGGTGAGAGGTGATCGTGAAAGAGAGCAGAGCTTGTACAGAGGTGGTGATATCCATTACCAGGTGTACATGCAGAGCATGGGAGAGAAGGGTGTGCTTAGCGGTCCGCCCGTGGCAGCAGTCCCCATTACCGTGGGACAGCCGTTTACCAACAGGGGACATGTAACGCACAGTGTGGGTGTGCTGTGCGCACAGGGCATGGGAGGTGGAGGCACAGGCCGCAACCAAGTGCTTGGTTAGTGCATAGCCCAGTGATCAGCCGGGTGCATTAACGGCACACGGTCACAGCTGTGCAGGCCTTGGGGCAAGTTATCCAGTCATGTAGAGGCTAGTAGCCTACCAGCATTGTGACCCATCACTGTTTCCGGTGGTGAGTTCACACGGAGTGTGTGTTGGTGGTACCATGCTGCCTGTTGATGAGCCCCCTGAGGTGAAGGCCGTCCTCTTAACGGTACTGGCCGCTTGCTTCATGAACCTGGCCCAGGTGTTCCAGCAATGGACCAAGCTACTCCTGCTAGGGCCCCACTTCTACAACTATGGAACATGGCGCAGGAGAGCAGCCAACACGCACCGAGCAGCATCGGTGCGGTGGGCGAGGAGGATAGCTGCTTGCCTACATGCCCTGTTCGGAACAGCAGTGTCCCAGCACATGCAGCTTGTCCTTTCCCGGTGGCCAACCTTTACGGCCGTCGTGTGACTGTCCCAACTTGGATGATGAACTGGATGTGTTCATGTACCAATGAATAGTGGGAGAACATGTTGGCTACCTGGACAGATGAGGAATGGATGGACCACTTGCACATGAACCGCTCCCTGTTGACACGGCTCGGAGAGATCCTGAACCCACATCTCTGGAGGTGAACTACCAACATGCAGTAGGAGCCAGTTTGATCTCGAACATACCCCCATCCTTGTCCTGGTGGCCTGCATTCTGCACAATATCTGCGAGACCAGCAGAGCTGCCCTTGACAACCCCCCACCAGTGCAGCGGTGGCATATGACTCCCCCCCCCTTCCACGGCCTGTGTTACCTGACATAATAAAGACATAAATGGAATGACTACATACTCCATGTGTATTCTTGTTTAGGTACTAGGGGTTCCCCAGTCCTGTGTGACCCATGTCCCACGTAGCGGGGTCACCTGTTTGCTTGCAGTCATAGCGTTAGTCAGCCTCCAGGGTTTGGTCCGTCTCCAGATGGCGGTTAGCATAAACAGTGCAAACATGCTATCCATGTGCAGGCCTGTACCCTTTCATGAGTGATCTGTCGTCTCCCCACTGCCTTCTGGCAGGCAGGAGCGGTATAGGTCCTGCACCTGTACTGCGCATGGCACAACCCTGTATGTCCATTTCCAGACCCCTCCCCACGCATGAAGCCCCCTTAACATAATGATCGACACAGAGGTACTGTATAGCATTGGTTTATTGGGGTGTATTTACAAGGGGAGGAGTTCACTTTTTCCTGGGCCTTCCACGTGCCCACTTTGGTGCACCACTGGAGCTCGACCCCCTGTGAGCCCTTGCTGCCACCATCCATTGCGAACGGTGGCCTGACAGCCCGGGCTCTCTGTCGTCCACTGGCTGCTCCACTCCAGGCTGAGGTATTGGACTGTGCAATGTTGGAACATAAGTCAAGGGTTACAATAGTACCTGGGATGTAACCCCTGCACCACAGCCCTTTTCCTAGCCCTCTGGCAGTGCCATGGATCTCCATGCTGCATCTCCTCTGCCCAGTCCTCTGCAGGTAGCGATGGGTCCCCCCACCCCTTTATGGACAGATATGTGATCTGGCTTACCAGAGCTGGTGGGGCGGCCGGCATGGGCGGTTGGTCACCTGGGGGTTCCAGGATGTTCAGGAGAGGCCATGGTTCCCAGAAGTGGGGTCTCATAGGCAGCTGTGGAGGAACCGAGAGGGGCACGGGCTGGAAGGGCAGCCCCACAGGCTGCTGCTGTGGGGCTATGTGGGGGAGGGGGACCCTGTGCATGAGGCCAGGGAAGGGGTGCTGCTGGGGAAACCAGGGTTGGCCAAAGTGCTGGGGAGGGGACACCTGTGGGAGGGCGCCATGGTGGTAATCAGCTGCCATCCTGCCATCTGCGCCTGGAGGGCCCATGTCACGCTGGGGTTCTCTCCGCAGGAGCCCCACAGCCTCCCCCATGAGGTCAAGGGCCCGTGTGGACATCCCCTTCAGTGTGACACGGTCCCTCACCCTCTCGGCCCTGTCTAGGCGTATCTCACGGTGGAGGATGGCAGTCTGGAGCCTGTCCCACAGGTGTTTGGTGCGGGACCGGTTGAGCATTGCTGCCAATATGTCCCAATCCCTATCCCACTCCCCTCTCTGCACCTCCCTGGTGAGGACGAGCTCCTCTGAGTGTACCTCAGCTAACGGTCTGGTTTCCTCCAGCAGTTCCCTCCCCAGGTCCTCTCTCCTCCTCCAGTTCCTGGCCCGCATCTCCCGATTCCTCTCAGCACTGCCAGCAGCAGCATCCCTCGTAGAACTGGGTCGCTCATCTGTGGAAGACATGTTACCCCATGGGTTGTGTGGTTTGTCATTTCCATACCCTGTACCCCTAGCAGTGCAACTGTTTTGCCATAGGGACTGCCTGCCCCCCTTCCATGTATGTCCCTATGTTGATCAAGACCGACAGGGTTGGGTCCCTGTATTCCCATCCCCTGTGTCAGACCACAGTGGTGACCCCATGTGAGCGTGCCTTCTCCTGGGGCCATGCTTTCCCAGCACCTTATTGTAGGCATGTGTCATGGTCCCTCCTCCCTTGTGCCCCCACATCTGCATTCCTGTCAGGGGATGTTGGCCCATATAGCCATGTTCCCCTACTGTGGGGGCCCCCAGCCCTTCCCTGTCTTGCATGACGGGTGTATTACTCGAGGGACTACCTCTGTGGCCTGTCTGCTACCCCATCGCCCCGGCACCACCCACAACCCCTCCCTTGTCCGTGTTGGCCTAACATCGTTGTCCCGTTGACCGGGTCTCAGGAATGCCGCCAGTACCTCCTCGACCACCTCCTCCTCCATGACCTCCTCCTTGTGAACCTCCAGGCACCCTTGAGCTGTAATGGGAATAGGGATCCATCAGTTGATCCCTGCTGGCCAGCCAGGGCTCCGGTCACTGTGGCCGAGGCCCTCCCCGCCTGGCCCCTGGTTGAGTTCCTACCTGGATTGTATTCCTCCACGTCCTGGGAGGCGTCCCGGGTGTCCGTCCGCTCTGCGTTTGCCCCCTGTCCCCATGGTCTGTCACCCTGTGGGTTTTGTGGGCACACGCGGAGGGTGATGTTTGTGTGAGCGGGTTCCTGGGCTGCCTCCTCCCCTGTGTGACAGGGCTGTCCCCTCCCGCATCCTGACTGGCCTCACCAGGGGCAGCGTTGTCCCCCTGCTCCAGGGGGTCAGGCAGGGGGGGTGTTGTCAGTGCCCTCTTTCTGCCCCTGATGAAGGCAGTTCCATGTATGTGAGAGGCAACTATATCCTCGTCCATGCAGAAGAACCGGTCCAGCTCATCATGGAACTCCATTGTATGCATGGCACAACCTGACTTGAGATTGTTGTCCTTGATATACTTATATCCGGACCTCAAGTCCTTTGCCTGCCGCATATACTGGGTGACAACCCTATTGTACCCCTGCTGCTTCATCTCCTGAGCAATGGCTTCATAGACCTGTCTGGTCTTGTAGCTGCGCAACAGGTCGTGCTGGACCTTTTCGACCCCCCACAGGCGTATGAAGTACCAGGTCTCCTGCCTCGACCAGGAGTCCCCCTTTTGCATACTGCGTGTGGGGAGCCGTCCAGCTTGGCGGCTTGGGACCTGCCTGGTAGCTGTGGTGACAGTGGAGCTGGTCTTCTCCTGTTGGGGGTATTGCATGGGGATTAGCATCTGTCCCACAGCCCCCTTTTTGCTCCCATTGGGAGCTTCTTCCCCTCTCCCCCTGGGGGGACATGGTAGGGTTACCTGACTGTCACGGAGGCCCTCCTCGGCCGTCTCCCCAGTGGTGAATTGCTCCTGTGTCTGGGTGTTCTCCTGGGGACTGAGGGGGTAAGGGTTAGCTGTCAGCTGCTCGCCCTGTGTTCCTTCAGGATGGGTTCTGGTATTGGCATGTGGGCCCCCCTCCCCAGGTTGTTGGGGTACCCTCACTCTTACCTCACTGTCGGTTGCGCTCCCTTCCCCATTCCCCGTGGCTGTGATGGAGGGGGGGGATGCAGGCGGAGTGGGCGCTGCGGTATGCCCTTGGCCCTGTGACGGGACAGGTGTGCTGTGGCTAGCCATCTTTCCCTCCTCCCCTGTGCCGTTGGGCCGGCCCCCCTCCCCTGGGTGTCCCAGGGTCCCTTGCCTTACCCTGGCCCATTCTGTGCATGTCACGGCGCTGGTTTCCTTTGTTTTATCTGATGCTCCTGCCAGACATTTTGGGAGTCAGCGCACCGCTGTCATGTTTTGGTTCTCCTTTACAGGCTCCTGGTCGGGCATCCGGCGTCAACCCCAGTGGGCGTGTCTGCTTGGGGGCACCTGCGTGGCCTCTCTAGCCATCTCTCTGTGGTATCGACAGACCCATCCCCGTGCGTGTGGGTGTTTTGGTTTTTACATGGACGAGTGGGTGTTGAACACCCATTTCCACCCACCTCCACCCACGGAGCATGCTGGCTCCTTCCCGGCTGCTCCGTGGGTGTTGGTGGGTGGGTCGTGAACGTGCACCCACCCACTCGTGGACGTTTACATGGACGCTCTCACACCCATCCGATAGGTGTTTCTGGGTTTTCGTGGGTGGGTAGCGTCCATGTAAAAAAGGCCAATGTCAAAATGACACCCAAAAATAGCATTTTTGTCTTCTCTCTGCTGCTCTTGTTTCTTGATCCACTTGTTTTATAGCCTGTTGGGTGGCCACTTTGGATTCCACTGAAATGTTGGTCTAAGAGATTGACTGTTCACCATGGCCCCTTCACACCCCAAAAGCTTTACACAATACATCATCACAAACACTCCTCCTCACGAGGGGAGATGACGGGGTGGGGATCAGGCTTGCGTAAGAGACTCGGAAGACCTATTTTCCTGCTGTAACCCGTGCTCCACAGCCCCTTTAACTCAGCCCTCACCCCACAGCCAGAGGGAAGTAATGAATTTAACAGGGTGGGAAGCTTCAGACCCAGGAACCTAACGTGGCCCAGAAGTAGTTGTAATTTGGCCCCTGAATCCAGACACTGAAAGACTGAGTTCAGAGTAAGGGAGCAGACAGGAGGGTATGCACACAAGGGCAGGGTACAGGTCCAGGGCACAGATCCATGATCTGCTTCCCCTCCCCATCTTCCTGAGCATATACCCCTTAAGCACCCCCACCCCCAATTTGTAGGTCACCTTAGGAACTTGTACTAATTTTCAAAGTGGCTTCTGAGATGGAAAAGGCTCCCACCACCACTGGACTATAGTGTCCCACATCCAGCACAGGGTGACGTTGAATGAGAACTCTATTTAGCTACAAGGGTACCAAGCCTCAGCAGACATAAAGGATGAGGGGAATTGGGGACATCAGCATCCACACTCTGGCACCAGAATGGGGACCCATCAGGCATTTGGAGTGAATATGAGCGCCATAGCAGAGGGCAGAGCCAGAGCTGAGGTACATTGGAGGGGGTCTCACATGCCATCAGATGATCCCACCATTGCGAGGGCCAACTGCCAGCCCTATTGAACCCCCTGCCTTCTGATGCATATGGGATCAGGAGGCAGACCTTCAATGGAGCTCACCAGAAGTCCATTGCCTAGGGCCCCAAAAGACAATTGCATGGGGGGGGAACAATAGGACTTGGGGCAAAGTAGAAGAACATTAGGGTTAGGCACCAAGAGGAAAGCAGCAAAATGCAGGGGCACTGGGATTGAGGCAGTGAGGTTCCTGGACATTAAGATAATGAGCAGGGTAGAAGAGAGAGTGGAGTTAGTGAGTACAAGGTAAAAGGAGCAGGAGGGGGAGAGGCAGTGGATGATACAGGGGCAGCAGGGGGGTGCCAGACTTGGAGGTTTAGATAGTGCAGCACAGTGACTGGGAGGTAGTGACAAAAGTGGTCAAACCACTGGAGATGGTGATGGTTGATGCCACTTGAAGTTGGTGAGACTTCACCTGGAATATTGTGTTCAGTTTTGGACACTGCATTTCAACAAGGATGTAGACAAATTGGAGAAAATTCAGAGGAGAGCAACTAAGATGATAAAGTTGCTGGAAGACAAGTCATATGAAAGAAGGCTGAAAGAAATAGGTATGTTGATGTTCAGCCAAGAGAAAGGAAAACTAACAGAGGGCAGGATAGCAGTTTTCAAATGTCTAAAAGGATCCCACATTTTTAAAAATGAAGATTTTTTTCTCCACTCTCAGAGGGAAAGGACTTTGTAGCAGGGCACCGTTCCCAGGGGTAAGCCCCCACAGGATCAGACCCCTGGGCCGTCACTTCCTTAGAGAATCAGCGACACACACATCCAGTTTGGGAATTAGCTCAGTCTCTTTATTGGTCCTCACAGAGTGCCTGTGTCTCCTCTGCCGGCTCAGCTGCCTTACACCTTGCAGACCCATCTTAGGACACAAATGAGTGGGTCGCCATTGCGCGACCCGCTCGTGCAATATTTCAAAATCCCGCAAGGTGGGATTAGACGAGACAGAAGTCTGGGATCATGCGCATAGAAGGCGGTTGCACATTGTTGGCAGACCGCAAATTAAATACCTCACAATCGAGGTATTTAATTCACGGTCTGCAAACAATGCACAACTACCTTTTATGCGCATGATCCCAGACTTCTGTCTCGCCTAATCCCACCTTGCAGGATTCTGAAATATCGCACGAGCGGCTCGCGCAATGGTGACCCACTCATTTAAAAGCAGCCTCTGTCACTCCCAATACACGGGCCGTTCAGCAGCAGCAGCAGCAGCAGCAGCAGCAGCAGCAGCAGCAGCCTATCCAAGCATAGTTCATAGCAGCCTACAATATAGCACTATCCCAGCTCCACCAGGTATCCAATTCTCAGGCAAGCCAGGGTTTTTCTACAGTTCAGGTCCCAGTGTCTCTAGACCAGATACAGTTCCTCTAGCTTCAAGCCTCTTTAGCCCATAGCAAAACCCCAGGCTCTAGCCAGGACTCCGCATTGTCCTAAGCCCAGGTTCCCTCCAAACAACTCATAGCAATCCCTACCAGCATTGCCTTCAGGACCTTGGAGAGCATAGCAGTTCGAGCGACCAAGAGTACCTCTCAAATCTGCTGCCAGACCTAGACTGAAGCCTCCCTGAGCTTTCGCCTCTTTATATAACTCCAGGGGGCGTGGCTAGCCCTTCAGGCCTCCAGCCCTTAAAGGGTCAGCACCTGGCCACACTCCCAATTGTCCTTAATTGGTTTTTCCAGCAACTTTAGGGCCAGCCCTGCCACGCCCTTCTCCAGCTGATTGCTTGGTCCCTCCCAGCCAGTCCACTTCTGACTGACACCCTTGCACTCTTAAAGGGGCAGCGGCCCCTCAAGGCTGCTCCTTGCTACAGGTTTAAATTGCAGCAGTGTAGATTTCAGGTAGTTATTAGGAAACACTTCCTAACTGTAAGAACTGTTGGGTAATGGGAAAAGTTGCCCAAGGAGGTCAGGGAAACTCACACCCTGGTGGTTTTCAAAACCTGGCTGGATGAGCATCTGTCTGCAATGTTGTATGCTGAAGATATCCTGGGCTAGGTGATCCTTGAGGTTCCTTCTAATCTAAACCTCCAATTTTATGGCAGGGAGGATATAGACAGAGGGTGTTTTTACACGAGCAAGGCCGGGGGGTGGGGGGGTCCGTGGCTGCTGAGTGGCATGGCTGCAGGGTGCCCATGCACATGAAGCATGTGGAGAGGGGTTTACACGGGCGGCTCCCAACGTGACTACCCTGGCCACAGAGGCAGGGTATGTGGCTGGCCCCACACAAAGCACTCCTGATTTTTTTGGCAGTGCTCCGTGCATGGCCATGGGTGGCTGGTGTGTGGCTCACAGGAACGTGCTCCCCCATGCACCACTTTCATACAAGCAGTTGGATGTGTGGTCGGTGGCCATGCATGGACACGTCTCGTTTAAAAGCATCCAGAGTGTGGCCTAACAAGACTCCCCACACCCTCTCACCAGCGCCGGATCCGAGCCCATTCATGTTCAGCGGCTGGGAGAGTCTGTTCCCTTCTACCTTCACATGTGTCTGTTACAGCATAGCTCCCAGCAGGCACTTTGAAATATCAATGTTTAATGGGAACCTGACCTACTTCCAATGCACTCCCTCCCACTCCCTTCAGTGATGGTTGCCTCAATGGAAACACAGCTGCTCGGACATGCCAAGAGGCCTGCCTTGGAGCTATACTGGGCAGTAGAGTAGCCTTGGTCCAAAAGTTGAGGGAGCACTGTCCCCCAAACCCATTTCAAGTGCCTGCCACTGCCACAGCGCCCCACAAAGTCCCCAGTGTTTCCCATCATGCCCATACTACCTTCTCCAAAACTCCAATACAACCACACCTTCCCCCCCAACCCAGGACACTGCCCCAGAAGTGCTCTAGCTTTCCACAGGACTCTGGTTTCCCACACACACATTTAAATGATAAGCACAATAGAGCCATCACTGTATGGGGTGGGGAACCTGGGGGTGTCTGTTCTAGGGGGCTTTGTGAAGTTGTGGGGTATCTGTTCTAAACTCCTGTGTACCACACCGAGCCTGACGGGACCCAAGGGATCTCGTTGGGCTCAGTTCAGGAGCCCTCCCAAACAAGGGCTGACCAGCTGACCAGACTTGGGCTGGGTCAGACTCTCCAGAGGCACGAGTCCCTGCCCTCACAGAGCACTGTAATGTCACAGCACTTTTCTGATGTGCTACCACCCTCAACCCCATGAAGCACTGTGATGTCACAACATTTAGGGGGGCCAGAGGCACATTAGGAGATGGGCAAGGGAATGGCTTAACCCCACCCCTTTCCTGACATGGAGCCACTCTGTTACATTGAGCCCAGGCAGGGGAAAGCCCAGCTGTACTAGGATTGGGCTTGAGTTGGTTCCAATGCAGTCAGGGTTAAACCAGGTTTGGACCTGATTTTGGAGAACATGCAGGGCTCTAGTCTGTTCTATGGGGCTCTGTGAAGTTGTGGGTTTTCTATTCTGTGGGGCTCTATGAAATTGTGGGGGGCCAAATTACAGGTCATCCCTTAATATATAGGAAATCTAGCAACACACAGGATTCCTGCTACTGTAGATTGGTGTGGGAATATGATCCGGTTCCCCAGGGCTGTGACAGCAAAGGCAAGTTCAAAACCCACGGTCTCAGGGAAATCTCAGCAGTTTCCACTTCTTTATTCCCCAGCAATTAATGCACAGCTACATATAGTTTCTCCATACATTTGGCCCCGATACCCTCGGTCTGTACCCAGAGATTTACCAGTGGCATGTCAGTGGTGGTGGAGCTCTCCTCCCTGCAAGATCTGGGAACCAACTGCCAGAGCCACCACACTTTCAGGCTCTTATAGTCCCTGGTGGGGTGGAGTCAAAGCCCTGACCACTGCTCCTTAAAGGGCCCACACCCAACCCATTACAGTTAGCCTCAAAGCAATCTGTTCTCACTCATATATCTGCCTCTACCCTCTGTGTTCTCTGCAGGTTTACTCTTCTTGCTTTCTCACCTGTCCCAGAACCTCAGCACTCCCAGCTGAAGCAGCTGTGTTTATTCCTTCCAGTTGTGAAGACTTTTGTGGTGTCAGGGACAGTCTAGGGCCTTGGCTGCACAGAGATCAATTAAAGTGGGTTAGCTAAACTAATCCAAATTAGTTAATCCATATTAAGACCTCATGTAGGCATTTTTATTAGGAATAAGAGTGGCTTAGTCCATATGATCTCAAACCTTTTTTTTACCACATTAAACTAAACTGCTCCTGAACTGAAATTAAGGCCCATTCACACAAACCCCTTTCCGCTTGCAGATTCGACCATTTGTTCCTTAATCTGTGTTTGCCTTGGCCTGTAGCAATGCATTCACACAACAGACAGTTTCCATGCCTTTAAATGGCTCACCTCTTACATCAGGTGGCAGAGAACAAAGAATCATCAAGGAGCACAAAAAGTGTTAATTATTTCGCACAACACTCAATGTGGGTTCATGCCATTATCCCCTCTAAAAGGGTATTGTGTGAATGAGTCCTAAGACACAACAGTGTTGAAAAAATATCAAGGTTACACAGTCAAGCAATCGTTAGTGAAGAGTTATGACTTGGTGCTGAAACAAATACCTAATTCAATAACCAATATTCCAGATAATCAAATAGTTAACCAGCTGAATACCAGGCTGGTTAACTGACTTTCCTAAATATCAGTTAATACTGTTATCAGTAACTGATTTTCTGAAATATCAGTTAATTCTGTTATCAGTTAACCAACTTTCTGCAATACCAAATGGTTCCAATAACCAGGTACCAATGGGAAATGAAATTAAATTTGAAATGGGGGTGAGCAGGAAAGGAATTATGGGCAAAACGGAACGAGCCAGTAACCACAGAACAAAGAAAAAATGGTAAAACAGCAATACAGTAAACGGCAAAAATCAGTAATCATTCTCGATGTAACAAGCACGTGACGTGCACCTGGGACCATGCATCTTCGTGAATGTTACATTCCTTGTCTCTCCCTCTGCTCCCCTTCCTTCGTCTCCCTCCACCCCCACCTCTCAGATTGTAAGCCCTAGGGTAGGGACTATGTCTACTCCATTACTTTGTAAAGTGCCAGGTACATTGCTGGCGCTATATAAATGCTCGGAGGGACTTAGACATCCCGTGTCTATTATATGCAGATGACACGGTGTTGTTATCCCGCACCCAGGTTGAGCTAAGGCGCCTTTTGGAGTCCTTTGGGCAGTATTGTAGAAAGAACATGCTCAGAATAAACTATGATAAATCAAAGGTGTTGATTTTCTCCCGGAAGAAAACAACGCATAAATGGTTATTGGACAACAAGGTCATCTCGCAAGTGTGCGCTTACAGGTATTTGGGTCTTATGTTTCAATCCAATGGATCCTGGATGTTACACGCCCAGGCTGCCCAGACCAAGGCCAAGCAGCTACATAAAACACTTTTGACCTTTTTTAGGGCAAGAGGAGGGCAACTCGTTACGCCAGTAATTAAGATTTATTTACATAAAGCTATACCTCAGTTGTTGTATGGGGCCCAGTTCTGGGCACTTGGCAAATCCCAGGGTTTGGAACGTTTACAAACCGGTTTCATTCGGGCTCTGTTAGCCGCTCCCACAGGGACCCCTAACTAAGCGTTATGCTTGGAATGTGGCCTTTTGCCCGTGCGGGAAAGGATCTGGCATAGGGCCATATCATACTGGTTGTGATTTTTTTTCAATATGGCTGTTCCTTGGGCTCAACTGGTGATGGGAAACAAGATGCTGAATAACTGGGTGGCTAAGGTGGAGGTGGGAATCAAACGTCTGGGTTTCGCTCCAGCATCCCTGGTGCCGTTAGGATACAAAGGGGCAAGAAAGCTATTGCTTACGAGATTGCTCGATATTACATGGCAGGAGATGAGGGCTGGAATTGGGGCTAGCAGAGCTTTGGGACTCTATCCCCTGATGGCAAATGAGGTTTGGACACCTATGCCCTATTTGGGGGGCAGTTTACTGTCCAGAGAAAGAAGGTTGTTCTTCCTAGCCAGATTCAATGCTTTCCCCTCCGCTCAAACGGAGGGTAGATACAGGGGAATCCTGCTAGCAGAACATTTATGCTCCTGTCCTTTAAACCTGGTGGATTCCTTAGCACATATTTTGTTATGGTGTCCTTTTTGTGATGGGATTAGGAGGAGATTTTTGTCCGCCTTGATTGCCCCCTTCCCGGGTCATTCGTCTGAGTTTTATGTTACATTTTTGTTAAGCGACTGGTTCAGCTATTATTATGGGGAAGGTGGGCCTTTCCTGAGTCGGGTTTTCAAACTAAAACAAGAAAGGGATAGAGTCCAGCTAATTCCTTTGTATTTGTTGCCGTACTGGATTTAACCTTGCTTTCCAGCTTATTGTTGTTTTATTATTTAACTATTTTTGGCAGTGGCATTGTGAATTTTGTACTACCTTGATTTATTTTGTATTATTATTATTATTTTATTATTTTATTGTTACCTGTGTATTGGGTGTTATTGCGCGGTTAGTATTTGTATCTGTTTGATTGGGTATTATTGTGTTTTACTGTTTGCAATGGCCTAGTTTGGCCAAGCAATAAAGCATTTTATTATTAATTATTATTATTATTATTATAAATGCTTGCTAATAAAATAGTAATAATAATATATCAGTAAACCATCATATCGGTAAATCGGTTATACCTCCTGTTAAAAATTGGTTACCAATCAGTAGCCGGTCATTAATTAGTAATTACTGCATCAGTTTGGTTATTCTAAATCTGATGGTTACCAATATTTGCACAAATAACTATGTATTATGGCTACCCATGGAAACTTAACTCAGCCTTCTTGTATGGGTTATGATACAGTCTTTATCGTCATCAATCATCATCATCATCTACTATTTTGTCCACAGGATGAATGACACATCTCTGACACAAAGGGACTAGTACTACCCAGCCAAGTTTTAACAGCGTGCTCCTCTGAGGTGATAGCACCGTGCTAGCATACCTGCCCCATTCACTTGAGTCTAGCATCTGCAACACAGATGGCAGTGTCTCCTAGGGCGTTTATAGACGATCCCGCTTACAAGCGGGATCGCTAAACGCCGTGTTTCCCCGCCGTGGCGTCTCTCCGTGCCGTGTCTGATGTTCAGACACGGCGCAGAGTGCGAGTGCGCATGCGCGCCCTTCTGCGCATGCGCACTCTCGCACGGGACCAGGAAGTGCGGCGTAAAGCCGGCACTCCGGGAATCCGCGTCGGAGGGGGCAGGATCGGCTGCCCCCTCCGACGCGGATTAAAAAGCAGCCCAGGCATATAGACGAGCGGCAAGAAAGGCGGCTGATCAAAGGATCAGCCGCCTTTTTTGTCTCGTCTATAAACGCCCCTAGTCACTCAACATAGAACCTCCTTGGAGCCAGTGGCGGTACCACCAGCAGCTCCTTGTTACTAGCCCAGCAACAATCCCGTTTATCATTGCCCTGATAAAAAAAAGGCAGGCTTTGCCGGGAGCCTTGCAGTGAAGGGGGGGATTCTTTGGGAGAGCTGGAGAGGATCAAAGCGAGGTGTTCATCTATTTTAATAAACTAAGATGACTCAGTCAGTCCTACATGAGGAAGGGGCTTTCCAAAAGAGATCAAAGCCCTGTTTGAATGTCTTAGGAGGCAGGAGGAAGGGGGGAAAGGGAGAGAGGAGGAGGAGAGTGAAAAGAAGGGATGGGAGGAAAGGGAGTGATGAAGAGGGGGAGAGATGAAGAGGCAGATGCTGCGGCGAGGAACATTATTTCGAAACTTGACTTCCAAAAACTGACAAGCACCCAGGGCAAGAGCAACCTGCTGGAGATAAAGAGGATGAGAGCCAGCTAAGTGCAGTCTGAGTCTCTCTCCCTGGCCATCAAACGAACCTTTCATAATCAAATGCCAGCACCTGACACTCTGCTCCATGTTTGATCGAGCGCAAAGCGCCCTGTTTGATGCACTCTTCCCTTGTGCCGTGGTGTGAAGTTCACACCAAGAAGGACTCACAACTCGCTCACGCAAAATAAAGGCCCTTGGAAGGCACTTTGCTTGCATCCCAGAGGGGAAACCGTGGCTTGACTCTCTCCTTCCTCAGGAGGGGAGCTGAAAACAGAGGGAGGTGTATCTGTAGATCCAAAAGACCATCTGAAATCCAGCCTTGCTCTTTGCCAGAAACCCTGACCTGACACCACTCCAAACCCTTGCCCAAACCAATCAATCACTTCTTAATCTATCTATCGATGATGAAGATGATGGAGATCCAGGCTCCATAACAGGAGTGGAAAAACTCAACTGTGGCTCGGGAACCACATGCGGCTCTGGAGGAGTTCAGCCGTGACTCTTGGGCCAGGGCCAGTCCCAGGCCCCATGCTGCCTTAATGATCTTGTGTCTTACTTCATTGCACCCAAGTCTCAGCAACTGAATCACAGCTGCTCCTCAGAGTCTCAGCAGCTAGAAGAGAGCTAGCTCCACCAGCCAATCATGGAGCACAAGAGATTTGTGTGTGTGTGTGAATACATGCGTGTGTGCTTTGTGACTCCCGACCATATGAAGACTTTGTATGTGGCTCTTTGGCTTCGGAATTTTGCCCAGCCCAATCTATAGCATGACATTTCCCCCATGTCAATTGCAGGATCATGCCATGTGGCTTTTCTTGTGTGCACCTATCAAGTGCCACTAGCACACAGCACCAAATCAGAACTGATGATAATATCCTAGCCCAGATTCACATGACCTCTGTCTCACCTTAGCCCCACAGCCCAGCTGATGCGTACTCAACGTATGTGACTGAAGACAGACAGGCCAGCGGCCTCTACAAATGGTTGGTGGGAAACAAGAGCTTATTGAGGAGTCTCACTATCTTTACTTTTGTCTCCAGCTGCACACAGGATAATAGAAAGACAGCAGGAAATCTCGCAGCCCCAGATGCTGCAGGGTCTCAGCCACAGTGACAGCACAGCTTCCCTCTATGGATTGGCAGATCAGAAGGCCAGAATGTGCCCTCTTTCCTGACCTCCTGTGTAACACAAAGCAGAGGCATTAATTCACCTAGAGATTCCTGCCTCTAGCCCAGAACATCTAGCTGAGCCAGAGCATCTCTTTTTGATAGATACGCCCAGTCTCGAGGGACAATAATGTGAAGCCAATGGCCAGCAGCAGTACTAGGTAGGAAGCAGGGGCAGCTGGTAGGTTTTTAGTTTGGAGGGGCAGTAAAGCCACCGGCGGGCCGGCGAGTTGGTGGGCAGAGCCAGGGCAATGGTAGGTGGAGCCAGGGCAACGGTAGGTGAAGCCAGGGCAACGGTAGGCCAGTGGCATGGCATAACCCAGCAGCAAGGAGTTCCCAGGGTTAACATCGGATGGAAGAAAACACAGTCTACATGCACATCAAGCTTAAAATAAATAATGTATAAACCCAAAAGCACAACATTTCCAGCATTGTGAACACACCTAACTTCCTAAGATCAAAACAGCCTAGGGGTGGGTGCGGGGTGGAGGGGGAAAAGCCTAGGGGTGGGATGCAGAGTTGGGGGGGAACAGCCTAGGGGTGGGATGCAGGGTGGGGTGGGTGCGGGATAGGGTGGGGTAACAGCCTAGGAGTGGGATGCAAGGGGGGGGGACAGCCTAAGGGGGGGATGCAGGGTGCCCATTGAGCGCAATGGAAAGGCTTTGCCCCTCCCTCCACAGCACGTCCCATGCGTGCTGTGGACGAAGGAGTTCAGCGGCCCAAATCATGTTTTCCATAGGAAAACCCTTTGGGCGGCTGAACAGCTGAGCCTTTTTGTCCCTTCGGGGACCCACTCCCTCTCCCAGCGGAGTGGGTGGGTCCCCGAAGGGAGAACAAGTTTAGTGACAGCTACAGCAGCCTCTGCAGCAGCTCAGAGGCTGCTGTAGCTGTCATAAGCGGCGGCACGGGTTTTTTTTTTTTTAAAAAAAACAGTTTTGCCACGCCGGTGGCCCCCGCAGTGCTTTGGGGGGCACTGCCCCAAACGCCCTGCAGGGGGAGCCGCAGCTGGTAGGAAGGGGGGCGGGGAGGAACTCCATGGAGCCACACCATTGGAAGCCATAGCCTGAGGGAACCCTACCCCTGGCCCAGGCATGGTGCTCACAGGCAGCCCCCACCCTCTCAGCAATCCAGGGGTGCAGCCTCCAGGTCAATAGGGGGAGCTCTGGAGGGAGGCCATCCCCAGTTGTGCCCATGATCTATGCTTACATCAGACAGGGTTAGGCTCCTGGGGCCTCAGCGTAATGGAATCTGTGCTAGAGACTCCTGGCTGAAGTGGAAACCCCCAAGACATTGCATGGGACCAAGGACTTCAACCTCTTATTGTGGCCATTAATGGCCAGGCTCTTGCCCTCTGTCGAAACCAAGTTCCCAAGGCCTTGGAGAGGAAACTAAGGGCTCCTATAGAGCCCTGGAAAAGGTTGCTCTTTAAACAAGCTGGGCTACAGGCCTGTGATACTGCGCTGAAGTGAGGAGGAAGGCCAAGTTCTGCTGTTCAGGAGCCTATGTAAATCTGAGGCTCTGGAGTATCCTTTGGCTTCCCTCTGGCTGAAACACTTGCAGGCCCTCACCATATGCCAACGCTCCTCAATCGCTCTCTCCTCCGTTGCACAGAGCCATAAAATAGAGTCATGAATCTGAGCATCAGGCAGGCAGGGCTACTCTGACTCCCACCCAGTATTTCACAGCCATGCATCTCTCTGAGAGAGCTGAACTTTGTCCCATGGCCTGGGTCTCCTCTCAGCTAGGGCCGGAGAGGGGGGTACGCTATTTCTCTGCATGAGCCCAAGCCTGTGCTCCCCCACTCTGCAGGGGAGTGCCTTTGCTTCTTGCTCAGGAGTGAATTCTGGGACATTCACAAGAAAGAGGAGGGGTTTGAGAAAATTAGTGCACTCTGAAACGATCCCCTGGTAAGACTGCATTTGCTCATGTACCTTTTCCCTACAGCATATAACCAGGGACCCAAGTTGACTGCGTTGCTGCAATTTGCAGTGATTTTTGCAGAATCAGTCAGTCTTCGTAGAATCAGCCAATTCTCGCAGTGCCAGGCTGAAATTACAGTGACACTGCAGTGGGGGCTGTCTTCAGGATCTTTAAATCCTGGCTCAGGCATAAACTTGTCGCCTGACCCCAAACTAAAACTGCTGCTGCAGCTGCCATCTGTTCGGGAGGTGTGACCATGACCCGAGGGTAAATAGGCCCCTGGGAGATTAATTGTGGGTGGGGTCTGAAGACCCTATGTTTGGGTAAGGGAGGTCTGGGGTTTTAATATGAGGTGGGAGTTCTGGGGTGTTGAAATTCCAGAGGATTTGAGTTGTATTTGATTAGCAAAGTTGTGATTCTGTGTCAAACTTGTTGCAAATTTGCTTCCCAGCATGCATAGTTATGCAAATCAAGTTAATTATGCAAATATTAATGCTCACGGTGAATTTGCAGAATTTGGCTTCACTGGTTGCAGAATTTAAGATTTTTTTGGTGCAGTGAACTCGGGTCCCTGCATATAACACAGGGGCCAGATTATGAAGGCCATGCAGAAGTTGTGACACCTACCCTGACCCCCTCAGCTGTGGTGCTCTGTCCTCTTCAGTGGTGGCACTAGGTCATACAGATTGTGACACTTTATTTCCTGCTAACTGTGGGGCTAGGCCACACAGAGGCTTTGGTGCTCTGTCCCCCTGTAATGACAGCGCTAGGCCACACAGAGGCTGTGGTGCTCTGTCCCCCTCTAATGACAGCGCTAGGCCACACAGAGGCTGTGGTGCTCTGTTCCCCTCTAATGACAGCGCTAGGCCACACAGAGGCTATGATGCTCTGTCCCCTTCTAGCAGTGGTACTAGGCCACACAGAGACACTCTGTCCCAACTACTCCCACTCAAGTAGTGGTGCTAGGCCACACAGAGGGGCCATAGTGCTCTGTCCCCAACCGGACCACGTGTGGGTTCATAAATCTGTTACTTGCCTGTGCTATGACAATCAAGCCTTTTTTATCTCAAACTGTATATGCGCCCCTTTTAAATTCCAGAGATCCTCACTTCACGTCCCACTGCTGACATCCCAGAATCACTGTTACTACAGATGCTTGGTGCCTTCTGAAAACCAAGCCCCTTTTTAGGTTGGACACCCCCACCCCCAATTGAAGCACCCACAATAACTGCCAGCTCTGAAAATCGTTGTGTGCTCCGTTCTACTCGATTTGCTCAGCACAGGTATCCTCCCCACTTTCCGCTGCAGCCTTATATGCAGCTTGCAGCAATCCCAAGCGCGTCAGACGTCAAAGCAAGACCACTCCGTGAGCAAGTTGACAAAACTGCAGTTGCATCTCACCCAGGAAGATGCCACCCATCCCATCAGAGCATCCCTGATAGCTGCAAATCTCATCTCTGCCTGGTTTTGAGAGTGATCGAACACTGAGGAAGGCAGTTGAGCCTGATGCCGTTTCCAGGAAAAAGCACTGAAGTCAAGGTAGAAGTATCTCCATCTGGGGGTAGTATATGAAGCAAATGAAGATGTGCAGCCCAGGAACATTTATCACCCATCAGCTGAAAGACGAGGCCTTTGGAGATGAAAGAGCTTTTCCCCTTTACAAAGAATTTATCTAGTTTTGTTTCAAAATCACCAAGTAAGATCCCACATTCGGATAAGCTCTCGGCTCGCACTGGATTAATGTTCCAAACCCAAGACTCTCAATTGCCTTGGAACAGCATAATAAGAAGAGAACAAGTTCAGAGATAAAGCCATTCATGGCCCTGCAGAAAGCACTCTTCCCCTGACCCAGCCATTGCTAATTTGAATAGCACAGACTGTGCTAAAGCAGACAGGATTCCGGGAGATAAAGATGAATGGGAAGTTGTGCCAGGGATGTGCTTTGCTTCACGTTCATCTGGCTCCAGTTTTGCAGGGGAAGAAAAGTGCTTACCTAAGAGCTCCTCTTATCTCTGAAAGGGCCTGTAACAAAGGAGAAATTGCTTCCACTAAACACTCCCTGGTTTGTTGTTACAGGGTTGCTTGTACCAGGACATCATTCTGGCAACAGGGGGTTAGCCTGGTTTCCTACGGAGAAATGTGCAGTGGCCCTGACTCAGTGTGTGAGAGTGTGTTCTCATGAGCCTCGTCAATCAAAGTGTTAGTTATTCCAGAATAACCAACACACTTGAAGCGCACACTTCTGTGGAGTGATACAAATGCCCCATTTAACCACACTTTAACCACCCTGACTGTAAGAATAGTGAAGTGGTTAAAGTGTGTTAAGGGGCTCTTCTAGGGTTCTAATCCAGGATAGAAGCTGATTGTGAGAACACCCCTTTTATGTGGGTTATAGTGACCAGATATCCCACCATAGGCAGGACAGCTTCCCGTCATTCCTGGACACACATGGGGGATAAGGAGTTCAGTTTTACCCGGATGACGTCTATGTGACTAAGTGTCCTTTGAAATGCAATTTGCATACAATCTATGGGAAAGACAAATATCTGTGATAGCCTGATCTCCCCCATGTTACCCGTTCCCTTCTCTAAACTGTTATAACTTTCATTCTGGTTTGTACATTGTCATATAATGTCAATCCATGTCATATAATTCACACCATGTTGTTCTATACATTACACTGATGCATTAGACACCAAACATGGATATTCAATACTAATACAGAGTAGTCATTTGTGAACATGTATATAACATATATGTTGGTTTCCTGATCTTTACAACAGGTAGCTCATCACTGTTGATCAGGGCAACTCACTAGTTTGGGTGAGTAAAGGGGTGGCAAAGACCATTATTAGCAAGGATTTTGCTATACATTAATACATATTTTATAGAATGGAAGTAAATAATGTTGTTGATAATTTATTTATCTTATTCATTACTGTGTTTGAAAGTTTGCTGTAAAGCTCCAGTCAGTTGGATGAGGGAGTGAAAGGAGCAGCGGGAAATACTTTGGGGGAGCACCCACTACCCCTTGGAATCATCCCTACTGTTGATTAAACCACAGGTCACGAAATGCAGTTGAATCACCTCGAGACTAGACTACAGCAATGCACTCTACATGGGGCTACCCTCGGTGATGACCCGGGAGCTGCAGCTGGTACAGAATGCAGCGGCTCATCTCCTTGAGGGGATGGGCTGCCAGGAGCACATAACACCGTTGCTCCGCTTTCTGCACTGGCTGCCAGTGCCTATAGTCTTCCGGGCCGGATTCAGGGTGTTGGTTATAACCTTTAAAGCCCTATACAGTCTGGACCCCGTGAAACTGCAGGATCGCCTCATCCCTCGTGTCCTGAATCGGTCCCTGTGGTCAGCCAGGGGCACCAGCTTAGAGGTCCCCCAGGTTTCCTGGGTGGCAACATTCGAGCAGGCATTCTCAGTGACTGCGGAACTCCCTCCCGGTAGAGATTCGCCTCTCTCCGGATCTCCCCTTCTTCCGTAGACAATGTAAAACCTGGCTGTTTTGCCAGGTGTTTGGTGAGAGGGACAGGTATTGGGCAAGGGGGTCTTATTTTAGGGGTAATAGGATTGGGGGGTATTGTTTTTTTCTTTCAGGCCTCTGATGTTGGTTTTAAGTGATGTTTTATATTGTATTTTATATTTTTATATTATGTTTTTATATATTGTTCACTGCCCTGAACTGCCATTGGGCAGGAGGGGGCGGTATAAAAATGCTGAACATAAATAAATAAATAAATAATCCCACGTCCACTGCTGCCCTTGCTCTGCTTAGAGCTGGTCAGGAATTCTCTGTGACAAAAAAATCAAGACTGTTGCTGGGCTCAGAGGTAAGATAACAGCTGCCCTACCCAGAAGTGTCAGACCTTTAAGCTGGGGTTCGAGAGCAGGGGGCAGTCAAGCTTTTCCAAGTGGGGAGGGAGGGGAAGAGCTCTAGGTCACTCATGCCCCTACGCAGCTATACGGCTTCGGTCAGCTGGGCTGCAAGTGGGGTTTCCAAGGGAACCAGCACAAGGGCTAGAGGAAGCTGGGTGCTGAGACCTGGAGTAACAGAAGCCAAGCTGAGCGAGGGCTGCAGGAGCAGCAGGTGTGCATGGGGAGGCAGATGTCCCTTATTTTAAAGAGCATTTTCAGACAAGACACTCTCCATCAACTACCCACCCACTATACATGTTGCAGGGCTGCAGTGTTTCCCTATGAGTGCCCGTAACATGTATAGTGGGTGGGAGGTGGGTGGGGAGTGTCTTGTCTGAAAACACACAAAGAAACATCCCTTGTGGAGCCCCCATCCCCACAGAACAGACGTGGGCAAATGGCAGCTTGGGAGCCGCACGCGGCTCTTGGACACCCGTACTGCAGCTCTCACCAGAAGTGGCTGCTTGGGGGCATGTCCATGGGGCTCACAAAGGAGCAAGAGAAGCCAAGTCCCCATTTCAGCTGCTGGAGCCTTATGGGGGCTGTGGAAGCAGGGGGAGCATGCCGCTATTGCAGCTGCTTGAACCCACCAGACCACCTACGAGCCACAGATTTGTTGTGAGAGCGGTGACTTGGGGGAAGCTGTGCCACCCCATTCCTGGGATCAGGGGAAACCATAATCAACGCAACACATCTTATGGCTCTCGGCAATATGAACATCTTCGGCTTGAGAACTTTGCCTTCCCCTGCCATAGAACATAATGTATGTCCCTTATTTCAGAACCCCACAGCTTCGTACAGACATATCTCTCAGCAGTCAAGAGAGACAGTCCCTCTTTTGGTACCGAGTCCCATGGGTCTTCTTTAAGGGGGTTAAAGTCCCTCTTTCAGGAAGACAGAGAGACACCCATAATCAGGGAGCAGGTTGCTGGCTTGGGGAGGGGATTGAAGCATGGGTCTGGCTTGGGAGGGATGGTTTCTGGCTCAGAGGGGAGTCACTGGCTTGTGGCATCCCTGGGGGGGGGGGGG